>CM057449.1:1477775000-1478200000 GCA_016271365.2 Neoceratodus forsteri | reverse complement strand
CACTGTGCCCACCATCAGCTGCCCAGCCCAGGCAGCAGCAAGCAAGCTAGATCCAAGTGGTAGTCCTGCCTAAACACAGTCAAGATTTAGAAATACTAGTCTTGCTCACACAGTCTCACACTGAGACTTCAGTGATCCCCCAGGGATAAGGCACTTAGGGACTCCTGACCTCCGTGGCTCCCTGGCTCCCACCCACAGGCACACAGTCAGTCAGTCACCAAAAAAAAAAAAACCTTAACCTCCAGCTAAGGTGGCTATACACTGCTTGGCTGCAGCAGTGCTATCCTATGCTGCAGACTAGTGCCTTTTATAAGTTGTGGAACTTGTGTGAGCAGCAGGTTAAGCAGCCCCCTGGCCACAGCCTGAGCCTGCCTACTGCTATGCTAGACTGTAGACATATCCTCCTCAACCAGGCAGTACTACAGCGCTAATAATAAGTCCATCTCATCAATCAGTGATCACAAAAAAAAAACCAAAAACAGTCAAGTCAGTCACAATTGGGAGGGAGGGAAGTAACTTGGAAGAACAAGCATAACAATTAAATCTTTTATCAACATGACGATTCAAAATCAAAAGAGATGTGTCTGTCCACCACACAGACAGAAAGAGCACAGAGCAGTCACTCAACTCAAGCCACCACACACACAACTGCTGCGCGCGATAATGTGACCAGCTCCAACGGTTCATTTAGCCCACACAGCCCTGCCTACCACAGAATGACTGACAGTGTCCATATCCAATCAGCAGAGGACATGTCAGTCAGTCATGTGGTGCAGGCATATCGAGGAGCTTGGCATTGGTTAGGAGTCGGCGCCGGCCCCCCCATCTCATCCTGATCACCTGCCCACACGCTGCCCATCAATCATGCCATGCTGCCTGTCGTCATCATATATTGCCGTGCGTACTGTGTGCGTGCCTCGAGTCGACCTGAACCCCCACCCGCAGGCCCCCCAGGGCAGCAGCAGTGAGTGTAGCACAGCAGCAGGCTGCAGCATCCGATTTTCTGAATCCCGGCTGCGGTCAGCCTGAGCCCGCCCCCCCGTAGACCGTAGTTTTTTACACTCAGTCTCACTGTCTGCACAGACTGTGCCCACAACCCAACCCACGCCCCAACCCATACCATTACCCATAACCGTAACCCCCCTGTCCCCGACCCACCAAACCCTGGGTGAAGAAGCATCATCGGGCAGACGGGCACGCCACTCGACTAAAAGTAAAGTTAAAGTGCAGTGCGTGCAGATCGCAATCTGTTTGTTGTTGTTTGTGTCCTGAAATTGTGTTGTGTGTGTGTGAAATAATATTTTATGGCCCCCCTCATCAACTGACACAATATCGGATCTACAGCTATTAGTATGTGACCTTTATAGCGGATATACTAGCAGGTTACAGGGACAAAGCCGAAAAAAAAAAAAAGCCAACCACTATAAAAAACTTTAATAGGAACTTGCAAGCCTCATCATGCCATTAGAAGACACATTTTGATCAATAAGGTATAATCCAATGGAGGTGTACGCATTCTTTTCAAGTTCGCCAGCAGATTAAGTAATTAACAAAACATATCTTAACTCAGAAACTAATTTCAGCAGCTTTAGTACTTCCACAGTCAATGCAAACTAACTCAGAACAAAAAGGCTGCTTGTTCATTGAACTTCAGGCCCAGCCTTTCAAATAACATCCTTGGTGACAAAGCTGCCATATCTCCCCATATGAGCACTATAATCCTCTTCATAAAGTTTTGCAAATCCTGTCAACTGGGGCGATTGAGGCATTCTGGATGTCACCTTGTTTTGACAGTTAATACGTGGTATGACTCTGATTAAATAATATTTTTCCAATCGATTTCGCTTAAAGGAAAATTATATTTTACCTGCCCATGCAGTATAATAACTAATCCGAAGATTTGAAGTGAGAAATTATATATATTTTGGGCAAAAATCACTTAGTTGGGAAGAAAAATTTCGGAGTTCACACTCTTGCATTCATCGCCCTTTAGCACCAGCGTACGACCACACATGGTCTTCTTGATGACACAAACTCCTAACCACAGGGTCTCTTGGGGGGCTGATTTGGGGCAGAGGCTGGAGTGCAATCTGACATCATCACCATGGCTGCACTTTTGTTTGTTTTTAAGCTTTATCTTTAAAATTAATGTATACCTATGACTGCCACATATCATTTAAAAAATAAATAAATATAACCATCAGTCATTACTCTGACTTGTACAGTATCTGTATGTACACATGGCCTACAACACAGGTACAGTTCTTCAAACCAGATACAATACATCTGAAGAAATCCATAAGTAAAGTAACCGAAATATGCAGCTAATGCAGTATTCATCTACAATAACGATATTCTGCAATGAAACTTGCCACCTGGAACACAAGTTGTAAATCATATTTCGAATAGGCTTGTGGATTATCGCGAGTTTGTTTTAGGTAAAGCAGCTGTGCATGTTACTGTCAAAATTGTGTACCTATGCCATTCTATTTATACTGTGCATTGTCTTCTGTCTGTACGATACTTTTTTCTCTATTTTGAGTCTGCTTTAGAATGTGTATAACTAAAGGAGTGCTTCTTTAATCATGGTTATCCATTTGCTTTCCTCTGTATTCTAAGCAGTTTTTATAGCATCCACAGTTTAGCATTATTTTTCTTGTAGCTCAGGTGAACTGCTGTGCAACAGACATTTGCTGTCTGACCTCAGAGGACAGTGGTTGTTGAAAAACAGCTGATTATATGGATAAATATATGGATATAGCCATATCCTTTATTTCAGATGTAAAATAATGTAAATCTGACTCCAAATGAGAAAAAAAGGCACTTTTACGCAGGACACTCATCCCATAACGGTGCTTTGTTCCGCTCGGTCTGTCGCAGAACAAATTGCCTTTACACTATGTGATCGGTATTACAAGGAGTGGTGCAGATCAACTATTACATTACCTTTTTTGTGCTGTATACAGGTGATCCACTCCGAAACAGCTTAGACAGCAGGGGATTTCCTGTTGTACTGGCAGAAGAATGAGTGGAAGGGCACATTTACGTGGTCGGGTACAACAGAACAAAATTCCACAAACCCAGGAAAGCTGGGAATGTGGAATTGGTGAACATTCAGTTCTCTTGCAGAACCAGTCACCTGTACACCTCATTTTGGTAATGTTGCAGCTGATCTGTATTGCTCATTGCGATACAGATCACTGCATGTAAAAACGCCTACAGTGACATCATGCTGTACAAGACTGTGGAAGGGCATGGCCATTTAAAATAGTATAAAAAGGAACAGGTACCATATCTCTCAACCTTTCATCGCACAAATGTGTGGCAAGATGCATGACAAATTACCAAACTGTGGGACATCATCATTAAACACAACATTGCATGCACAGAGCATGGTGGAAATGAGTGCAGTAATACTTAGAATGAATGTCTGCAGATAATGGAACATGATAGATTATTATGAATTTATGCTTAAAGTCTCAGTGGGCCATGTGGACGTTTGTCTGCTCCATGTGAGACAGAGGGTTTTTGACAAGTAAAATGAGTGATAGTTAAGTGCCACAGTCAGCCTTCGCACTGTAAGTACGAGCTGCTCCCACTTGCGATGCTGCAGCACCCTCAGATGTGTGGAGTGGGCTGATAGGTTTTATGCTGAAGAGGACACACTGACCATGATGAACTGGGAGCCTCCCTTCCCCTCTCTACAGCACACTGATACATTTCCCATTGACACCACTTTGATGCCAGAGCAACAAATGCATTGAAAACATGAATGAGAATGGGAGAATGGACCCTTGCCAAGAAACTGGCTGCTCTGACATGTGCAGTGGTGGAGTGGTTGCTCTAGACAACCTAGCCAGGGATGTGGGGGCGAGAGTGTGCACAGTCATCCATAGTGATGTGCTTCAACGTCACTGGCCAGTGCATGGAGGAAACAAAATGCAATGCATTTAGTATCTGGTCAGGCACCTTCCACATCCCCTAGTTCCTCTTCTCCATTCACTGTACGTCAGCATAGCTCTCACTAGAGAGTTGAAGAAATAAGAGCAGCACAGAAAAAAACAGTCATTGCAAACAGAAACTAATCTACCACAACAACAGTAATGATAATATAAATTAAACATCTACCCCCACCCGCACAGATGTGATGGAGGGTAACAAAAAAGTAAAACACATACAATCTGGAAACAACTAGTTAATTCTAGAATGTTCATTTAGAAACTGTTACCCCCTGTTCTGTTTTTGACACTGTGTGGGAACGGCAGCACAATAAGGCCACCCATGAGGTGGTTTCTGGATCTTGCCCATGACCAGGGGAGCTTCCCTCTCCTTCCAAAATAAACCCCCAAAAATACATACAGAAAGTGTTCCAGATGCTGGTAAGACTGCCTTAACTTGCTTGAAGAGGAGTCCCCAGCAGAGCAGGGTGCTGAGGAAGATGAGTGGATGGGAGCTGGTTGCAGGAGGTGCCATGCTGCTGCCCGGAGTGGTTTGTATTGCACCTCCCTCCCACTACCTTAGATCTGCCTGGACATGAACATAATGGAGGGAAGCAGAGCAGCAAGCAAGGGCATTCAGTGACACACAAAATTAAATGTCAGTTTAGTGTTGTGTCTGTATCACTAATGGTAGCACTTTATGCTAATCTTGATTTAAGGATTGTTATACTTTACTGCAGTCTCTTGTGCTGTTTTTGTGTGTGTTGTAAACTGTTATGTACTGCTGCTGCTCACACCCCAGGACACCCATAGGAGTGAGGAGTGTTTGCCTCTCATTGGGCTGTTCAATGACTTAAATAAAAGGCAAGGGGTCAACCTGAGGCTGAACAGAACCAGCTGCTGCCACTGCCTGCCTGGGATCATCAGAAAGCCAGGAGCGAGAGAGAAAGTGAGAGCGGTCGGACTTACTTCAAACTTGCCGTGTAAAACTACATCCTTTAGCAGATCCTTTTTGAGGGGGGTCTGTTCACAGGTAATTCCCAAGAATCCCAAACTTTCATCTCCAGCAGCTGCCATTCTCCCATCTCCCCGAGTCTGGGGAACTGAGATGTGAAGGCTACGCTGCGGTGGAGTGCAGGGTGCTGCTCTGCCCACTGCCCAGCTGGCTGTGTGCTGCTGCTGCTAGTAGTAGTAGTGCCCTTACGCACAACTTGTGGTGCTGCTGGTGGAAGAATGCTCAGCAAATCCCAGCTCTCTGTGCAATCCTTTCTCAATACTTGATACTGAGAAGGGAAGCTTCCATCACTGAGCTAATATTAGACAAAATGCACGCAAGGAACTGTAAAAAAGTGCTGGCATGCACGACAAGTAAACCTCCCATACATGTTTTCCTCTTGTCTTTCTACATCCTCCGACCTTTTGAGCAGAGGAAAAAAAAGAAAAGGAAGGGAGGGACAGTCCTGAAGTTATCCGCAGGAAACAGTAGCTTGATCAATTGGGCAGACAGCTGTGGAGGGGAGGGTGCCCTGGGTGGGTTGCCAAATGCATGAGAGCCCGCCGGGGTCGAGACTCAGGTGGTGGTCCACCCTCCCCCGCAATGTGCATTGCTTGCAGCTTGCCTTCCACATCCTGAACACTGCGGAATCCGGAATGAAATAATCAATCTTGGCCAGTCCTGCAGGTGGCACGCGTTAGGTGGTTACGGTAGGGCTGAAGGTGAAGGGCTCCAATTTGGAAACAGCTGCCAGCAGTGCCGACAGAGCAAGCACAGAGAAAAGCACCAGCAGAGAGGCTCTTCTTGAGTTGACCCTGTCCCCACGGTCCCCCTTTTGTGTCTGTGTATGTGGATGTGGCAGCTGAGCTCAGATGACTGTCAGGGGTATGGTAGACCAGCTAGCTGCAGTCTCGAGAGTCCCCTACCAGCTTTACAAATAAGCAACCATTTAAAAAAAAAAGCATTTTAAACTTTTTTCCTGTGGAGTTTTACTTCACAACTTACTTACTGACTTATTGTTTCGATTCAATGCCTACATCACTGTTTTAATTTTGAGAAAGGAGGCTTTATCACAGGCCAACTCACTGAAATCTGGGAATGCTGGTTAGTTGATAGTACAATGTGGACAATCACCAAGCCATTCTAAAATCCATATTATGTTAGGCACTGTGTTTTCAAGCTATTTAGGAGCAATGACGACTGGGCTGCTAGATGTCTGCTTCCAGCATGTAGAGATGGACACAATTACTGAATGTTTTGTAGACCCTGTCTCAAAAGGGTTGCATGCAGTACAAATACAAAAATCAAAGTATTTGGAAATGTGCCCAGCTCTGTGGACTCTTATCAAAGTGCCTCAGAAACTGATGTTTTAGCAATGCTGCTGGGCTCAGTGCATGCACTGCATTTGTGTATAATAAATTGTATTTAGAATGAATGATTCAAATAAAATCCATTGAAGCACAAAGTCGGTGTATCCGTCTTTTAACAGTTGTGGTCTCACTACTTGGGCTAATTATAGTCAGAATGCTTTAGAGAAGTTATAAAAGTCTACTTTGTCTGATCGTTAAATATAACCTGCTTGCTTCTTAGTACAGTATTAGTTCCATCTCAGGGGATCAGTGAAAGCAAGTCTGCGGTGTTGACTGAAAGAGATATGCAAATACTTTTCTGTCACTATCTGTCCTCTCACTAACTTTCTCTCTTGATCCATCTGTCTCTCTTGCTGCCATCATCCTGCTGGACCCCACACTCTCTCCCCTCACTTGGGAAGCGGTGCTGACACCCGCAGCCCAGTAGTACCTAGGTGAGGGTCCATGGCGTGCCGTGCCTGTAGCTGCTTAGAGATCAGACATGTAGGGGATGACGAGGACGATGTTGCGATCGCGATCCGTGATGACGACGGAATTTAAATCCAACTGAGAAATTAATTGGGAATTTGGGTCCCTACATGTGTCAGGTCCCTGTGCCACTGCACCGGCTGCACTGGCTATTCCTCTGCCCGCCTAGCACTCCAACTGAAGTAGTAATCCCTAGACAAAGTTCCTACATAACAGTACTTACGTTTATAGATGTCTAATATGCCTCTAAGTATCTTAAACCCTTCACCCTGCTTTATTCCAGACTGACTTCCTGCCGTATAAACAATTTATTTTCATGAGTTCCTGGTGACCATGCATAATCTCATGAGTGGAGGAACATAGCGGAGCCGCGAATGGTTTACCAGAGGTCACTGGGAATGAGCGAACATAAAATGTTTATATGACAGCAGTTCCAATCACATATTCAATTTATGCAATAGGGAGAAACTGTTTAGTGCAGTCACTTTTTTTTTTAAATAATTATTTTTTTTAATTTCTAGATCATTGTGTGGGATTTTTTGGTTTTCTGTGTGTAGGTGCGCCTTGTCTGCCAGTTGGTAGGCTGTTGCTAAAGAAACTTGGGCATCCAGATATTAATGAGAGTAAGAACATGAGTTTTCATTGGTGGATTGAGTGGCTGTGTAAATGTTTCTTCAAAATAATGGCAGCATGTTTTAGCGAGTAGGCAGAGGAAGATGTAGAGTGTGGGGACTTCACAGCACTGATCGTGGTTGCAGTGTCATAGTCATTACTTTTATATGTCCCATGGAGTAGCTGTATTTAAAGAGAGGGAATGGGGATGTTGACATGCGGCTGTGGTCGGAGCAAGTGGGGTCGGAACAGTGGAGAGACTGGAGACTGCAGCTATGGTTGGAGCTACTGTCTGTGAATAAGGGAAGGGCGTTTGGCAGTTTGAATTTAAAAATTCAAGGTAAATGTTTTTTTCCCCAAGGTTTTGGCATCCATATGGGGCAGTAACGGTGTGCTTTATAGCGTGTTGGTAGATTGTTGTATTCAGGGGTGGTGGCTTCTGCTTCCTGAGCACATCTGTAAATATTTAAAAAACAAAACAGTTTTCTGCAGTTGGGGTTTGCAGAATGAGGTTTGGCTGAAAGAGACATTTTCCTACAGTTGGGTTTGGAGACTTAGGTTTGGCTGAGTGGGAATTCTTGTTGGCTTTTACAATGTAGTTTGGGGGGGTGGGTGCTTCACAGAAGAAAGATGATTGGCCTGAAGAATTTTTAGAACTGAAAGTAGATGAAGTAGTGCCAGCTGGAGGGGTGTGTCTTACTCATGACATAGCAACCATATGTATAAATCGGTGATGACGTACTTACTGTATGTATAACTTCAATTTATACATATAGTTTCTCTGATAAATGCATTTATGAGAGTAGTTGTATCTCCACTCCTATTGCATGAATGTAAATATCCAAGTTGGCATAGGTAGAGGGGAGAAATCTATAGACAGAACTGCAAGTCCTCATGGTGGGGTCATTGCAGGACACCAAGCAGCTAGCCTACACAGTATAAAAAGTGCAAGTTAGCCTGCACAGATGAGACCACACACCACTCTGCCCCAGTGTCATGCTTCCTGATGAAGTGTTTTGCCTTGAAGCACTAGGGCACAGTAGTGTGTGGTCTCATCTGTGCACACCCCATTCTTTTCAAGCAGAAATAAAGCCAATTTATTTTGCATTATCTGAGTTTGGAGTTGCCTGTTTGTTCAGGAGTGCATGCTCTCTTGCTCTATAGGTAGAGGGGATGTTATTTAAAAAAAAATGGAGTAGAGGATGGGACTCAGGATGGAGCCCCGTAGGACCCCAGTCTGGAGTGGTAGTGGAGGTGAAAGGATGGCTCTAACCTGTACTGACTGTTGACAGCCCATGAGGTAGGAATGGAACCATTCAACAGCAGGAGCTGAGATGCCAGCAGAAGTCAACTTGTCCAAGAGGAGAGGATGGCTACAGAATTAAAGGTTTTGGCCAGATTGATGAAAATGATTGCTGTGATGTGCCCCAGATCTGTACAAGAGAATAAAGATTTTGTAACATGCAACGGGGAGGAAATAGTGGAATGGTATGGTGCATCTGGAAACCAGATTGGAAGCAAAAAAGGAAGATGGAGGAAGAGAGGAAGTTGGAAAGCCTGAAATAGACAAGTTTTTCTTGCAGATCTGCAAGACAGGAGAGTAGGGAGATAGGGCGGAAGTTACCAGCGAAGGAGGAGCCCCCACCTTTGTGAAGGGGAAGAACACTGGCAATCTTTCAGGACCAAAGAATGGCACAGAGGGAGAAAAGGTTAAGAAGGTGAGTGTGTGTGTGTGTGTGTGGGGTGGGGGTGGGGGATACAACTGCAGGAGCCAAAGTTGGTGGAGTTTGGGATCTAGTCCATCAGGGCTCATTTCTGACAGGTTGAGGGAGGAAAGGGCAAGCAGGTTTCCTGAGTAGTGATGGGTGGGAATGAAAATGAGGGAGAGGGGTGGGGCAGAGAGGAGAGAGGAGCAAGACAGAGGGGAAAGGAATCAGTAGTAGAGGGAGAAGGGAGGGCACAATAGTGAAGAACTTGTTGAAGCAAGGTCCTACAGAGGGAGGATTAGAAACAGATATCATAGGTATCATATGTAGGGCAGGCCCTTTGGTTCGCTGGCCGGTCCTGAGTGCCAACTCTGGGGCCCTCAGTTACTTGAGGGGGTTGGCCTGGGTACTTAAGAGACAGGACCGAAACTCACTATACCTTTTAAAGTATGGTGCCTCCACCTGAGGACACATGCAACCTAATAGTGACTTTACCCTGTTCCCCAGGAACAATACTTTCATCTCTCACCCCATTCAGGCAATACCTAACAGAGCACAGTACCCAAAAACAGTCGTGGAGACAGCAATTACCATAAACATAAAAAAGTTTTATTTTGGGGGTAAGGAAAGAAGGGGAAAAAAAAAGGATTGGCACCTGACTGTAAGAAAATAAGGTTAGGTTAGGCATTTATACACCTTTCAACACCAGTTGCTATATCAGTAACACCATTACCAATGCCCAATGTAACTTCTCTTAAGCTCCCACCCATCTGGTATCAAGTTCCAGAGTCTTTTATTTTTTAGGTACCCCACTATGGTGGCAGGCCTGCGATGCCACAGATTGGGGCCTTAGGTGCAGAAATAACGGAAGGCAAAGTAACTTGGAGCAGAAACAACCATTTGTAATCCCCTGGTGGAAAATGTATACTTACAGTAGCTGACACAGTGCCAGTAGGAAAGGTGTCCTAGCCTTCGGATCACACTAGAGCACTTGGCAAACAGCAGCTTGAGCAGGAGCTGCTTGGCTAAAGATGAACCGCACCTCCCTTTTCCCAACAGGAACTGTTCAATGCAGATCTCGATTTCAGGTGAGGTCTTGGGCCAACTGGCCAGTAGCAGAATCTTTGGGCCAACAGGCCAGCAGCAGACTGTTTGGGCCAACAGGCCAGCAACAGGATCTCGGGCCAACAGGCCAGCACCCTCGAACAGTAATTATGGCAGGGTCCTCTGAGCTAAAGACGAGCTCCCGACCCTTTCTTCTTGAACATCAGGCTCCCTCTCTGGAGTGAAACCAAAGTTTCTTTCACACAGTAGTAATCAGGCAGACATTTCCCTGGAGCAGCAACTCTCCAATCGACTTTAGCACAACTTCACAAAGGCTCAATGCAGCCTGTCATTCTTCATGGCCGACAGACTGAGGAGCAAACACACAGCCCTTAAAAATCCTCAAACTTCTCTTTTTCTCAGAAGAAGCCTTTGCCCTTAATGTCACAGTCCCCACAGTGCTGCCACCACTGTGGTGTAGCCACAGTCACTTACAGCTCTCTCACAGCTGGATGGAAATGGGTTCACAGCTCTTTCTTAGCTGAAAGCTTCAGATTCTCAGGATCCTGAGGGACATGAAATTGGCAACCCTCAGACAGATTGATCTTTAGGCTGAAAAACATTTCTCTCTGCTGGGACTGGAACCCCCTCCCACAGGAGGGGTCCCGGTGGACTGCCTCCTGAACAGAAAGTCTCTCAGGTTTTGGGAGCTCTCTAAAGCTCCTGATTGGTCCACACACTTGCCAGTCTTGAAATATTAATATTTATTAATCTCCCTCTATGCCCCATTGGTCCCCTGAATTGGCACCTAGAAATGTACCTGTTTTTATTCCCGGGAGTCTCTGGTATAGTGCCATAGTCATTTGGTAGAATCCTGGCTTTCCTATTGGCTGGTTTAGGGGTTAGGGGTCATAAGTATGGCTGCTGAAAACACAGTCTATAGGCAGCCCATATAGGGTCCAACTTTTGGATATACATTGCTGCCAAACACATTACTATTTTTATTTATTTTCCTCCCTAATATGTAGCATTCCCTCTGCCAGGCTGCACCATTGCAGTGTTTTAATTTTTTATTTACACAGCAGCCTGTCACTGATGCCAAACATCATTCCCCTAGTGTGGGGGCTGGGCTCATTAATATTCATGAGCCTAAAGTAATATTCATGACACCCACTTTTGTAGCGCTACCAGTGCTCTTGAAATAAAACAAACTGGGGCTTTCTTTGATCCCTTCCAGGTGTCCAGACCCCATTTTGATGGGTAGAGGGGTCAGGAACACTAGAGGGCCACCCCAAATACCAAAGCAGTGGCAAATAAACTGGTGTGCAAATTGCACATGTGCAGCCCGATAGCCCACCAGAAAGGCAGGCATTCCGAACAGTGGCATCATATGGGAAACGGGACCAGAAGATAAGCCCAACATTGTTGGGGGGCTTACACATAGGTTGTTACAGAGTGGAGCAGACATAAGTCCATATAGCTCACCTTCTAATGTTATCTATAGCCCATGATGTTGTTACATAGAGGATAATGTATGGTCATCGATGGTTAACCAGTTTGTTAACCATCAAGAGGTTACCAGGACAACCATGTAAACCTCGAGAGTGAAGCTCGAGAGGTTTACGTTGCCATGGCAGCCTCGAGATTGGTTAACAAAATGGTTAACCATCGATGTACCATACATTAGCTTTTATAGTGTATGGTACCAGTTCATTTTTTTTAGTAAAGAAAGCAGTTCCTTACTGCTGTTTTTTTATCTCCCCACTGCTCTGCCCTCACTGCTGCGGCCGTTACAAGGCGTCTGATCCAGCTGCGCGCATGCCCTGACTGTTCCTGGTTGTTAACCCATCTATGTGACATACCATCGATGGGTTAACAACATCGTGACATCACATCGATGGTAAAATGTTGTTATAAAAAGGTAGATTTCTACCTATAACAACGTTCTTCCATACATTATAAATGCAGTAATCATCAAGTTTGCACTTGGATTCCATCAGATTACTACTTAATACCACATCTATTGGCAGTGAGTTCCAAAATGCTATTACCATAGAAACATAGACTTTGATGGCAGATAAGGACTGCTTGGCCCACCTAGTGTGCCCATTTCCCTACCTATTGGATAAGCTGCAGATCCTAGTTAACCAACAGCCTACTTCTTCCTACCTCCCACAAGAATTGCCTTATGTCTGTCCCATGCATTCTTGAATTCCCCCACTGTTTTTGACCCCACAACCTCCTCAGTAAGGCCATTCAGTGTGTCCACCACCCGCTTTGTGAAAAAATACTTCCTCACATTATCCCTGAACTGTCCCCCCTCTAACTTCAAATTGTGTCCCCTTGTTCTTGCACATCTCTTTTTCTGAAAGATGCTACCCTCTTAGACTTTGTTGATTCCCTTGAAGTACCTGAAAGTTTCTATCATGTCCTCCTCTCCCTCCTTTCCTCAAGGGTATACATATTAAGCTCCTTTAGTTTCTCTTCATATGGCTTTTGTTGCAGACCCTGCACCATTTTAGTTGCCCTCCTCTGGACTGCCTCCATCTTGTCTATGTCCTTAGAGAGATGGGGTCTCCAGAACTGCATGCAGTACTCCAAATGGGGTCTCACCAACTGTCTGTACAGAGGGATAACAACTTCCTATTTTCTACTGGTGATACATCCCAGTATCACCCAGCCATCCTTACTGTCTTCTCACATTACTTACTTGCCTTTAAGTCATCTGATATGACTACCCCAGGTCCCTTTCCATTTTTGTTGCTGTTAATACCCCCTTCCCCATTGTGTACTCTTCCCCTGAGTTTTTGTTTCCCAGGTGCATTACTTTGCACTTCTTTGCATTGAATCTAAGCTGCCATACTTCTGACCATTCCTCCAACCTTGCCAAGTCCCTTCTCATCCTTTCCAACCACCCTTGTGTATCAACCCTGTTGCAGATCTTTGTGTCATCTGCAAAGAGGCATATTTTTTCTTCTAGTCCCTCTGCAATGTCACTTATAAAGACATTAGAAAGGACCGGACCCAGTACTGAACCCTGCGGTACCCCACTAGTAACCCCCCTTTCTTCACTGTGGACTGTATTTGCTATTACCCTCTGTGCCCTGTTGTCCAGCCAATTTTTTACCCAGGCTACCACCCTGGGACCCACTGCCAGGCTGGTTAATTTGTTTATTAATCTTTTGTGTGGGACTTTGTCAAATGCCTTGCTAAAATCTAGGTAGGCCATGTCCACAGCCCCTCCCTGGTCTACTACTTTGGTCACCCAGTCAAAGAAATCTATGAGATTCGTCTGACATGACCTTCCCACTATGAATCCATGCTGCTTTGGGTCCTGTGCCATGCTGGCCTCTAGGTACTCAACAGTTCTTTCTTTCAGAAGTGATTCCATCATTTTCCCTACCACTGAAGTCAAGCTAACAGGTTTGTAGTGTCCTGCCTCTGCCTTGCTCCCACTTTTGTGAAGGGGAATCATACCCAACTTCCTCCAGTCCTTAGGTACCACACTATCCTCCAATGATCTGTTAAAAAGGGTAGTCAGTGATGTCACTAGTTCTCCTCTTAGTTCTTTTAGAATTCTGGGGTGAATTCTGTCAGGCTCCATTGCTTTGTCCACCTTCAGTTTTACAATCTGATTATACCAACTAGACCTCTTTCTAGTGTGGCATATCTCACCGTTTAGCTGGAGGGGGTGAGATCTTGTGGTATAGAGCTGGTTATTCATTTTGAGACCTATACAGTCCCAGAAATCATTGTCAGTCATCGCTCTGAATAAAAGATACATTTCCTTCCAATCTTCGATATTCTAGGGGGAACAATCCCTAACTGTTTAACTTATTGTTGTTCTCCAGGTTCTTGTGATCCTTTACCATTTCCGTGGCCCTCTTTTGTACCTTTTCAAGATTTCTGATTTCTGATTTTGTTTCTGGTGCCCAGAATTGAGCACAATACTCCAGGTGAGGCCAAATCAGCGAGGTGTAGCATCACACAGTCACTTCCCCTGGGGTCTATGTGATAACGGCGAACGCCTCAAGGCAATCACCGTTATCGTTCAGAGTGCCAAACACATTTCCGGCACTATGACAACCTAAGCGCTTCCAACACAAGGGCTCAGGACATATTTTTACTACTTTCTATGGGGCTGCACTCCCCACCCCTCACGGGTTGCCACTGCACCTCACTTAAAGATTCTCAACTCCAGGGGTGCATGTCGGGGTGTGAAAGTAGTAAAAATTAAAAGGTTAGGGTCGGGCACAATAAAAATTGCACCAGCGCCTGGACCCGAACTCAGTACCTCAGCCACCCCAGCCTTTGCTCAATCCCCGACGCCACGCCGCAGCTCAACCGATGACCGCAGTGCCACCCCCTACAGCCTCTCCACCCCCTCCCAGACCATGCTCACCGTGCCTCCCCCCCCCACATGCGTATGTATAGCGACATCCTGTCACCTAGTTCGCCCACTCCCTCATCTGGTCGCCCTACCTGTCAGTCGCCGTGAGTGGATTGCATGAGAAAGGTGTCACCGTAATGGACGGTGCCCTTCCTCATGTGCCCACTTCATGGGTTACCCTTCCCCTGCTCTACTTTTGATATGCCTCATAATACTAGTTAATAACATGTTAGCTTTCTGAATAAGATGGTTGCAGTGATCCTTAAAGTTTAAATCCTTAATGCCTAAATCTCTCATTGACAACTACCTTAAGCTGCATACCCGATAGTGTATAATTAGCACTGATGTTCCTCCTCCCCAAATGCATGACAGTACACATTTCAAAGTTAAATTACAATTTGTGTTCTTCTGCCCATTTACCTAGAACATTCAGAGACTGTTGTAAGTAAATTTTACCTCCGAGACTGTCAGCCCTATTGCATGTAAACACATGTCGTCAGTGAATTTTGACTTCTATATTGTATTATTACACCCCATGGAAGAACTATATAGGTTAAACAGGCAGGGGCCCAACACCGACCCTTGGGGAACTCCACTAGTAACATCAATCCAGCTCGAGCTAAAACCTTTTGCCATAAGGACTAAGGAAGCAGACTGGTTAGGAGAGTCAAAAAGGGAATTCATTACCTTTCAGGGTTTAGCTGGGGTACTAAGGTTGTTCTGGAGGTTGGCCTTGAAATAATGGGATTTCATAGCCTGGACAGCCTTAGTATATGAATTTTCACTGAGGCCCGATGGCAGTGAGGGTTGAGACACTGGATGCCACACCTCACAAAACACCAGCTACCCTGGTTCAGGAACGAGCTCTGGTCATCAGGGGTTGGCAGGGACAGGAGAGGATTGAGCATCTGGAGGACTGCTGTCCTGTCCTGGGGATGGGTGAGTTGGGCTTCCCGCTGTTCCGTGACTCCCAGTGTAGACTGGGGGTATTGCCACTTGCGGGAGCTGCACGTAGGGGTATGAAGGTGCTGATGGACATCCTGCTGGTGGGTGTTCACAGCATGTCATTGCACATTCATGCCTCTGGGACTGGAACAAAGGAAAAACCCTGGCACCCAGACAGGTGAAGGTGGGGCCAGTGAATGACCCCCACACCCTCTGCCGGGTCTGACCTGGCCAGTATCTGACTGTCCTCCACTCCTCGGTGGCCCTTCTAGATTCTAGATAGAGTGCCAGAGGAGTTAAAGATGGTTCCACCCTGGGGGCTCAGAGCAAGGGAGCGGGGTGGCCGGCGGAGTTGGGGGAGAGTGCTGGCCAGTGGAGAACTGGTCAGGAGGACCTCAGGCTGGGTGGGATATGGTTAATCTTAGTGTCCCACTGGAGAGAGGTCTAAGGGACCGGAGACTGGAGGATAAAGAAAGTTGACCAAAAAAAGTATATGAATTTCGAAGTGTCCTGTAATACCGTAGGCTGAGCAGGGAGGGGGATAATTTCTAGCAGGCCCAGGTGAGATCACAGGACTTGCACTGGTCTATGAGTTCAGGGGAGATCCAGAAGTTATATAGAAACATAGAAGCTGATGGCAGATAAGGACTGCAAGGCCCATCCAGTCTGCCCATTTCTTTTTCTACCTTATGAATGTGCTGTAGGCCTTTGCTCTGTCAATGGCCTATCTATTTATACTCATCTATATTGCTCCCTTATGCCGATCCCATGCCTGTTTCAAGCCCTGCACTGTATTCGTATCCACCACTTCCTGAGGTAGGCCGTTCCATGCATCCACCACCCTTTCTGTGAAAAAGAACTTCCTCACTGTACCCCTTAATTGGCCTCCCTCTAATCTCATGCTGTGTCCTGCTATTTTTCTTATATTGAAACATGTTAGACTCTTTCACCTTGTTAATGCCCTTAAGGTGTTTGAATGTTTCAATCATATCACCTCTGCCCCTCCTTTGCTCTAGGGTATACATATTGAGTTCAGTTAATCTGTCCTCGTATGTTTTCTGATGCAGTCCCTGCACCATTTTGGTTGCCCTTCTCTGGACTGCCTCAATTTGGTTAATGTCCTTGTGAAGGTGTGGCCTCCAGTACTGCACACAGTACTCCAGATGGGGCCTAACCAGTGTCTTGTAACGAAGGATTATTACCTCCCTCTTTCGACTTGTGATACCCCTACTAATACATCCCAACATCTCTCTAGCCTTACCTACTGCTTTAGAGGTCTGCTCGGATGATTTCAGGTCATCAGTGATGATGACGCCCAAGTCTCTTTCTTCCTTTATGACTGCCAGAAACTCCCCTCCCAGTCTTTAGGTGGCTTCAGGGTTTCTCTTCCCTATGTGCATGATCTTGCACTTCTGTGTGTTAAACCCCAGTTGCCACTCTTCCGATCATTTTGCTAGTTTATCCAGATCTCTTCTCATTCTGCCCCCCACCATCTGGATCATCTACTTGATTGCAGATCTTGGTGTCATCTGCAAACAGACAAACCTTACCCTCCAGTCCATCTGCAATGTCACTAATGAAGATATTGAAGAGGACTGGCCCCAGGACTGATCCCTGAGGTACCCCACTTGTGACTTGCATCTCTTCTGATTGTATACCATTTACCACCACTCTCTGATTTCTGCCCATCAACCAGTTTGCCACCCAGTTGACCAACTTCTGACTGACCCCGAGCCTACCCAGCTTATTAATCAATCTTCTATGTAGAACAGTATTGAAAGCTTTGCTGAAGTCAAGGTAGGCAACATCAACTGCTCCCCCTTGGTCCACCACTCTGATTACCCAGTCAAAGAAATCTATGAGATTAGTTTGACAGGACCTTCCTTTTGTAAACCCATGCTGTCTTGGATCTTGTGCTCCTATGGATTCCAGGTGTTGCACTATTCTTTCCTTAAGGAGTGTCTCCATAATCTTGCCCACTACTGAGGTAAGACTGACTGGTTTGTAGTTCCCTGCCTTCTCCCTGCTACCACTCTTGTGGAGCGGGATCACATGAGGAGGATGGAGTGGGACTTCCGTCCCTTGAAACAGGAAGGAGAGAGGGAGTGGGGTGGGGAAAGGAGAGGAGAGGAGAGGAGGGTACAGTGAAGAAACTCCAGGTTAATACAGGGGGAGAAGAGGAGTTCAGGGTGAATAGGAAGGGAGGAGGTGAGAGGGGTAGAATGGGGGTTGG
Organism: Neoceratodus forsteri; assembly: GCA_016271365.2. Classification (NCBI taxonomy): domain Eukaryota; kingdom Metazoa; phylum Chordata; order Ceratodontiformes; family Ceratodontidae; genus Neoceratodus; species Neoceratodus forsteri. The sequence goes on along the minus strand of CM057449.1, from coordinate 1,478,182,300 downwards.
ACAGATGGGTACGAGGGAGAGTAGACAGGTTGGGGGAAGGAGAGGGAAGGGGTAGAAGGAGGAGGGGAAGAGAGAGAGAGAGAGAGAGAGAGAGAGAAAAGGCAGTGGTGGGCAAGGTACATAGTAGTTGGGAGGTGAGATGTAGCAACCATCAGCAAACAGCACAGCAGCAACGTACATGACTAACTGGAGAGCAGGCTAGTATGGCTACAAGACACTCAACAGGCCTAGGGCAGTTTACTACAATTTGATAGAGCTAAAAAGGATAAACTTGAGGGCTACCTAAACAAGTTGGGTTAAACTAGCTGATCAGTCAGTACTATTAAAACGAACTGAAAAAACAGATATACAGTACAGCACAGCTAAGTAAAAACAGGTGAAAATGGAAATTACAGCTGTATCCAGATAGGTAGTAGCTAGGATTCATGCAAATTAAGGCAGGTTAGTAATGTTAACAGATGCAGACGAGGAGCTCACTGGAGTTTAGTGGTAAAATGTAACAATGAGAGAATACCTTAATGTTAAGGCAGCATGACAAGCAAGCAGAGTAGGCAAGCAGGATACTAGAAAACAGTTCAAATGTCCCAAACGCAGGTGTGAGGCCCACAAGAGTAAGTTATCAAGGGCAACAAATGGGAGAGTAACACTTACAGTTCTGTAACGGTCCCGTGGTAGGGTTATTGGTGGCAGTCCTGGGGGCAGTGTGGCTAGCCAAAAGGTGATTTTCAGTTGATTCCAGGCAGATTCCACCAACTGATGCCCTTTGCACTGCTGTCCTTAGCACAGAGGACCTCAGCACAGAAGACTGCTGGGGCTGTGCCTGTTTCAAGGACAGAACACCTGATGGAACAGAGAAAAGACTCCAGACTGGCTGGCAGGGGGGCGCAGGGGCATGGCTTCAGACAGGAACGGCTGCTGATTGGAACTCCTTGGAATCCTTGCTGACAGCTTGAGAACAGTCCAGGAATAGCCAGGAAGTGCACTGTAAAGTTGACAGGAGGCTGCTGGCAGTGGCACATAGCAGGGGGAGGGCGTTGCAGAATCCTCTATAGCTCTCTTGACCCCAGAGTTGGTTCAGTAGTGGTGGTAAGTGAAACAGCTGAGGAATCAGGAACTAGAGTGGCTGTTAAAGTCTGCTGCTTTTATTGCCTGATGGAACAGAAGAAAAGCTCATGATTGGCTGGTGAGGTGGAGTAGGGGCGTGGCTTCAGTTAGGCATGGCCACTTATTGGAACCCATTGAAGTCCTTGCTGGCTGCTTGAAAACAGTCCAAGAATAGACAGGAAGTGCTCTGGAAAATACAAAGGAGGAGGTTGCCAGTGGTGCATTTTTGGGGGGGTGAGGGGGGGGGACAGAATCCTTGTCACCACACTTGACCTAGAGCTGATGCAGTGATGGCGGTGGTGGTGAGTGAAATACCTGTTTAAAGGCACTCTCTGTGTTACAAGCTTAAATTTGCATTTTTGGCATTTCTAAATGTTTTGCGTTTATTGGAACATGAGGCTCTTTCTGGGGAAAGACGCTGAGTACTAGCCCCCGTGCATGGTCAGAGCAGCACTTCCTCTGTCTTCCTTCCCTGCCACCGTTAATTGTAATAAAATGGAGTTTGAAAACTGAGGTGTGATTAGTCCTTTATTATTTACTACATGTAACAGATTCAAAATGAGCATACAAGGTATATATGGGTTAGGAAAATCAGGTACTAACCTGAATAGTTCATTTTGCAAACTCGATTTAAGAACAGTTTATGAGATAACAATTTGATGCTCATTTACCTTTCAAGACAAACATGAGAACAGTGATTTTTAAGAGAATATCCAATCAATTGCAAAAGAAGTACCTGCTGTATGACTTTTTAGAAGTCCAAAAATGTTAAATTTCTTTGTTTTATTAGGATCAGTGAAGTTAACTTTGGAGATATGCAAATCAGCTGTTCCCAGCTGATGGTTTTCATGGTTTCTGTATGAGGGTATTAGAGAGTGAGATGACTGCCATTCCTTTCCTTTGTTTAGGCTCCTACTAAATCTGTCTTAATTATAAGCAGTGAAGCGATGAGGTGAGTTGATTTTGAAATGAAGATAGACACTGGGTTTTTATTTACAGATGTTTTTATTTTAATTGATTGAGTAGAAGCAGTTCTGTGTGGAATCACCAGCAGAATAGAAATCGTGAGCTTCCCATAGGAAAAACTGGCACCTGTTCATCATTATAACTCATGTGCGGATTACAACAGTGAATTATGAACAGCTTTTCCTATACAGACAAAGAGACCAATTATTACAAGTTTTTAATTTTTTCTTGTTTACTTTGTTTTCTGTTTATCTGACCACAGTTCAAGACACAGAAACATGGTAAATGGATTAAAATAGACATATACTATACAAAATAATGTATGGGCAATCATACACAAGGCTAATGTTTCCATTTTGTGGTGAGATGACATCATAGCAACCTCTTGAGCTTCGCTCTGAAGGTCTACAATGTCATCTCATCCCTCAATGGAAACACAGCCTTGTTGTGTTTACTGTATGTATGTGGACTACTTCCTATGCAATAACAATCAAAGAAAAGTTAGTAGTTCCTGCCAAAGTCACTCATGAGATAATTATTGATTGACATAATCAAATCATTAGTTGGTAAAGTTCTGGTAACCTCTCCTCTTTACAGTACCGTAGTACATAATCTTTGGCTAAAATATCCTTACAGTAGAAGGATACTAGCACAATTTACTCACTACAGACTGTCATGCACAGGGTTTTTCCTCTCTAGTCAGTAGTATGCAATCCCTTGTTATAACATCCGTATAGTGAAACCTGTTTGTTTTCTTATCAGGAAGGAAAGTGCAACAATATAATAGTCGACACACAAGAATATGAGGATGTTTTGTAGTATTGTTCTCTTCAGTAATTAAAAAAATTGTATTTCCTTCTGCTGGCTGCTGTTCTCTTGAATACTACAATTATTTTGAACGTCCCTCCTTCCTACTTGTCCCACCAATATTTGAAAACCTGTGATAATCTCAGAGAGTGATTATGTTTTTCTTACATTAAGGAAGATTCCTGATGTTCATGTTTACCTAGCTTCTGTTAATCATATCTGTATATATATGTATATATATATATATATATATATATATATATACATATATATATATATACTGTATATATAACTTTTAGTATCAAATGTAAAGCAAATCAGGAAAGCAATTTGATTTTTATACCATTTAAAGTTCTTTTGTCAAAACTTCAAAAAAACAGTTATTTAGGCACAATTCAGGTTGTATGTGATAAAGTCTCTGTATTTGTTTTCTGTTTTTTCTTCACTACTAGGTTCAGCTACATGGAAACAGAACCCTTGTCACATAGTAGCTTGATCCACAGATGAATATGCACTTGCAGAGGGATGCCTACATGTGTCAGAGGTGTGTAGAAGTCCCATCCCACACATGTGTAGACCTCCCCACATCTCCAGCCCTAGTTGTGTGCCTGCACTATACCTGATCCCATGCTAGGTGCACTGCTATGCAACTTGCCGGGTGGGGATGGGCAAGAGGGCAGGGCTTGCATGCACCTGATCCTGGAGACAGACTTCTCACTGTAGAGGCCACAGGACTCTCCCTGGGGCCCAATCAACTTCCTTTTCTCCTGCCCATAGCCCTCTGTGCAGGAGGGGAGGCCTGAGGGTCATTCTGTCACAAGCAGTACTTCTAGTGAATCGCTCGTCATTCCAATGGCAACATAGCAGCCCTTGGAAGACTGCTATATCTCTTGGTCCTCTGTTCCATGTGAAATAGGGGATCCACTGTGGTGCTGACCTAGGCATTGGATTGGATGCACAGTATCCTGCACAGTTCTGCCCCTTTTGCCACACCTTGTCCCCATGCAGAGATCTATGCCCGTGAGTGCTTCAGCTTTCATATACTGTACATAGGTCACACATATCTCAACTCTTTATGTGGATTGAGCCTTACAGTTTATCTACTCATGTTGTTCGATTCTTTACTGAAGTGACAGTCCTGTGTTTGTGCATTTGTGTGTTTTTGACATCATAATAATTTCCACAGCAACAAACTATTATATCATAGACAGGATTATGACTTCATTGAATGACTTAACAGCAGCAGAATCTTCTGAAATCTAAGGGACAAGGACCCTGTTTCCATGCAAATTTATTTATTTAAATTATTTAATTCAGCAAAAAACATACAGAGATAAAACAGAAATCTCATTTACAGATGTGCTGGGGGCAGGAAATTAGGAAATGCATATAACCTATTAACAATATGCATCCTGTATATTATATACATATTGTGATAACCAGTGTTAAGTTCCTTCTTGTCTAGTCATGTCAATTTGGATTTTCAGTAAAGAACTGGCAAGAATAGACAGAGCAATCAGTTACTAACTGCTTAATTTCCTAGTGTTTCTAAACAGGATTAGACATCAGTGAGCACACAATAGTGTCACATGGTCTTGCGACATATGGGAACCTCACTGGCCACCCCTGAATGTGTTATGACACAGTGTCCTGCACTGCTCTGCACTTTATGGCCTATGCAACTCCTGCCAGATGACTAAAGAGCAGCATTGTCATCTGCCTGCAAAAAAGTTTCTCAGCTGTCCTCCCAGAATGGGGCAGGCTGTAGCTGTGGTGACACCAGTTATTGGGATGGAGGAACAGTGAGGTGAAAAAAAGATGAAAGAAATTGGAATAGGCAAAGAGAACAGTCTAAACCAAAGGAGGGATGGAGTGTGGGTGGGAAGACGAGGGAAGGGGATGTGTGGACTGTAGTGGTGTCAAATACAATCAGGGCCATTACTAGAGTAGCTCTGGTCCAGCATTAGGCTGGGTGTGAATGCAGACAGGTACAGGGCAGACTTGATGGCCACTGGGCCTTTCTCTGCTGTCAGTATCTATGCATCTATGTTTTTATGATACCCAATTAAAGAGCTAGTTTACTGTCTGGAATTAATTATAACTTTCAGATGTAGTCAGCTTATATCTGAAGTATTTTTTATTTTCTCTTTGCTAATTAGAAGATTTTCCACCTAGCAGTACTGGTATGATGTGTGGAGCAGCACTCTGTCTGGAGAATAATAAAAAGGCAGTTCTGTTACACCCACTACATCATCAACACTGAGACCAGGCTGACTATGACATCACTAGTAACCAACAGAACTGATTCTCACTGCCATATTTTCCCTTTCTCATGAAGCAACAGGGAGTGTCTCTTCTTGGTTACTAGTGATGTCATAATTTCCTGCATTTTGATTGGTAACTTATGAAAGTCACTGCTCAGGTTGCAAGGGTTGTGGTGCCTCAAAAGGGCCTTTTACATGACATGCCCTGCACCATTGTCATTGGTGCAGAGCAATTGCAACATTATCTTTTTGGTGTGTACATGCAATCTGTACTGCATCCAAAACAAGCACTTACTGATTTGGCTTACTGATCTGGTGTTCCCTGTTTTCTTGGGTTTGCCGGTTCCTCGCATCATTGTGGAATGGATTGGACGGCCATGTAAACACATAGGAGCACTCACAGCACTCCTGGAGAGAGTCTTGCTAGGCCCTCCAGGATCCTCTGGTGATCACCACAGCCCGGTCACATAAGAAAATGGCACTGAAGTTCCAGGAAGCTCGTGCATATCACCCAAAATCGAGGTTAAGCTATACACATACTGTCACAGTTTGAAGAATACTGAACTTGTTAAAGTGTACCTTAATGAAAACTAAGGGCTACAACATAGAAAAATCACATCCAAAAAGCCAACCCATAATACTGGGCATACACCTATGCATATACATATCACAAGGATATGCAAATGTATAGGTGCATGCCCAGTTCTGTGGCTTAGCTTTTCAGACATGATTTTTATATGTTGTAGCTCTTGGTTTTCATTACAGTACACTTTAACAAGTTCAGTATTCTTCAAACTGTTACAGTATGTGTATAGCTTAAGTTAAGTGTATAGCTTAACCTCGATTTTGGGAGGCATGCACAAAACTCTTGGCACTTCCTTAATAGTAACGTACACACCCAGCTCCAAAGTCTCAGGCTGTCCGCTGGCTGAAAAACTAGTAAAAATGCTGGAAGAGCCACAAGACTGATGCAGAGCTGCTGCTTGTAAACAAAAAAGGTATCAGCGCAGATCGAGTGGATTGAAACCACATCGTTTGGAGGGAGGATGCATGTAAAAGGGCCTAATGTGTCTGGTCACGTTTTTGATTATTAGGACAATAGGACAAAAGGAGGCAACTGGGCCCATCTGGATTGTCCCCCACACATGTGGGTCATACTTTAACCATTTTTGGATTTGTGCAACAAGATCTGTCTAGTGTGTTTTTAAACTCCATGAAACGTGTTGCATCAACTACCTCTTTAGGCAAACTTTTCCATGCCTTAATAGCCCTTATGGTAAAGAAGTTATCTCTTTTTGATGTTACAGAATCAGGTATCTGTAATTTTCTATTGTGTGACCTTAGGCTAGTCCTTGTATTGCTAAATACAAGGTTACATTGTCTGCTTAACTCTTCGGACTGCAGCAGTTTATATAAAAGCAAGAGGTCACCTCTTTGTCGCCTATGATGTAGTAAGAACAGACCTGTTTCTTTCAATCTAGTATTATAGGGTATCCCTTTGAGACAGGGAATTAGTTTTGTAATGTATTTTTGAACACCTTCAACCATACTTATATCCTTTTTTAAATATGGTGACCAAACTGGGGAACCATAATCGAGGAATTGCCTAACATAGCTGTTATAGACAGGAATAAGCAACTGTTCAGATTTGCAAATACAAGAACAATTTATTCTTCTGACCAGGCCTCTAGCTTTATTAGCAACAAGTTTGCAGTGATCAGATGATGTTAATGTATTACTTATTTTCAGCCCTAGGTTGATATCAGATGTAACACTACCCAAGATGGAATTATTTATGATATAGTTATGAGTACGGTTTTTAGAGCCGAAATGCATAACAATGCACTTTTTTGCATTGAATTGGATGCCATTTAGTATAGACTATTCCACTAATTTGTTAAGGTCATTTACCAGTGACAGATGTTTCCCAAAAGTATCTACTTCGCCACCTAATTTAATATCATCTGCGAATTTGATTAAGTTATTAGTTATACCTTTATATATGTCTCTGACAAATATACTAAATAGTGTCAGGCCCAAGACTGATCCCTTGGGGACTCCACTCAAAACTTTCTGTTCATCCGACAGGCATCCATTTACTTTAACCCACTGCACTCGGCCCCTTAGCCAGTTATCTATCCATTGCACCAATACCGGTCTGAAACCAAAAGTAAACAATTTCTCAGTTAAGATTAAGTGGGAGACCTTATCAAAGGCCTTGAAGAAATCTAATAATATAACATCAGATGGACTGCCTTTATCAAGGCTCTGACTGATTTGCTCATAAAAAAAATAACAAGATTTGTGGTACATGATGATCCTTGTTTAAACCCAAGTTGGTATTTATCAACAATATTCAGTTTAATAACTTCTTCTTCCAGTTTCTTTTTTAGGAGTCTCACCATGATTTTACAATGGATCGAAGTAAGGCTTATAGGCCTATAGTTTTCGACTTTGGTTTTATCACCTTTCTTAAAAATTGGAGTTATATTCGCAGCTCTCCAATCATATGGAACAACCCCACTCTTCAGGGATTTATTAAAATGTAGTGTTAATGGGTAACTGATCACGTGAGCTGCCGCCTTCAGTAGTCTTGGGTGATACTATTGGGTCCTGGAGTAGTGGAAGTCTTGATGTTCAATAATTCAGTTTCTGCCTTCTTAAAGCACATTTCTATTTCTGTCTGGTCATTTATTGCAGTACCTTTATAGTTGAGGGGCCCTATACTCTGAACTGTGGTTTTATTGGTGCTAAGATAGGAATAAAGTAACTTGGGTTTTTTGCAAAGAGCAGTTTTAAATTCAATTTTATATTTTGCTGTCAATCATATTTTTTAATAATTTTTATGTTTTTAGAAAAAACTATTTTTACGAGGTAGTTGGATTTGTTTTGTATTTCCTGAAGGCTTTATGCTTAAGTTTTAGTTGTTTTTTTATGCCTGGAGTCATCCATGGTAGAATTTTACCACCTTTATTATATTTATTTCTTAAAGGTACTAATTTGTCAACTGCAGAGTTTATAGCCTCCTTGAAACTGATCCAGGCTTCATCAGCATTTAGGTTCTTTAAATGCCCCCAGTTTATAGTCTCAAAATGTTTAACAAGTCAATTTAGATTATTACTACTGTAATTTCTAAATTTTGTGCCAATATTGGATGGTTTAATGTTGGTATTAAGTTGGCACATAATCATATTGTGATCGCTGGTTCCTAAGGGAGGTAGAGTAGCAATGTTACTTATCATGTCACTAACACTGATTAATAATAAATCTAAGATGTTCCCGCCTCTGGTGGGTTCAAGAATTAATTGCTCTAGTCCACAGTTTATTGTTGTATCTATGAAGTTTATGTCATGATTTGTAGATGCTTTCAAATTAATCCAGTCTATTCCTGGGTAATTAAAGTCACCAATAATGACTGTATTATCTTTTTCACTGGCTTGTTTTATCTCATGAAGCAATTCATTATTTTCTTCCTGATTGGCTCCTGGGGGCCTATAACAGTTTCCTAGAATTACAGATTTTTGTCCTAGCAGATTTAGTTTAACCCAAATTGATTCTGTTATGTCCAATAGCCATACTAATTCTGAAGAAATTGTATTTGAGACATACATACAGACACCACCTCTAGTTCCATCTACTCTATCTCTATTATATAACCTAAAACCTGATATATCCTTTGTCCAGTGTGATGTATGGTCCCACTATATTTCTGTTATGGCTATTAATTCAATACCAAATTGGTGGATTGCTGTTTCTAACTCAGCCTTTTAACCATGTTGAGGCTTCTTGCATTGGCTATTAACATTTGTAAACCCTGCTTACCTCGCAAAGGACATGACGTTATAGTGTCATGAGATATGGAAGAATATCTTAGCCCCTCTTCCATCTAACTAGTTTAAAGTCTTGTTTATATGAGCAAGAATCCTTCGATCCAACAGATTACTCCCTCATTTGCTGAGGTGTAAACTGTCCCAACAAAATGAGTGGGGATGATTTTCAAAATCCTCCCAATGTGCTAGACAAGTGATCCCCTTGATGAGGCACCATCCTCTAAGCCAGTTGTTGATGCTTTTAATTTTGCTGGTCATTTCTGTAATTGCTCTGGGTACAGGGAGGCTCTCTGAAAAAGAAACTTCACATCCCTTGGCAGCTAAAAGGTCACTTAATGTAATAAAATCCCTTTTTATGTCTTTAACACTAGAAACATTTATATTGTTTGTTCCTATATGCAACACTACCAATGGCATATGTCCAGCATGTTTAAAGATTGTATTTGCCATTATTATCAAATCAGAGACCTTTGCTTCCCTATAGCTACTACAGGTGTGATTTGATTTAAAAGGATTACATATGATATGGTCAATGTGTTTTGTCATTGAGTCTCCCAGGACAAAGATCAGGTGAGGGCCAAGCCCTTTGGGATGGTCAGTAGTACATCCATCTAGATCTAAGGGTTGCATTTCAATATTTTGGTGAACATCACTCTGAGTCTGTCTAGTATGAGCCAGAGATGACTGTATTGATTGTACAGTCTGGAGGGTACTTTGGGGTGTGGCAGAATAAGAAGAAGTAGTGACCACGCAGTCCATACTAGTGGTAGGAAATGCTTGTTCTACTCTCCCTGAATTACTGCTTTCTGCTGGAGAACCACCCATCGTTACTCTCCTATCTTGCTCTAGATTATCTTGTGGCTTATCACAGCTTTGAGTACAGTTGGCTACAGGGTCTGTTGATAATTGATTCCCCAGCAAACCCTGGACCTCAGTATAACTTTCATTTACACCGAGTCCCAACATATTGGGAGTATCCAGGGCATTAGATGTTATAGTGGGAGTAACAGAACTGAGTTTTTTTTAGCTTCCAAACAGAGTGGTGCTCCACACATCAGCCCAGTACTGCCAGGAGGAAAATCTTCTAATTAGCAAACAAAAAAGGAAAAAAATACTTGAGATATAAGAAGTGGTAGCTGACTGCATCTGGAAATTACTATTAATTCCAGACAGTACGCTTGCTCTTTAAAGGTGCAATTCACCAGAGGGTGGTTGTTGAGGGAGAGTTATCTGGCACTAGAGAAGTAACCAGTGGGATCCCGCAGGGCTTGGTGCTGGGGCTGGTGTTATTCAATGTCTTCATCAATGACACTGGAGATGGCATTAAGGGCAATATGTGCCTATTCACAGATGACACCAAGCTCTGTGGTAGAGTGGACACAGCTGAAGGGATACAGGACCTACAGAAAGATCTGGAAAAGCTGGGTAAGTTGTCCAGGATCTAGCAGCTTGGCTTCAATGCCAAGAAATGCAAAGTTATGCATATTGGAGCCAAGAATCCCAGGACACTGTACTACCTGGGTGGAGTCCGAGTATCTGCATCAGATGAGGAGAAGGACCTGGGAGTGATGATCACTAGTGACCTGAAGCACTCCATGCAGTGCAAGAAAGCAACAGCAAAGGCAAACAAGATGCTGGTGTTACACGAGGTCCCTGCACCCTAATTGATACCCTCAGGGGTACACCGTAGACAGCTAATATTTAGGCATAGGCTATACTAATACGTAGGGCTAAGGGCATCTACCGTATAAGAGTAGATGCCAGGATATGAATACATATTATTGTAACTCACTTTGCTTGCTAATGCACACATATTATACCATGTATTCTCTGTCTATTTCTTACTTGTCAGATGCCAAGATACCTGTCTTGAAGTAATTATAATGTAAGGCAACATTGCCATCTTCGGTGATGGACACCACTTCACCTTGTTATGTAAGACTTTGTATAAGAACATCTTTGTTCTAAAACTGATGACTTTACAGAATTATATAATGTTATCTTGGACCGTGGAGCCACCTCTAATTTAGCCAATAGGGCTCATCTCTGTAACTAGAAATGTTTCTATCTTTCAGTAACCATAGTAATTATCATAGGTATATAATGTTATGCACAAGTGTTATACCTCGGAGACCCGAGAGATCACAAGAGACTACAAAGAAACCTCGAGGTGTAGGGAACGCTTAGCACTGGCTCCCAGTTCGTATTGGTAAGAACTGCTTAGGGCAACTGTGATTCATCCCTGTTTGTAGTAATAAACTTGTTTATTACTTGAATGCAACTTGTTTGTGATTATTTGCATCTCCAATATTGCCAAGAACCTGAAAGTGAGGTTCAGACCTCTTACAATTGGCGACCGTGTGCAGGCGATATTGGGTGTTGTAAGTTTTCACTTGTTGCTATAATTTCCCTTTTCCAGGGGACTGCAGGTGTACATTTCCATATCACCTCTCCCATTTTCTACCAGTTTGTAGATATACTTGCAAGGTCTGGCTGACTTTTTGGGTGTGTGTCGTGCCGTCTCGACTCCTCCATAGCAGCTTTAATTGCAAGCCTACAACTATACAGTAGCCGGCTGTGTTTAAAGTACCCGTGTTGTGGATCAATAAGCAGCTTGGTCTTTTTCACAGTTTGAATTTTTCGTTCCCTCCACATAAATGACCACCGTATCAGATATCTGCATGAGACTGAGACTGATGTCTCGAACTTTCTTACCTCCCATGGAGGATGGGCTGACTTAGCGGGTGTCAAGTCAATCCGAAAACCCTGTACTGAGGTTCAACCCAGTACACAGGCGAGCGACAGTCAACCAATAGCGTTGTGCTAAAGGGTTGATGGTCGCTGCTCTATGCTGCTTGGAAGCCTCCAGTGAGGTTTGAACCCTTGACCTACAGATCGCATCTCTTAAGCAGGAGATGGGTCTGCAGGAAACAGAATGTATTCAGATACAGCAGAACTTGGAGTCAGAACTCCAATCTCTGCGTAATGAAAAGGATTCACTATTGCATCATTCTGTACAGGCTGGTGAACAAGAAATGTGTGCTCTGAAGAATGAGTGTGAAAGTTTAAGACAGGATAAGAGTCAGGTGGTACAAATGAATGATTTGTTGAGTGCATGAATGCACAGTTGAGTGATGAGATGGGTGAACTGCAGGGACGAGATCAATCAGGTACGTAATGATTAGAAACAGCCTATAGGGACAACGCAATTGAGCGCGCGTGGCGTGTTTTGCAGAAACAGAAACAGGATCAGGTTGATATGGATGTTGCAAGTGTGAGTCATGATGAATGTAGAGCTAAGATGGATAAACTGCGCCATCAGCAAGAGGTTTTACTGGCCATGTTAAGGCAATGGGTGGCGTGGCCTGCCTCTCCGTCGTCCGGAGAGCCATCCGATGATGATATCTTGCATACAATGCCCAGTCATGCCCCTACTATGGCCCAAACTCCCCAACAACCATCCACAGTATATGGCGGTCCCTCCACTACTCCCCAGGTCACGCGTGAGCGGCGTCGTGGCAGCTCATCATGGGAAAGCGCCATCATGGCGGCGCCCATGATGGAGGACAAGCCCAAGCCTGGTCCTGACGGCGCCTCCGGTAGCCGTTATCAGTGTGGAAGACAGGCAGAGATTGAAATCACGATTGATAGGGCATTGGGAAATGTTCCTCTTCCTGAAAGAAGTATGAAAGCCATTAAAAGTCAGATTCGACAAATTTTCAAGAAGCTGGCACTCAGGAAGGTGTTGTTGGACTGCGGCTGAAGCTGCAGCTCGCGCAGCATTGGATGGTGCGGTGAGGCCTTCTGCTGCCTGATCGACCACCAACTAATCCCTGCAGATGGCCTACTTTGTTCAGCAAATTGCTGACAGCATCGGTCGGATGAACCCGTCCGACAATCTCAGCTGCCATTTGGAAAAGGTGCGCTCCAAATGCAAGATGCTTAGTCTCGCCGCAGAATACCAGGTCAAATACTAGCCAGACCATCGATCCTGGTTTATGGCTGAAACTCCCAAGTAGTTGCCAAGATGGAGCGCTACCTTTGACGAAGTCGCAGCTGAGCACATTCCACTCACAGCCCTGGTGTGGTTGGAGTAATGCTAGCATACCCCTGAAGCAAAATGCTAAAAAGTCCAGCGACTTACCACCAGAGACTCTGGATGGCTTACTGAGCAGGAAACATCTGGCACAAGAAGCAGCGGATGTAGATCTTATTGAATATAAGACCCTGTTCCTTAGGAACATGATCCCAAGCTGTGAGAGAGAAAAGTAGACCAACCACACCCGAATATGGATGGGTTTGCCGATATCCTTCAGAAAACCAAGAGAGTGTACCAGTTGTACATCCGCGATTTGGGTTCCGGTTCCAAAAAGGTTGCCGCTGTGGAACCCACTTCTGGGACCACGACACACTACACGGTGGAAGTGCAGGCCCAGCAACAACAGCCTAATCGGCCCCTCCAGCTAGCACCCAGCAAAACCCCCAACAACAACAACAGTGGGGTGGGAACCGGAATTGGCCTAAGAACAGAAGACACAAAGGCAAAGGGAAGCCATTGCAAAGATCGGGTCCCTCATATAAAGAGATAGCTGAAGAAAACCGAAAATTTCGGGAGCTCCTGGGGCAAGTGCATTCTGTAGCGGATGCCGTTCCCGCACAAACACTTGCAGCAGTACAACGGCGACCCATGACACTACTGGCCATGGAGACACTGGAGGTATGGAGTGCGCAGACCCATACCAGCCTGGATCGGAAGCCCCACCCATTGCATCAGTGCAACATGGTGAAGTCATCCATAGCAAGCCAAGCCCAACCTCTGCATGCCTCCAACAAGACTGATTGACAATTACAGGCCCCAGTCTGCATTGTAAACAAGCTGGTCTTGGATACAAAACGGAAGGCCCTGCCGAGGCCGAGGTGGGGCCGCCAATTAATTGTCTTGTTAGATACAGGTGCAGCTGTATCTGTGTTACACGATGACCACCCTGAAACATCTCCATGGTCTACCGGATGGAAGACCAATATGTCAGGAGTTGATGGTGCTAGGTTACCTGCATACCGTTCTCTGCCTTTACCAGTAGAACTAGGCCATCTGAAGGCCTCACATGCTTTCCAACTGATGGTGTTGCACGATCACCCTAGCATCATTAGGATTGACTTTCTTGCACCACACTGCTGTGTGGTGGATCTAGCAAACATGCTGCTGATACAGATACAGGGTCAATACCATACTGTTTTAATTCCTGACTCACATGCTGTGGCAACAATATCCATTAGCAACAAAGAGTATGACGTCATAGATTTATTCAAGAACCATGAACTTTTCCCAAAACTCCTACCTATTCTGCAATGACACTTGGAAGCGTTTTCAGTCAACAAACACGATTGTGGCAGAATGCATACCGTTATTGAGGTGCCAGGCCCGGCACATGAGAGACAAAGGCAATACCCATTTCCCTCTGAAGCCTTACCTCTCTTAGAAACAATCAAGTCACTCCTTAAACAAGGAGTAATCAGAACCTGTGTCTCCACTGCCAACTCTCCTGTTTGGCCTGTGAAGAAACCCACAGGTACCTGGAGACTACCATTGACTACAGGAAACTGAATCAGGTCACTCCCAGTTGCTGCCCAACTGTGGCATCTGCACGGATGTGCTTCGACTTTTAACACCAGATCAGAAATGGTTCAGTGCTCTGGATATCTCCAATGGTTTCTGGTCATTACCATTGGCCCTCAAGAGTCAATATAAGTTTGCCTTCACTTTCAAAGGGCGACAATATACGTGGACTTGCTTGCCACAGGGGTTCCATAACAGCCCATCCCTCTTCCATCTCCATATGATGGATGCCCTACAAGGTTTCTCAACCCCCCAATGTCTCTTACAGTATGTGGATGACCTGTTGTTGGCTACTGCCACACAGGAACAACATCTGGATCTCTTGGATGAACTATTGACTCTTATTCAGAGAGCAGGCCTGAAGTGTAATCCTGCAAAAGCACAACTATGTCAGAAAGAAGTACTCTTTCTGGGTTTGAAGATAACAGATCAAGGTAGGAGTCCTACTTGGAAAAAGATTCAAGGGTTACAAGACTTGCCATTACCTACCAGTGTGGCAACTCTTAGGAGGTTTCTAGGTATGGTAAACTACTCCAGAGATTTTATTTGTGATTTTGCACAGAAAGCCGCTCCACTGTACGATTTACTTAAAAGGACGTTCCATGGGAATTGGAGCCCTGTCCACACCAGGCTGTGGCGTCACTGGAAGCAGGTCTTGGCCTCCACCCCAGCACTGGTAAACCCCAATCCAGCATTACCATGCCATCTAGAGTGTGCCACCTCTGACATTGCTATGTCAGCAGTGTTAGCAAAAGGTACATGGCACCCTGAGACCTGTGCATATCATCGCGGCTCTTGACCCCAGTAGAACAGAAATATGGCCTTTTGAAAGGAATCTTCTGCCACTTATTGGGCGGTCAAGCACTTCCTGTATATCATTGGGTACTCTCCGCTGATTAACACCAATCATACCCCTACTACCTTTTGCTCTCAGACAGAGTGAAGGATGGGTCAGTCTCTAACACCAGGCTGACACATTGGTCCTCCTCCTCCAGGATAGGGATATTCAGGTCCATCAAACCAAAGTTCCATCTCTACTAGCATGGCCTCCTCTTTCAGGGAGCCCATGACTACGCTTTGCAGTCACCTGATCTCCAGATCCAGGTCCATTCTTCCTGCCACCCCTGAGGTAGTAGAAAACACCTCTTTGTGCGCATTTTCACCAATGGATCAGCATCATATTATCAAGGTGAACAAATTGCAGGGATGGGTATCATGGTGGTGTATCCTTATGGGAACACTGTCAGGATATCTAAACGCTGTACTGTAGCTTCATCACAGTATGCAGAGCTGGCAGCAGTGGCCTGTGCATTAGAGTTCATCCAACATGGAACTCAAGACACTATCATTTTTACTGACTCTAATTGGGTTTGTTGTTTCCTTACAGAATTTCTCCTTTTCTGGCAGAAGAACTCCTTCCTCTCTTCTGATGGCAGCCCAGTGAAATACAAAGAATTGGTGATTTACATACACGCATTAGGTCAGAAATACCCACACAAACTCTATGTACATAAGGTTAAAGCTCGCTCCTTACATGATCCCTACCATGCATTCAATGACACAGCAGACATCCTTGCCAAGGAAGGGGCCCGAGGGGGGGATGTCTGGGCAATGGCACATCCAGAGGCCAATGCAGCTGTACAGGTTGCAGCTCTTAGAAAGAAATCTGAATCTTTTCCCCCTGGACCTCTCAGCAGCTCAGCACTTGGACACTGAACTCAAAGTGTTCAGATTCTTGGACAAGGGTACTGAAGAAGACTTCCTACACATAACCCTTACCGTAGGCATGAAGGTAAATTACACCTATCCCCTGATGATAAACTTATTTGGTTTCAGCCAGAGGATACTACCACCAAATTGTGGGTGGTCTCCAGACATTTGAGATCTGAATTTTTACACCAGGTACGTGACACACCCACTTGTGGACACCAGGGGGCTGAAAATACCCTCCAACGTCTCAAAACCACCACATGGTGGCCTGGGATTACCAAAGATGTTAAACAATACATTGATAACTGCCTCGTTTGTGCACAAAAGAATCCAATAGCTACAAAACGGAATGCCAAACTTTTACCACAGAGACATACTGGCCCTTGGCATGCCATCCAAATTGATTTTATTGGTCCTTTGACCAATACCAGTAGAAACAACAAGTATGCCCTTGTAGTGACCGATCTATTCTCTAAGTGGGTAGAGGCTTTCCCCACTAAGACTTGCACTGCAAAGACAACTGCCAAAATCCTGGTAGAACAGATTTTCTCCAGGTGGGGCCTGCCTCTCAAGGTAGGCTCTGATAAAGGAACCAGTTTTACAGGTGAGTTGATGAAAAGTCCCTTGAACTCCTAGGGTTCAGCAAAGTTCCACATACCTTATCACCCTCAATCCTCAGGTCAAGTAGAAAAAGCTAACAGACGGATTAAGCAAATGCTTTCCAAATTCATTGAGGACAATCCCAAGACCTGGGATTCCCTACTGCCTTTACTCCTTATGGCAATTAGGGGTAGCCCTCAGCCACCACCCAGCTTACACCCTTTGAGGTAATGACTGGCAGACAAATGAGACTACCTGAACACTTACTCTTTGACCTGCACACCCCTACTGCAGACCGCGTGTCTGTAGATCAGTATGTGGAAAAACTTAGAAGAGACCTCATACACACACACTTGTATGCCTCAAACTGCATGGGCAAGGCCCAGCAACAGTCCAAAATACAATTTGACAAACATGCACAAGAAGTGGATTGACAAGTTGGAGATCAGGTAATGGTACTTCGATTTGCACATCCCACCCACTCCTTCTCCAACAAGTGGGAAGGCCCTTATCCCATTGTCAACAAGCTCAGTCCAGCAGTCTATCAAGTTAGACTCCTCCACAATAATAAACTGACTGACAAGTGGTTACATGCAAACCAATTGAAACTGTACAAAGGAGCTTAAAACTTACTCTTCCTAACCCCATTGGGCGGAACTGTACTAATATACTAATCTTTCATCTTCCTTTTCAGATACATTGACAAGATGGCTATCTTGTTCCTATCTCTACTCCTTGCAGGAGTACTCCCTTTCGCCCAAGGCACGGTACCGGACCTTCTTCGACATCTTGATCCTCCAGCACCTCCTACAGAGGGAGTTTCCATCAAAATTCCAGACACTATGATTACTGCCCAGGAAGGTTCCAATGCATACCTCACTGCCTTGGTTGTTGCTCCTGACAAATTCACCCTTCAAATTGAGTGGCAAACCACATCACAAGGACAAGTTCTCCCTGTGGCCAAACTCTCTAAGGGAACTTTCCAGGGTTGGCCCAACGCTAAATTGTCCCAGAATGGTACCCTGTCCTTGTTACAAACTGCATTAAGACACTCTGGGTTGTATAACATCACTGCTTTAATCGACCCTTCCTATTGTAACTCTCTTTCTCAGGATTCTGCCACTAGATTTTGTGCTGTACACCACATGGCCTCTGCTGCCATGTATCTATCTGTGCTACCTCCTACAGAAACAGCTTTTGGAATGTCCAAAAACATACCCTGGTCCCGTGTTGGTCTCACAGTCACTGCCCTCCCAGGTTCTTTGATTAACAATTTACAGTTTATGCATGTACCTGTTTTATTTAACCTTACTTATTGGAATATGAAAGAATTTGGTATGTGTCACAATACCAATACCTCCGCATTTTACAGTACTTTGTTGTGACAGTTTAGCTGCCTTTCAGATCGTACCAAAGATCCCTTTACTGGGGTTTATTCTACTGAACACAGAGGCAATTTTAGGAGGAAACCTCCTCCTAGTACTCTTACTCATAAACGTACTAAATGTGAAGTTGACAGTTCTGATGTCACGGGTGCCACGGGAACTGTCACAGGTCTTTTTGGTACTGCTATGTCCATTTGGAACAAAGCAGACATTGCTGCTATCAAGAGTCATTCTGCAAAGTTCTCCACTGGTTTGGTTAATGATGTTTTACCACCTTTATTGCATGGTGTGGATGGTCTTAGCCAGGAAGAAAGATACACTGTATACAACATGCGACATTGCAAAGCCTTCACTGATTCCAAAGATAAGATTAGCACTCATACAACAGAGCAATAGAGAAGCTGATAGACAATACATTGGTAGGAAATACTTTGTTCTGCATATGGTTCATACATACTCACTACCATTAACAACCTTTTCAGAGACCTAGAAACTGGTAGGATTCCTGATATTATACATGACAGACGTCTATCTAAGTGGTATTGTCCTAAATGTAAATCTCCATCTTGCATTTCCCTATGTATGCAACAAACTCTGTCCATTCCTCTCTCCACAGCTCAAAATTTGGGGTTTGTGACCAGACATCCAAATACTGGTCCTTGTTTTTCTGCTAAGAAATGTTCTATAACAGATACCATGTTTGTCTCTTTTACTGTCTCCTTACCACGCTTTGATCCCACTACAGCTTTGTTCGACAAGCTGGCACTGGTGCATTCTATAGGGCATTTGGACAAAGACATCTACCGAGAATGCCTGGATCTACCTCCTCTACTGGTCTACCATTCCTTCCTGGATGCCTGGGTGGCACCGCACACGGACTGTTGTGTGAAAAAGCAATACATCTACCTGTGCCGATGTGATGTGTTTGATGTTATCGCCCTGTTTGTGGCTACTCTCCAGACAGCAT
Organism: Neoceratodus forsteri; assembly: GCA_016271365.2. Taxonomy (NCBI): domain Eukaryota; kingdom Metazoa; phylum Chordata; order Ceratodontiformes; family Ceratodontidae; genus Neoceratodus; species Neoceratodus forsteri. The sequence goes on along the minus strand of CM057449.1, from coordinate 1,478,163,050 downwards.
TGACTGGACTTTCACTATGGATGCTGACATCACTGAGAATGGCACCACTGCTTTTGAATCAGCATGATGCGGATCAGCTCTACCAGTCCTATCGTGAGGAAGCTCATTGCCTGTCAACACGGATCTCAAGGCGACCTACACATGCCCTGTCCAGTTGCAAAAATGGAGACTGCCTACTGTACGATCACAGTACAACTCTGATGGTGAATACTGTATAGTCACTAATATAAAAACTTATTCTTATGATTCTGTTACTTGTGCAATTGTTTATCCCAACTTCTGTTTTGTACCCCATCAGAAAACTGTTATTGGACACACTGTCATAACCCCCGTCCCCCTTATGGAAGCAGATATTATTGATGGTAATCCAGATTATTTACTTAGACTTGAGGAATACCTACCTTACTTTAATGTACACATAGATCCACTTACACTTACTCTGAAATCACTTTTAGATAGAAAGGACACACACCTCATCACATCAGCAATAATATAACCAAAGCCAATGAAGCCATTCTTGACCTGATGAATGATGGAGACATGAATAATGCTTTGACTAACACTTGGTTGGAGATTACTTTTAAGGGTTTTGTTATAATACAAGCATTTTTTGATATTTACTTTGATTATTATGATTTGCTTCCTACGACATACTCTTACGCCAACACCGTGAGCAGCGAGTTTCTTTACAAGGCTACGTGCCTCAGATTGTAAAGACCACTGCTCCTGCCACTCCTTAGATTCACCTGTGTTGCCCTTTTTAGGCAACAAGGAATATTACATGAGGTCCCTGCACCTCTAATTGATACCCTCAGGGTACACGTGAGACAGCTAATGTTTAGGCATAGGCTATAATAATACATAGGGCTACGGGCATCTACTGTATAAGAGTAGATGTCAGGATATGAATACATATTATTGTAACTCACTTTGCTTGCTAATGCACACATATTATACCATGTATTCTCTGTCTATTTCTTACTTGTCAGATGCCAAGATACCTGTCCTTGAAGTAATTATAATGTGTAAGAGCAACATTGCCATCTTCGGTGATGGACACCACTTCACCTTGTTATATAAGACTTTGTATAAAACGTCTTTGTTCTAAAACTGATGACTTTACAGAATTATATAATGTTATCTTGGACCGTGGAGCCACCTCTAATTTAGCCAATAGGGCTCATCTCTGTAACTAGAAATGTTTCTATCTTTCAGTAACCATAGTAATTATCATAGGTATATAATGTTATGCTGAGTTTTACACCTCGGAGACCCGAGAGATCCCAAGAGACTACAAAGAAACCTCAAGGTATAGGGAACGCTTAGCACTGGCTCCCGGTTCATATTGGTAAGAACTGCTTAGGGCAACTGTGATTCATCCCTGTTTGTAGTAATAAACTTGTTTATTACTTGAATGCAACTTGTTTGTGATTATTTGCATCTCCAATATTGCCAAGAACCTGAATGTGAGGTTCAGACCTCTTACACTGGGATGCATATCTAGGGGGATCAGTAGTAGGAGAGAGGAGGTTATACTGCCCTTGTACAGGTCCATGGTAAGGTCACATCTAGAATATGGAGTTCAGTACTGGTGCCCACACCTCAAAAAGGACAGTAACCTGCTGGAGAAGGTCCAGAGGAGGGCTACAAAGATGATATCCGGTCAGCAGGGTAAGGCATATGAGGAGAGATTGAAGGCACTGAACATATACTCCCTGGAAGACAGGAGAGAGAGAGAGGGGTTATGATTGGGGCCTTCAAGTACTTGAAAGGAATAAATAAGGTTGATAAGGAGAGTCTATTTAAGCTGAGTGGCAACCATACCATGAGGGGACACAGTCTTAAGCTGGAGGGTGGGACGTTTAGGAAGGAGGTCAGGAAGCATTTCTTCACAGAGAGGGTGGTGGACTCTTGGAATGCACTGCCTGAAGAGGTCATCTCGTTGAAGACAGTGGGCAGCATTAAGAGAGGCTGGGTTGGCATGGGGGAAGGTAAGGATCAGAGGATGGGAGGAGTGGGGAGGGAGGGCAAGGATATTAGCTCAAGCTGTGGACCCTGCTATACGAGCAGATTTGATAGACCAAATGGCCTTCTGCTGGCTTCTTCATATGTTCATATGTTCGTATATAAGATACAGTGAAAAAATACAGTACAGTACCTTGGAGGCTGCGTTAGTGTAGGTTAATGTTACCAGCTATGCAGGTAGGCGGGGATGATGTAAAAACACAGTTTCTGTTGAATGCTTTGGATACTTTCAACACCTCAAAAAGTAGTTAAGAAGCCATTCCAAATATGGGGTAACTAAAGCTAATAGTTGGCCATTTTTTTGTAGCTGGGAATCTGAAATTTGAGTGTCTGGTAGGATCTTAGTTGGGAGGCACATTGTGAACCACAGGATATGAGGCTGCATAGATATAGAGGGTGTTAATTAAACTAGTCCTGAGCACCAAAGAGCACAGCATTAACCTAGTTAACCTGATGAGCTTCAAAGAGGACAGCGTTAACCTAGTTAACCTGATGAGCACTAAAGGACACAGTGTTTACCTAGTTAACCTAAAGAGCTCCAAACAGGATCGCATTAACCTAGTTAACCTGATGAGCACTAAATAGCACAGCAATAACCTTGTAAAACTAAAGAGCCCCAAGGAGGACAGTGTTAACCCAGTTAACCTGATGAGTACCAAAGAGTGCTGCATTAACCTGGTTAACCTGAAGAGCTCCAAAGAGGACAGCATTAACTTAGTTAACCTGATGAGCACCAAAGAGTGCAGTGTTAACCAAGTTGACCTGATGAGCATTAATGTGTGCAGCGTTAACCTAGTTAACCTGATGAGTACCAAAGAGTGCAGCATTAACCTGGTAAACCTGAAGAGCTCTAAAGAGCACTGTATTAATCTACTAATGAAGCACAAAGGGAAGATAACTAAGTATCACAAAAGAACAAGCATTTGTCAGTGCCAAATGTTTGCTTGCTGGTATTGGCATTGGTAGTGCAGGAGTTAAAGAGATACATAATAGGAATAGCAGTGAAGTGTTGAAGTAATGCCAACCCCCACCCCTACCCTGCAGAGACTGACATGCATTGGAGGTGTGCCTTTTGGTTGTCAGCCATAACACTCATGCCATTCCACCTCACCCCACCCTGCAGACACAGACAGGTGTCGTAGTGTGCCTTGTGTTCTTCAGTCCGTATACTCACCACATTCCATAAGGAAACAAGCTGAGATGGGTGCAGCATAGGAGAATGGAGTGAATGTTAAGGCCAAAGACCCCAAGGCACACCTCGGTGCCTGTCAGTGGCTGCAAGGTGGGGGTGGAATGGGGTGAGCATTACAGCAAATGACTGCAAGTCACACCCCTGATGCCCGTCAGTCTCTACAGGGTGGGTGTTACAGTTGGAAACCCTAATGCCCCAGATGTTTGTTGGTATTTTTGCTCCAGACTTTCAGCATGGGCTTTTTGGGACCCCACCTCATGAACAGTGGCAGTATAATTTAATTACTCAATCCAAAAAGGTGATGTTGCACAGCGAGAGTGCCATTTGGCACCACAGGTGTGAAAACACATTTTGTACAGGATGTGAAAAACAACAGCTGTACTGTTCATGAGGAAGTGTAAAGAAATGGCAATGTTGAAACTCTGGAGTGAAAATATGAAATAGTGGCAAAGGTACGAGTGTGCATAGAAACTGTGCAACACACATGCATAATGCAGTCATTTTTTGGAATGTTTTTATCAAATTTTCAACATGGCCTTTTTGAGACCTTCCTCATGAACAGTAGCACTGGGATTTTGTTAATCTGTCCCAAAAGTTGATTTCACACAGTGACTGCACCATTCTGTACCACAGCTGCAAAAACACATTTTGGGAAGGATGCAAAAAATGACAGCTTTACTATTCATAATGGGGTGTGAAAAAATTGCAATGTTGGAAATTTGATGTGAAAATATTAAAAAGTGATGAAGTTACAAACGTGAGTAGAAACTGGGAAACGGACGCTTGTAATGCAGTCATTTTTGGGAGTTTTTTCACCAAATTTGCAACAAGGGCTTTTTGGGACCCCACCTCATGAACAGTGGCACTGTCATTTCATTAATTGGTTCTGAAAGGTGATTCCGTGCAGTGACTGCAAAATCACCTTTCACGATCGAGAAATTAACTGACAGTGACAGTATTCATGAGGTGGGGTCCCAAGACTCAGAGTTGATTATTTTAGTAACGGGGAGTGCGGGGGCAGAACATTTTGTTTTCTTTTTCTGTTTTCTCATCAGGCTCTGTTATTGCTGGCATTCTTGTTGCAGCGCTATTTTGGACAGCGCTGTTATTGGGTTTGCGCTTCTAACTTAGTGCCGATCTGAAGTAGTGAGCCTCTACAGCATGGACACCATTAGTGCAGGAATTCCTGAGTGACTTATTTATTTTATTTATTTGGAAAATGTTTCACCATGAAAGACAACATGAGCTGTAAACAGCTGATTTCCAGAAGCATCCGGGGTGAGGTTACAAAGTTGGGAGAACAAACACATAGCAATACAGGAGCAATAGAAGCATCATTATCAAAACATAACAGTGTGACAAAAGTACAAAGCGGGAGAACCAGACCAACTGGCCGGGGAGCAAGCCATGTTTGGATATAACAGATAATGTAGCAGCTGAAATATAAGGTAACCCAGCAGGGTATAGGTTAGAGGAGGCAGACACAGTTGAAGTGCTATGGAAATTAGGCTGAGCATACGATAGGAAGTGCTAAAGTAGGACTTTGGGAGGGCAGGTTTTGTGCAAAAAATTGGGAAAATGGGAGGGCAATGGTTAGGAGGTGGGGGGAGGGAAGTAGTGGGGGATGGGGAGCCACCTAGAACAAATTCCCCTTCAGGATGCTGAGAACCCTGCAAGGGGATTGGGACCAGGTGGGGGAGGTTGGGAAGCAGGGGCAGGACTAAGGAGGGTAGTAGGTGATGAGGAGGTGGGGGGTGGGCAGGAAAGGATTAGAAAGTGGGGGTAAAAGGAAGAGGGATAGAAGAGATATCCAGTCTAAGCTAAAGTAAACCCCTTCAAGATGCTAATGAACCCTGCAATGGGATCAGAATTAGGGACTGGGAGGAGAGGATGAAGGGAGATGAGAGAGGAGCCAGGACCTACACCCCTTCAGGATGTGGAGAACCCTGCAAGGGGGGGGCCAGGACACAGGCAGAAAGAACAGGGAGGAATGGGGAGCAGGAATGGGAGAGAGGGAGGGTACAAAGTGGGATCCAAGGAGGAGTGTCAGGGAAAGGGAGTGGAGTGAGAGGAGTAGGGGATAGGACAAAGGGCAGGGGGTGAGAAGGGGATCAAAGAAACAGATGTAGTTAGGGAAAAGGAGTTGGGTATGGCCAAAGGAAGGAGAGGCTTGGAGTGAGGGTAGAGGAGAGGCTAAGGACAAGTGCATTTAGGGGAATAGAAATTATGAAGGGCTAAAGAGATAGAGGATGAGGATGAAGAGAGCTGGATAGGAGGTGGCAGGGAAGGACTTGTAGTATTAAAGGTCTGACAGGGAGTGGGAGGATTTGTTTTAATGTACAGCGTTGTGTACAGTCCTATACTGATACATGGAAACTGTATCAGCAGATAAATTCCGTATCAGCATAATTCCTAGATTCATCTATTTTTTATGTGCCTAGATTCAATGGTTCAAAAATTTGCCTTTTTCAAAGAAAATGTTTAGAAGGGGTTAGCTTTGGAACTGTTTGAACTAGGAATTTAACCTTTTTTTTTAAATTAAACAAATACTTTCTAGTGATACAGTTTTCATGCTTTGATGCATGGCAATATATAAATATTAATATATATCCTGTGGGTTATTGACCTGTAACCATAGTCCTTGGCTTAGGCTAATTGCTGGGTATAGCTAAGTCACCAGGTGTCTGTAAGCTTGGCTCCTTGCACCACCTGTGGTGTCATCCTTCAGTTTAGCCCTTATGTCAGATCTTGCATGCTAGAAGCAGAGATCTGTGCACCACTTGTGAGGGGAGGTCAGGTGGATTGTGTTGATGTGACCTGAACACCCATGTTACAGGTCAGTAATCGATATTTCTACCAACTGGGATTCAGTTAATTATCCACATGAAGGCAGAGTTTTAGCAGTCCTCCGGGTGGAGGGGTCAAGGTGCACACAACTATTTGGTGAATAGAGACTGGAGGACTGAGGCTTGAAATGCAGTATCACTATTACAGAGCACATTGATGCTGTAGTGGGATATGAACATGTGCACACTGGACCCAGTAGCAGCCCTGTCAATCTCTTCTATTGGGATGTACCTGTCATCAACCACGGAGGCAGCAGTATGCATGATGGAATGAGCCTTTAACTACCTGACCAGCTCCCTACCAGCCAGCCAGTAACACAGTTCAGTGCAGGATGTGATCAACCTGCCAATCATCTGTTTAGCTGCCAGTCTACCCAGAGAGACTTCCAACGCTGGTTACAAGAGCTGGTGAGCCTCACCAGAAATGCCTGTTGTGTTCTTTATAGTAAAGGAGCTCCTGGTGTATGTCCAAGGTATGAAGTCCATGCTAGGGCTCCAACTCCGACTTTGGAAAGTAGACTTGGAGATATAGCTGGTTACGTTAAAACTCTGTGATCACCTTGGGCAGGAACTTCACGTGGGGCAAAGGACTACATTCTCCTTGTGGAAACCCAGATATGTAAACCCCATCTAGAGCTCATTCACCCTTCTGAACGAGGGGATAGTGACCAAAAACTCAGTCTTCTATGACAATTTGTGATATCTTGCAGTTGTGGATCAGGTTGAATGGTTTGCCCATTAGCTTTCTAAGCACCATCAGTATGTCCCATGGAGACAGTGATTTTAATATTGGTGGAGACAAGTGGTCCAAGCCTTTGAAAAAGGACCAAAGCATTTTCTCCTGCCCCACTGTTGGCACGCTGACCTGCACCCACCACACAGAAATGGCTGCCAGGTGCAACTTATGGGTCATGGCTCATACAGCCCTGACTGAGACAGGGGCCAAAGGCAGTCAAGGATCTGCTCCACTACACAGGTAAGGGAACAATATCCTTGCTGATGCACCAGAGAGAGAACCTCTTCCCCTTTAACATGTACATTTTATGAGCTGACTCCTTCTGAGATGCCTCCACAATGTGAAAAATGTCTTCCAAAAAGCCCAAAGTCTAGAATTCTAGCCATTCAGGTACTAGGCGGAGATGTGCATGAACTGAAGAGCTTGGTGCAGTTCCATTCCTGCTTATTTTATCAGAAATCTGGATGGAATAGAAGCTGCCACAGGGGCCTGCTGCAGATGCTGAGGCTATTCTGGTACCAGAACTGCCTGGGCCAGTCAGGCGTAATCAGAATCAGGGTCCCCTTGTCCCTGAATTCCTTAAGCACCACTTTTTGAATCATGGGAAAGAAAGGAAAGGCTTACTGAAGGCCTGGGGTTCAGGGCCAGCATAACTCATCCCCTTTTAAGGTTCCCATATGAAGGGGGAGGGTGCAGAAAAGCCTCAGCTTTCTGTTTTTCTGAGAGATTAACAGGTCCATCAGAGGTATGCCCCACTGGCCAAACAGCTATTACCACATCCTGATGAAGCATCTGGCCGGTTGCCCTCCCCTGCTATGTGCTACGTGTAATACAAAGAGATCTGTCTGCACACTACATACGATAGACCAGGTGTGGAGCCTCCTGATACAGGGTGCGTACCACCTTGCTTGTTTAGCTAGAGCACTGTGTAGTGTTGTCGTTCAGGATTTTCATGAGCTGACCCCATATCAGTTTGTTTTATTTTGGAGAACCAATGAGGAATGTTCACTTCCATTAGCATCCATCACTTAGTAGAAAATTTAATAAACTGTTAAAAAATATCCAACAGGTTACAATAGCAATATAAAAACAGCATCACACACGTAAGTACAGTTTTCATTCATACATTTTACACAATCCTTTATGCTATGATTGTCCTGGAAACATGCACAGATTTGACTTCCCATAAGTGGCATTCCTGAGTCCTTATGCACGCAAGGGGGAAGAGGGTTCTGCACTGTGGGAGCCATGTAAATAAATCCTCTAATTCTTTGCTTCACTTTGGTGTACAGTACTACAAGTTCTATTTGTCCTGCCACCCTTGGACATTTGACATGTGACCACCTGTTTAACCTAGTGCTCAAATAGTCTGGGACTGTACCAGCCGTGCATTTAGCCATAAATGGCAATTTGTGCAGTATTCTTTTATCCTGTAGTGAAAGCCAGTCTAGTTCCCTGTGTAGTAAATGGTGATGTGTCTCTATTGTTGCATCCAAATTAAACCTAGCTAATTTATTGTAGATAATATTTAAACTTCAATAAACCTTCTTTTAGGAGCCATATCATGTAAAATACCTATATCAATCACAGGTATTAATAAAGATTGCACTATAAGCTGCCCGGTATCTTTAGGTAATAACCCCCCCCATATGACCTGAAGTAGCACTCACGGCTTTTTCAGTTCAGCAGGCTGTTACATTAAGTGGGGGCATTCTGCAGTCTGACCATTACCACAGAGAGCTGAATGAAACTAAGGCTCATGTTGTGCAGATTCTTGTCAGCAGGGAGGTTGCTCAATTACAGCAGTCTGGCTTGTTTACTGCCATGGGTGCCCACCTTTAAGTTCTCTCTCCTTTTAGGGTACATCGAGTACTGGGTTGGTGACATCACAAATGCCAGCTCACCCAGCTGAGAGGAAGACAAAAGGGTGGATTGTGCACTGGCACTGGACCAACTCCATTCTCTAAAGGATAGGTCCTCAAATGGTCCTACAGATAACAACATGGATATGAGCCCAAAGAATACACACAAAGGTAAGTAAATTACCTGAACAAGTTGGGATCAGGATGGGAGCTGCTAAAAAAGACCGGAATCCTCCTCTTCCCATTCTACAGTCTCACAGCCACCTCAGGTCCTCCCCGTTTTCCACAGTCTCAACTGAAACTCCAGGCTCTGAGCTCAAACACCCAAGTTGCTGCTCCCTAAAGAGGTACAAGTTCATACCGGCAGACTACGGACTCACTGAGCTCAATCACCCAAGTCGCTGCTCCCAGCAAAGGTACAAGTTCGGGCCAGCGAATGATGGACCCACTGCTGCATTATGGACCTACCGCTACCCAGCAAGGCTCCCATACAATGCACTAACAACTGTGCTGTCCTGAAACATTGCCTGGGTTTTTCTTCTCAGTCTTCGACTCTGATCCATGTTCAGCTCGGCTGCTCCGGTCCATCCTTGGCCAGCACTAGTACTCCTACCTCAACTCATCACAGTCTCTCTGCAGAACTCAGCCAACTCTTCAGTGAAATACAGTTCACTTTAAGGCTCCGCTACTGGGACATTTAAACAAGATGCCCCTGACTAGCCACAGCCACTACAGGACATGGCAGCCAGTCAGGAGACAGAAGCAGGAGATGGACCTGGGTGAGAACTGCAAAGTAACAGCCTCAGACCACCTCTGCTTTACTAGTAGCCACCCCCCCGGCCCCATTAACAAAGGAGCTGCGCCGACCCCACAAAAATCAAGGGAGAGGATGGCACCACATGGAAGGCAGCTGCCGCAGTGCCGGGGGGGTTGGGGAAGTTGGGTGAGTTACGATATCCACTGGGTCTGGGGGGAAGGGTGTATCAGCTTGGCACAATAAGGTCAGACTCACTTCTTTGATATTAATTACCAGCGTGGTTCTGGCAGCTGTACCCTCGCCAGCTGCAGGCACTGGTTGTGATGGAGGAACTACAGTCCCCTTCAGTGTTAGAATTATACTTTCAGAGCTACCAGGGTCCTAAAAGTTTTAGATCAGGGACCATCTTTGGGTGTTTCAGATCGATGCATAACACATGCCAAAGGGTCATATGGAAGGCACACTGCAGAAAATAGTACTCCTTAGTGTGTGCAGCCCATTTTTCTTAGTAAAAATAAGCATACAATGCAAAACCTTGTGTTACATGGCATTTAATGCATTTTCTAAAAACTGCATATTTGAGCATAGCAGAACTGGGAAAGACAAACTGAGTCATAGCTCATTTCTAATTGCGATCTGAGAGGGAAGCAGAGGAGTTCCAAGGCAAAGAAAAAAGCTACAATGCACACTTAGTTATTAATTTCTGTATTTACTTATTTATTTGAGGGTAGGGAGGTGGTGGAGAACAGTACAATCTAACAAGGTGCAATAAATGCAAAACAATAACAACTGTAGAAGAAGCAAATACCGGTGCAGAGAAATACACTACAATAAGGTACATGAAGTTAAATAAATTTGCAAACATACAAAAGCAAAACATGTATGGAGAAGGAACACAAGTACTGTAAATTGGTGAGGGTGGATGGGGGATGAGTACACCGTGCAAATGTAAGGCAGGGGAAGACCCATGCCTGGAGGGAGGTGGTCATCAGCTTTTCACATGATAAATGTTTTTGTGGATGGCAATCTAATCCTCAGAACTATATGACACTATTTGTATATAGTCCATCTGAATGTACAATACTTCGCTGTATAACTTACGCAACTGTATATTTATCTTATGTATCTATTATATATTTTTTGCTTTATATCCCCTTCCCCGGGTCACACCTGGGAACGAGTCTCAGCTCAGTGTGGCTTTCCTGGTTATTAACTGTTTAAATAAATTAAATAAAGAAATAGGGATGTCTGTGTGACTATAAACTGCCAATGATGGGCTATCGCAGAGACAGATAGATGGACAGAATAATAGACAGACTGACAAATAAATACATAGTTAGAGTGTGTGTGTGTCTTTTCCTAAAGGATATCCGTTCAGCTGTTAAACTTCATTTAATTCCAAACAAATGCAAGTGTGTTGCCCTAACTACAGAATAGATAGCACAGCAGTGTACAACACACATTGCTTGCCCAAGATTCAGGCACTGTTCCTTAACCCAGCAATAGAATGTCAGAGTTAGAGAATAAAACTGTAAGGAGCCAATTTTGAAAAGAATTCCACCACATTTTTTAGATTAGTCAGCTACTGAAATTAAATACACCTTGTGCAGGACAATGCCTCTCTGCACTCTCACTGGAAAAAAATATTAATATTAAAAAAAAAAAAGTGAGCATTTGTTTGGTGGTAGAGGATAGATATTTCTTTGCAAGCATATTTCCTAACATAAAAGAAAACCTAAAAAAGGCTTTCATGAGACAGGCAGATAACCGGAATGCACCTCAAGTCATGCATGTGGTTTATAAAGACATACACATGCAAACGACACAGAAACACTAGCACCGTTGACATTACTTATTCACATTTACAAATTTCCCCAAACCAAATTAAACAAAGAAGCCTCATTTAAAAGAAATGTCTGTAATCTTGAAATGACCCAGCACTGGGAGTCAGATTTATGGGGGGGGGGCTTATTTGAGTGAGGGGGTAGTAGAACAAGGTCTGTCTTGCATTTTTACACCTTCAGAGTACAGGTATTTGTGTAAGTTGGTCAGTTTATGGGGTGGTGGGGATTAATCCGATGCTACTGTACACGATAAGAAGTATACAAATGTGAATTTGGTCACCACTTTACATGGAGAGGGTACAAGGCTGTGCGCAGCCTCAAGGCACACCATCAGAATTAGTATCAGCAATTATATCCACGTTTCTAGAAAATCGGGACAAGAATTTCTTCTGCTCCAAAAAACAAAACATGCTGCAGCAACCGAAATTCTCTATGCAAATGCTCTGTCTATATTGCTGTATTGCTTGCAGGTGTTAACTAACATGAACAAATGCGCACATTTTTTAGAAGTTAGATATTACTGTAAGACACCCAGGTATCCCTCCCCCCACCACCACCTACTGTATATACCTCCATGCACACTTAACCAAAATACTTCAGTTGACCCAGCTATAAGTATGGTCAAAAGCAAGACCCCACAGAAAACAAGATAATGGACTCTACTGTTTGTAAAAAAAATCTGTGGTGCCTGGCTGAGTGTTGAGTAATTAACATGCTGCCTGGACTGATGGATGTACCGTGGAGCTGACACTGATTCACAGTGTGCTGTATGGTGCATCAGGCGCAGTGGCGATGCCATGATCCAGTGTCTGTGCATCAGGTCATTTGCCACTGATGATGATATCAGTTTGAACTGTACTGACCCAGGCAGACAATGGTGCATCCTGCATGGGGGTCAAAGTACAGTGTGGAATGGATGGCATGCAGGAGGGGAAGCAAACACTACCTCTCCTTGGAGATCCACCTCAATTGGCCAGTCCTCCTTCTCCTATCATCTCCCTAAACTGTGGAATACTCTTTCTACACAAATCTGATCCTCCTCCTCTCCTGACTCATTAAATCAAGCACTACATAATTTCTTCTCTGCTAATTGCATTTGCCCCTAGCTCCCCCCATCCTACATTCTGACTTATGCCCCATTTGTCTAAGCACAACCTAATCGATGCACTTATAGATTTAGAGCTTAGTTTTGCTCTTAGTTGTGGATATTGTTGCAATCTCTCTCTCAAATTGTCTATCTCCTCAGACTGTGGGACTCACCATGGCCTCTTGTTCGATCTCTGCCTCATTTGCTAGCTTTCCTCTCATGCTTCCTTCTATTATTCAGTTCTCGTATTGTAGGCCATTGGGCACACTTGTAATTACTTTAGCCAATATCTGTCTCACCCACAAGGTCACCGTGTAGGTTTAAAATATTTCTACCCTGTAATATTTGTGTAACCCAGGGCCGGTATGCCGTTTTAATCTGACAGCAATACCAGGTGGGCTGGGTTCAGGGAGGAATAGGTCACTCGGCACAAAGGCTAGGTTTGGCTACTCTGCACAGGGGCACCCAGTAATTCCGAACACAGGAAGCAATAACTAATGTCCAATATCAGGAGTGGGATTCTAGAGTGCGGCTTTTATTCACATCCAAACAAAATAAACAAAGCACAGATGGACCCCCACAGGGCTGTACTTCTGGTAATGTAGATTAAAAGAAACAAGAACACTTCCTCAACACTCTAGACCTCAGGCTCTGAACCCACCGGGCACACAGCCCGGACTTGCACGCTGCTTTGGGTTACACAGCCCAAACTTGTACACTGTTCTGGGTTTTCCCTGGCTTGGCTCCTTTGCCAGCCACTCAGACACCTTCCATACTTCATGGAAACATTTTCTGGTGGCTCCCTAAACCACCTAAGAGCACCTCGGCTCCATCAGGGAATTCTTCCTCTTAATCCCCACGTCTGGGTACTCTCCTCAGGCACTGGCCAAGTACCTGAGAGAAAGTGAAAGGTGTCTCAGAGCAAATCCATAGAGGTGAATTTGGTTACTACTGATGGGTGGTCTCCCACCTCTCGCTCCCACAATTCATACCTGGCCATTTCTCTGGACAGTGAACACCTCATCCTGTAAAGCTTTGCAATGTAGATTCTTGCTAAATGTATGTCACATTCCATTTACTTGTCTTGCTTCCAATTTTTGCTGGACTTGAACAAACTTTTAAGTAACATTGTCAATTTCTCTAGACCACCCCACTGAGTTAAGCAGTTCAATCTCCACTTTACAACTGTTCAGGTGAAAAAAACACTTGGCCCTTTTTCAGAGCGAACTCACCCTTTGGTTGCAGGTGCCCCACAGGTGATTCCTCCACAAGGGAATTTCTCTCTCAGAGCTTCTGGTGCATCAGCACAACTTGAATAGGCAGCTTCTTTTCCTCAGCTGGACACAGGAGGGTTGCCCCTGGAAAACAGGCAAAAACCTTCCCCCCATCCCCTCAGGGATGGGGATTTTTGAACTGTTGAAAGCAGTCTCCACCACTTCAATTACCAGTTCCTGTGTTCCTCTTCAGGTGAAACACACACCTTCCAAAAGTTGCTCTAAAACAGAGCTTAAAGCTCTGAGAGCCTGCACACACTCAGCTGTACTACTGTCTCTCACTCAGACTGCACACAGACTAAATTAAAAATCCCCAATGTTCTACACTAACCTCCAACTGCAACATTCTAGTGTGGCTTATACAGCTGCGAAAGTTCTAAGATTATGTCATCCCTCAGTCTCAGCTGAGACTGAGAAAAGAGTGAGACAGTGTGAAATCCATTTAACTGGAGTTTCACAAGCTGTCTTCCCTGCCTACCACTACGTCTTACTGGGATTCTAGTAACCGCGGGTAACTGGGGGGTTACACTCACCCTGAGCCAGGAAAATGACTGTCTACAGTCATTAGTTACCTGACCTAGGCCATCCTACCCTATGTGTTACCTACGGAGAGGGGTGATCAAGCCCCCTCCTACCATGTGCTGGGCACAGACAGGCAACACTAAGGGCCTACAGGCCATCAGCTGACACAGCAGCCTCTAATCTACCCACTGACTATGGGTACCCTGTGGCTCTGGAAGAACTGTCCAGAGCATAGCTCTAATAGATCAGCACTGCAGTCCCTATGGCCGTTCAGGACCACAGCCTGTCTATCCCCCCTAGCCCTCTAGGGAAAACCTGACTGCCTCTAACTCAAATCCCAAAACAAAATGAACAGGGGACCTCCCTGACCCTGGACACCATGCAACCACACTCCAGGAGCTAATACCATACCATATGCATTACTCCCACATTTCCCCACCACCATACCTGTGGAAGAAAAAGATTACACACAGTAACAATAACAACAGTGCTTCAAACACTACACTCTAAAGTACTAGTGAGGAACTCTGATGAGTCCTTCCTCCTCTTCTTATCTTCTCTTCTATCTTCTTCAGGAACACCTACAAGAAAAAAGAAAGACAACACACACACTTCTAATCTGCATAAACAGTCTATCTAAACCCCTACCATCAAAACACTGGAGAATCCCAAAAATATTTTTTTTAGAAAAGGTAGAAAACACAGTATAAACATTAGAAAACAGCAGAAAACAATTACATTATTTACAATACACCATTTGGGGGATGGAGTGCCCTAAAAGTCCCATCTAATGACCACAGTGCCCGAAGGCTAGTCCATTAAAGAGTCTCTCCTGGACCGGAGTCCGGTGAAGCACAGTTCTAGCAGGCCAAAATCCCAAAGGGGAGAGTCTTTGAGGACAGTTCAACCATCTGGAGTCTGCTAGTGTAGGGTGTGTACTGCAATGTCATAAGAATAGAAAAGTCTGGACTTACTAGTCCCTTGTAGAATGAAAACAGCATGGACCTGGTCCTCAGCCGAAGACTCTCCCTGGCAGCATTCTTCTGATACAGCTGGGTGGACATCTTCCAGGAATGACAGGAGGGCACATCTGGAAACTGCTGAGTTGATGTCATCTCTGGAGATGGAACCTTGGAACAAGAACAAAAAGGAAAACAGCTGGTCTGACATCATCCAGATTCCAGGCGATGAATCAGGATTAGCTGGGCTGGCGTCCTCTCTGGATATGAAGTCATCTGATGGGCCAGTCGATGGATTCTAGAAAGTCAGTACACTGTAGTAGTAGTAGAATGTTTTTTTTTTAGTAGTAGAATGCTTATTGTTCTTCCAAAAAAGTTTACAATTTTGGACATTACAATCTCATTAAATACAGAGAAAAGAAAAAAAATTAATACAAAATACAATAAATACAAATGAAGATATTAAAGATTAGGTAATCTTAAATACTAGTTATAAAAATATTTATAGATCTATAACCGCTTTTCCTTTCTTTTATTATTGCAATTTCCTACTTCTTCTTCTATATGCTTGTTTCTTAAAACTGATCACTGAAGAAAAGAAATTGGCAGACAATAATGCATCTGTGACTGTCCCAGGATGGAGCAATATAAAAACAGGATCGTAATCCAAATTCAGATATTTCATAAAAAAATTATTTAGAATCAGAGATCTAGATTTTTTATACAGGGGACATTGTACTATGATATGAAATAAAGTTTCACTGAACTCTTTATTGCAGCAAAACTCACTAATATTAGCATTAGCTGCAGAGTCAACACAATTAAAATAAATGAACCTGGAAGCAATTAATCCAAATCTTGCCCAAGTTATTATTTTTCTAATATTAGGGGCTAACGGCAGTACTAGATAATTCTCTATCCTTGAATCAATCTTGTTTTCCCCCAACCACAAAGATTGCTTCTGAATGCGTCGAATGGGAAGAACACCCCTCCCCCCTCAGCTAGTGGTCAAACAGGAATTCAGCGTGTTTGCCATTCATTTGCATCACCAGGTAAGAAAAAAGGTTTGTCTCCCCATACGATGCACAGGGTAATGCCAAACTTCACCCAACAACTAACACACCAAAATCTGGCCAATGGAAAATCATGTACACAAATGCTCACAGCCTGGAAATAAGATCCCAGACCTGCAGGCAATAATGTCAGAGGCTAAACTGGACATAGTAGCAATTAGTGAGACGTGGTTTACCAGTAACCACACATGGGAGACTTCAGTACCTGGCTATGTATTGTTCAGAAGAGACCGAGGTGCAAAAGGGGAGGAGGTGGCCCTGTATGTTAATGAAAATATCAAAGCTACAGAAATTCAGAATACACATAAGGAGCCAGAAGAACTGTGGGTCACCCTGGAAACAGGAAATGGGACAGCCATAAGAACTGGGGTTGTCTACAGGCCCCCAGACCAGAGGGAGGACATAGACACATTACTGTTAGAAGATATACAAAACATGACAGCTAAAGGGAGGTTCTGATAATGGGAGACTTCAACATGCCAGATATAGATTGGTCAATACCAGCAGGAACATCTGCCAGAACTAGACTCATAGTGGATTCCCTGCAGGGGAGGCCTCAAACAACTGGTACAGCAACCCACAAGAGACAGGGCTATCCTAGATCTAGTACTGACTAACAAAGAAGGGATCACAGATCTCCAGGTAGAAGGTCACCTGGGGTCCAGTGACCATCACATGGTATGGTTCAATTTGGCTACTACATCTAAATCATCCCATTCCAAGGCAAAAATATGGGACTTCAGAGGAGCTGACTTTGATAAGATGGCCAACAGAGTTAAGCTAGCCCTGGCAAAAAGAAACACAGGTGAGGAGGTACAGGCAAAGTGGGCAAGCATAAGGATACAATACTTGAAGCAACATCCCATTGTGTTAGACAGAAAAGGAAGTGCAAAGAAAAAGGAAACCACTTTGGTTCTCAAATACAGTAGCAGAAAAGGTCAGAGCCAAAAGGCTGGCCTTCAGAAAATATAAGGAACACAGCGGATGAAGATAGGAGGCATACCAAACTGCCCTAGGGAAGCAGGTAAGGCAGTAAGGCAGGCAAAGTCCCAAACTGAGGAAACACTAGCACGAACAGTAAAGAAGGTGACAAGACTTTCTATAGATACATTAGTGAAAGGAGAAAGTCCAGAGGGGTATTGCTGCTTAATGGAGAAAAGGGAGCATGTGAGGAGGAGGACCCTGTAAAGGCATCTATCCTAAATAGATACTTTTGCTCAGTATTTACTGAAGAGAAGGTAGGGCAGGGCCCACAGCTCAGCATCATGGACACAGGGGGAGGGAGGTGAGCACTACTCCCTTCACAAAAGAAAGGTCCTACAGAGCTTGCTAAGCTCAGGGTGGATAAGGCAATGGGACCTGATGGCATACATCCCAGGGTACTTAAGGAGCTAAAGGAGGAACTAGCAGAGCCATTAGCAGAATTGTTTAGTGAGTCTCTGAGCACAGGAGAGGTCCCAGAAGACTGGAGAAGGGTCATGTGATCCCGCCTACAAGAGTGGTAGCAGGGAGGAGGCGGGAACTACAGACCAGTCAGTCTTACCTCAGTAGTGGGCAAGATTATGAGGCACCCTTAAGGAAAGGATAGTGCAAACACCTGGAATCCATAGGGGCATAGGATCCAAGACAGCATGGGTTTACAAAGGAAGGTCCTATCAAACTAATCTCATGGATTTCTTTGACTGGGTAACCAGAGTGGTGGACCAAGGGGAGCAGTTGATGTCGCCACCTTGACTTCAGCAAAGCTTTGACAACTGTTCCACATAGAAGATTGATAAATAAGCTAGGTAGGCTCGGGGTGGGTCAGAAGTTGGTCAACTGGTGGCAAACTGGTTGACTGGCAGAAAACAGAGTGGTGGTAAATGGTATACAGTCAGAAGAGATGCAAGTCACAAGTGGGGTACCTCAGGGATCAGTCCTGGGCATGTCCTATTCAACATCTTCATTAGTGACCTCCAGATGGACTAGAGGGTAAGGCTTGTCTGTTTGCAGATGACACCAAGATCTGCAACAGAGTAGATGATCCAGTTGGGGTGGGCAGAATGAGAAGAGATCTGATAAACTAGCAAAATGGTCAGAAGAGTGGCAACTGAGATTTAATGCAAAGAAGTGCAAAATCATGCACATAGGGAAGAGAAACCCTGAAGCCACTTATAGGCTGGGAGGAGTTGCTAGCAGTCACAAAGGAAGAAAGAGACTTGGGCATCATCATCACTGATGACCTAAAATCATCCAAGCAGACCTCTAAAGCAGTAGGTAAGGCTGGGGGTGTTAGGGTGTATTAGTAGGGTATCAAGTCGAAGAGGAGGTAATAATCCTGTACAAGAGACATTGGTTAGGCCCCATCTGAGTATTAAGGCAGTATTGGAGGCCACACCTTCACAAGGACATTAATCAAATTGAGGCAGTCCAGAGAAGGGCAACCAAAATGGTGCAGGGACTGCATCAGAAGACATATGAGGACAGATTAACGGAGCTCAATATGTATACCCTTGAGCAAAGGAGGGAGAGGTGATATGATCGAGACATTTAAACACCTTAAGGGCATAAACAAGGTGAAAGAGTCTAACATGTTTAAATATAAGAAAATTGCAGGACAAGAGGACACAGCATGAGATTAGAGGGAGGCCGATTAAGGGAAATGTGAGGAAATTCTTTTCACAGAAAGGGTGGTAGATGCATGGAATAGCTTACCACAAGAAGTGGTGGCTATGAATACAGTGCAGGGCTTCAAACAGGCATGGGATAGGCATAAGGGAGCAATACAAATGACTATGAATAGATAGGTCACTGACAGAGCAAAGGCCGATGGCACATTTATAAGGTAGAAAAAGAAATGGGCAGACTGGATGGGCCTTGAGGTCCTTATCTGCCGTCAACTTCTATGTTTCTATGTTTCTATGTAAGTCTAATTAAACTTAATTGTTTTTCAAAGGCTTTATCAAATATATTTTTTTTTACTTTCATTCTGTAAGAATCTTTTATTAAAATATCCTTTTGAGAATCCTTCCATAAATGAAATGAATCAATCTTTTGAAGACTAAAAATTACGATTTTTAACCACGGAGAGCAAAAACCATTATCATACCATGTTTGTTTCTCATGGAGACAGTTTTAATAACTTATTAACATTGTTATTATGGATATTTAGCCAATATGAAAGGATTCTTAGATTGATTAAATCCAATAATGAGATTCTACCTAATTCGGCTCTTACAGTTACATTGGCCATTGACTGGGGTACTTAAAGAATTGCTTTATGAAAATAAGATAACGGGAGCTCAAGATTATGATTTTCCTTAGTACCCCATATTTCAGCTCCATATAACAATAATGGGGTAATCTTGGCTTCAGCAGCTTTAATTGCAGGTTCCACCAGAAGTCCTCCATATTTGATATTAAAATGTATAAGGGCCTTAGAAGCACATTTGGCCTTAGAAATTTGATTTTTACAATGTAAACTCCACGATCCATTTGAAGTAAAAGTTATCCCGAGATAACAATATGAAGTCACTACCTCTAAGTGTATTTTATCTAACTTAATTTTTGGTTTAGATAACTTTGTACCAAATACAATTAATTTAGTTTTATCAGGATTAATTTTTAGCTTTAATTCGTCACATTTTTACTTTAAATGGTCAATTTTTATCTGAATACCTTTTGGGATAGGGAAAAAATGACTATATCATCAGCATAAGCTAAACTATGAATATATTGTTTACCTAATTTGGGGGAATCTAAAAATAATAATGAGTCAAAATAAAACAGAGTATCGACATATAAATTAAAGAGGAGTGGGGCCAATAAGCACCCCTGTCTAACCCCTCTATTTCATCTGAAGTATTCAGAGATATTTCCCATTTTATCGTACCTAATTGCTGTGCTTGTTTCAAAAGATAGCAAAAAAATTGGAATCGGCAAATTTATAGGTATACCTCATTCTAAAATAATTTTCCATAGAATATACCTTACTACAGAATCAAATGCTGCTGTTACGTCAACAAAAACAACATATAATTTCATTTTCTTAAATATTTTATATTTTTTCAATTAAATGGGCTAAAACACAAATATTATCAAGTGATGAGAAACCTGAACGAAATCCTGCTTGAAAATTTGATAAAGGACTAAATTTATTTACCCAATTTTGAAGCCTATTTAATAAGACCTTAGAAAATTTTTTGCTGCTAATGGGTCTATAATTTTTAGGATTTTGATACGATCCTTTTTTATGAATAGGAATAATAATGTTTTTACACCAGGATGGAGGAATGTATCTCTCTCTTAAACAAATATTTATCAAAAAACACAAAAAAAAGGGCCCCAATAAGACGTATTTTCTTTGTATATCTCTCCCAGAATACAATCAGGCCCAGGGGCCTTATCATTGACCAATTTTGTAATTGTCTGTTCAACTTCTAGCTATGAAAATTGTTAAGGTGCAGATGAATCTTCCAGTGGCCAATTCAGCCATTTCAGATGATCAATTATATCAGGATCATCCCTAAAGAGTTTTGAGTAGTAAGCTATCCAAGTTTCCTTAGGGACATAAACAGTCAGTGAGGGTTCAAATAATTTGACTCCCCTTGCTACCAATGACCAGAAGGCCCTTGAATCTTTTTTTGTTTATTACTTCTAACATGTGATTCCATTGTTTTAATGTAAACTTCAATTTTTTATATGTTAAAATTGTTTATATTGTTTTCTTGCTTTATTAAGTCTAGTTATATTTGTTCTAGTTGAAAATTTAGTAGTTTTTTTAATCAATAAGCCCAGTTTATGTTTTTCATCCTTATACTGCTGGTCAAACCAGGTTAAAGGGTAATGACTTAAATTAGAATGAAGGTAAATAATTGTTCTAATTTTCTGAAATCCCTCTTCCAAGTAGTTATTTATACATTGTGGGGAACAAGAATCCTGTGATAAAGATAAAAAAGTACAGTCATTTGAGAGGAAAATATGACCTCTGTCGCTTTTTCTTTGTTTTTATTGTTCAATCTACGTTTGAATTTACCTGTAATAGAGAGTGAGGGTTGGGGTAAAATTTCCATATAATTTTCACAATTATCTTTTATTGTATCAATCTTCACCTACAGAGCCGCATGGTCACTTTCAGGTCTCATTACAACTTTAAGGTTCTGGAAGTGAGCATAGGCCTCTGGGGAAATTATTCAATCATCTATAATACTCTTCCCATTAGACGAAAAAAAAGTAAATGCTCCATCCTGGTCTCCAATTCCTCTTCCATTTAAGATACAATAATTACCTTTACTGACAAACTCCATCATTTTCAAACCAGCTTCATTCACAGTAAGGTCTTCTGAATTCCTGGGTTCAAGATCCCCCATATACAGTAAATCTGAGATTGAAGTATGTTTAGGTTATCAAATTTAGCAATACGGACATTTAAGTCACCCCCTAATATGGTAATATCAATACAGTGTTTTAAGTACATGGAATCTATCACCAATACTAACTTTTCCCAAGGATCAAAATCAACAGTGGAATGAAAATTAGGTGGAAAATAAACATTGACTATCAAAAAAATTAGAGAGTCCCAACACAATACACAAAGCAAAATTTCCTTACTACATATAATTTGCTCTATTATACAAATTCCCTTTCATACTTTGACATAAATAGAGAGGCCCCCTTTCGGTCTACCATATTTTTTGTCTTTTACCGCAAGAACATAAAATGGTGTATAGTCATTAAGGTTTATGTTTGACAGGACCCATGTCTCTTGAAATAAAATAATATCAGCTTTGGAGACATAGTTTTTCCAACCAGGATCCATCATTTTTGATTTTAGACCAGAGATATTCCATGAAATGAAATTATAAGTGGCCATGTTCGTAATGTTATCTGATCCACTGGGCTCTCGCTCAGTCTCATCAGTCTCAGAGTCAGATAGAGATATTTGTATAGTTGACTCATTTTTCAACCAGGTTCCCCTGTGATACACAATCTACACAATCTGGACTTAAAAAGTCAACCAGGTGTATGCCATATTTATCTAGTTTATCAGTATTTGATAAAAGAAAATCATAAAATTTAATAGATTTCATTTCTACATCCACCTGGGAATCCAAATTAGATTGATGTATTCTGTTAACAGACCCAAAATCAGAAGAAAGAATTTCATGTCCAAAACAAAGAGCAAAAAGTGACTGAATCTAAGCAGCTAATCTATCGGTATTTTCACCCTCAAATTTGGGAGTTCCAAACATGGACACTGTGTGTTTATTAATATATCTTTCAAAATTCCAATTTAAATTAATTAGGGTGGAAATTAAACTATCCTTAGAGCATATTTTAGGGGCAATAGTTCCGTGTGCAAATTTCCAAATTGTAGTCCAATTAACAGGAGATGATATCCTTATATCCAATTTGTTGATTAAACATTGTTTGGCCCATATGGCTTTAGCAGTATCCATGTTCTAAAGTAATACATACACTGATGTTGAGTTATCTGATAAATCTCTATAAACAAATTTAATATCTTTAGCTGCTGCTTCTAGATTTAACTCAGCTTTGAACAAATGATAAATTATATTAAATAAGGAAATATCTTGATTCATAAGTTTTTAGAAAAATGTTATTAAATTTAAACACCACCTCAGATCCAAACATGGTTATATGATCAATCTGAGGGGGAGAAATTAAATCCAACTCCAAAGTAGTTTCCAAAATATAGTTATTACTTTTTTTGTACATATAGATGACATATTCTTTTTTGACTGATCAAGCTTAATAGAAGCCTGAGTTATTTTTTTAGATTGTCCGTCTAATGAAATTTCTGATGGAGTTATAGAAATAAGCTCCTCCTTCTCAGTTGGGGACAAAGGATCTTCTTTAATAGAAGTTATTGAGACTATATGTAAATCTTCCTTAACCCCATGAGGTCTTCTGGAGGGTTTTTGAATTAATTCCGGATTGTTGAGTCCAATTACAGGACCTTCTTTGATTTCCCTTATCTTGATCTTATTTTTTTTATTTGCTCATGTCTTAGCCTTTTTTTTAGATTCTTCTTCATGTTCTTTTTGTTCTCTACCCTTTTAGAAGACGATTGTATTATAATTATTGAGAAGGAAGGTCTTCGTGTTTTTTTTTTCTCCTTTTTCAAACTTCTGTAATTTTTGGATAATTTTCAACAGTTTATCACTAAAGAAACAGGTAAGTTTTTCTATATGAGATTTGAGATCCTTCAACGCTTCAAGAAGAACAATGTTGGCCATTATTGGATGTGCTAATGCCTTTATTGTATATTTAGAAATGGTATCAGGACAAGCAGTTAAAATTTCTGGGTCGATAGTTATTTTCCCAACCTCTTTATCATTTTACTAAAAACTTCATTAAGAGATCCCTCCAAAATCCTGGAGAAATCCTGATAACAAGCAGGGGAATCCAGAGAGACATCGGATTCAGGGGGACTAAAAAAATCCAACCTCGTGGAAAAAAGAGATATCTCAGATTGAGGACCAAATATTGGCTTTTTAGTATATTCAAGTCCCTGAGTAGTCATACTGATTGTTCCACCTTGTTTATTTTTACTTTGATTCAATAATAGGGATCTTTAATAGGTGCCATTGAAGAGCTGGGTTTCCAGAAATCAGTATTTTTTTGCTGGAGTTTAAACTTTTGATTACGTTTAGAGGAAGTGGAACTGTTACAGTTGCCATTTTCCCTCATACTAAATTTCTCTGATTTTAAATATGAGTTATGATTATAATTATTGTTATTCAAACTGCTACTAATTATGTTGTCAACAGATTGACTCAAGATTGGGTTAAGTGGACTCAATAAGCCAGACAAACTAGAATGTCCTTGATTATCTAGCAATGGACTTTTTTCTAAAGAATCATAATCCACCTTCAAAGAATTGGACTCTGAATTACGAGGCATAGTAAAAGAGGAATTTTCCAAAACAAAGTTAGATCTAAGATCAATAAAAAGATCTTCCTTAATTTGAGGGGGAGAAGTTAGTATATCAGAGGTATCAGGAGAAGAAAAAACTCTTAAGGGTCCTTTTTGAACCTTTGGTGTAGATGCTGCTATAGAAACAAGGGACAGATTCTGTGAATAAACACAACCGTTTTTCTTTTTCCCCATGACCCCTAAATGAGAATTTAATTTTGCAGTTTTTGCACCTGCAAGCTTCTTTTCCCTATCTTTTACCAATTCTTTACCACTTCTAGTAAACATACTGAGAAAAAAAAAATAGACAATCAGAAAAAAGCCTTTGGATCAAACAATATATCCAGCCTTTCAAGTCCAAGTGGCACTGTAATATTCCACTGACAGGTTTCCACTACCTATACAGCTGTAGTTTCCACAAAGCTGTAATTCACAGCCAGTCTCACCCAGCCAATAGCAGTCAGTAGCACAGTTTAAATTTCCAAAGACGACTGATAACACCTGGACAAATTTTTTAGATCTTTGAGTCCTTTTTAGTCCACCAATATTCAGGTCTTAGTTCGCAAAACAATGATCACAGGTCCTGATATCCTGAAGGACCTCCTAATTGGAATACCACATTCTTCTTGAATCCATGAACCCTTATTTGAATAATTGCAATGAATATTGTTTAAATCAATGGCCTCAATAGCACTGTGACAATCACCAACAGAAGCACAAAAGCTGAGAAAGATGAAACTTCTCCAAAATATCTCTCTAAAAAGAAAGAAGATGAATTATCGGGATCATTAGAGTTTGATTACAATCTAACCCCCCAATCTATTTTCTATTTTCAGAAATACAAAAAAATCTGGTTAAAACAAACTCTTTTCTAAGTTCGAACACCTTGATTAAAACTTCAGCTTATAGCTGTGGCTCTAGCCCTAACTCTTGAGATTTTTTAAAAAAGACGTTACAAAGTTAATACTCACAAGATGTACATCGTGTACGTAAAGGCACAGGAATCCAGAAAACAGTTACAATTTCTTGAGTAGCTTTCTAGTACCAAAACATGCAAAATTTCCGTTGTACTTAAAAAGATCACACGCTGCTAACTGCTCGCTTCTCTCAACACCCACTCTGTGTCCAAGCATCCTGGAAAAATGGCAAGTCTGAGATTCTCAGGAGGCTGCACCTGTGCACTAAATAGTGGGTCAGCTGACAAAAGCGCACGAAGAAAAAAAGAAGAAATAAACAAATAAAAAAACACAAAAATTTAAGAAGTTTAAAAAGTTAAAAGTGCAAATATAATTCGCACCTCCAAAAACAGCTGATCTACTAACCATTACCTTGAAAAGCGCACAAAAAGTATTCCTATAACCAAAGCGCTTTTTCTTAAAAAAACAAGATGTAAATCAGTAACACTTAACACTTAACTTCCATTAAATTAGTCATTTTTATGCCTTTTCTCCTTTTGCTGGATCATTTTGTTCTGTTTTCACCATCTATCTTGCAGTCTTTGCCATCAAGCACCTTGTGGTGCTTTCTTCAATTTACCCACCGGGCTCAGCTACCCCACGCTCAGCACTCCAAGCCTGGAAGAAAAAGAAGAGATGGAAGTGAAGGGAAAACCCTGGGATGGCAGCACAAGACAGCCTGGAAACAGTTATTCCTCAGGCAGGTATGAATTTACGCTTAGGTGGCATACCTTTCCTGGATAAAAAGCTCACTTAAGAATAACTTCTACTCTGTAGACTACTTCTCAGTCTACCAGCGTGCAGCGGTCCGTCCTCTGGGTACTATACTGCTAAAGAGTCAGCATGATGAGTATGCAAATCCTTGTGTAAGTAGAGCCACCAGTACACTGTAGAACTGATGAATTTGGGGCACCTGAGTCTTGGACATCCATACTGGTGGAGCAACAAAGGCACTGCAATGGCTGGAGTGGCAGCACTGACTACCACTGCTCTGCTTTCCATTTAGTAGGCATGGACACATTTGCAGGGAGGTCTTTGCATTGTGGCCAGTATACAATGGATCAGGCATTTGAATTATTACCCCATCTGGGTGCACATAATTCACACTATGAAAGATTTCATGTCCATCTCCATCTACTATCCGAACAGTGACCATTAACAGTGTCCTGCCTCTTTTCCACTGACTGTATTTTTCGTGAAACATGCTTTCCTGACATGCTTGTTTGCACCAGGATGCACACATTTCATTGCTTCTGCCCAAATCCAGGACTTCCTGTTCTGTTCAATCTCCTCCCAGACTCTCCGAGGAAAGGTACGAAAGGACATCACATAGATTTAATTTGCCTTCCTATGAACCATTCTTTCCTCTTTATTAGCTTTGGTCAACTTGAGACCTCTGGCCTGGTTTGGGGGGCTGCCAGTCCTAGTTCTGCCAGCTACGCATTCTCAAAGACACAAAAAAATGGATCCCTGACTTCTTCTTGCACAGCCAGGGCAGTGGAATCACCACTCTCTTATATGCATTTCTCTGAGGCAAGAGCTTGAGGCTGTGTACCAGTTCCTTTTTCACAAGGCCACATAGGTTCCCCCTCTTCTTCTTCCTTACTGAGAAACTGTGCCCAGGAGTGAGCAGTCATCCTCACTCCTGAGACTATCCACTCTTCGCTGGGTGCGGAGGTCGAAACCTCCCATTCAAAGGCCTCCCTCATCTCGTCTTCTCTTATGAGACTTGGGCTAGGCCCAGCTCTCCATGGGTCTACTGATGCTCTTCCTGAATTGTCTCTCAGTGATTCAGAATCTGAAACATCAGCACATTATTCTGTCTGTAAATCTGCACCCTCTAGCTTTGTGCTACACTCCCCCAAGGCGCCTTCTCCAACAGGCACCACCTGGTGCTGTGTGCTGCCAACTGAAGATTCTTGAACTTTTGTCCATGTGGGAGCCAAATGAATCTTGGGTGCTTTAAATAAACCGTATTTCTCTAGGCACCCAGAACAGTGAGGTACCATGAAGATGTCCCTTCCAGCATTTAAGCATATTAAGCACACTTGCACTGGATATCCAGGAATCACCACACGAGGAGGCAGTTGTCCTCCATAGTAACATCTCTCAATGTCCCTTAACTTGTTTACTTCTACTGCTACCACAGTCCGGGCATGATCCCGGTAGCGGGCTGGTCCTGAGGCCATGACTGCATAGAAAAACAAACAAACACTCACTGTTATTGAAAGTCCCACATCACTGAACAATTTCTTTCACTTTCAAAATGGCTCTTCTGCTGCTGTGTTTACTTTACTACCCCACCCTGTAATGGCAGCGGCAGCACTCCTACACATCAACATTCTGAAATTGGGTCAAGCCACTGCGCATCCAATTTACACATTCTACTGATAACTTTGCTCAAACTGCACAAACTTGCACTGTTATTTTTCCTAGCACATTTATATGATTTACCACAGACTTTTCACTTGCTGAAGACATTGCTCTAGCTCACAGTCCCTTAAAGCCTCAGTATTTCAAGCCCAGGATTACCTGTAACTCTTGCTGCATATCTTGATACAACTCACAGTCTCTCTCATGGCTTTGAAACTTACACTGATGTTGAACCCATAACTATGCTCACAGTCAATGGCTTAAAAGGCTTGCTTTTTCTGGTAAACTTAACACAGTCTTTGATTGCAAAGCGACTGCACTGCTGCACACAGACTCAGCTGCCTTTTGGCAAAAATCACTTATTTGAGCAATTATTTCTGTTGGTACTCACTATTATCAGTAGCTGTTTGCTGTGATGGGAAATGGCCTGCAGCCAGTCTTGGAGGCCTCTGAACAGAAGTGGGTTGGCAGTCCTGCCGATCATCCCTCTGAACACAACACTCACAGTCCAGTCGATCGAGATGGGGGTTGAGCCCGAATTTAAACAGAACAGACAGTTTTTTGAACTTTTACAGTGCTTTCAGTAACCACGACACTCCTCCTGTAAGCCAGTACACACACTCCACTCACACTGCCTCTTGAATGCTGGGCAGTCGCTCTAGAGCTGGCTTGGGGTGGGACTGATTGCAGTCTCACCTATCACACAACACCATGCAAATGAGCCTCTTTCCTCTTGAGTGCTCTTCTCCTCACAGCGATTGTTGAGCAGGCAAATTTAAACTGCAAAACCACACACTTATTTTTTTTTCAACTGACTCCACAGCGGGAGCCCATTTCAACCATTTTTCATGGCCATTAAACACAACAAGTCTCTCAGTTCACAAGAAAGCATTTCCAACGTCCAGGGCACAATTTTCCTTTCGCTACCCCTAGTTTTCCACACTTTTCTTTGTCACAATAGTTTTAAAAAGCTGGCAAACACTGTAAACTTTGATGCAGGACAAGGGGCATACTCTCTCAGGCTTTACTGCTCCTTGGTAAACAGTTGGCATTTTAACAGCAGCACATGGACAACAGCACACAGCGGTACATTAGTTAACCTTGCTTCAGCTTTTTTGGGCTACCCACCGCCAGATAGCCAAAACGCTAGCCCCTTGCCCGAGCACCTTTCTTGCATTCCTTCCTAGGTTACAAACCCAAATCCTCAGCAGTGGCTCCGTTTTTGTAACCCAGGTGGTATGCCGTTTGAATCTGACAGCAATACCAGGTGGGCTGAGTTCGAGGAGAAATAGGTCACTTGGTACAAAGGCTAGGTTTGGCTACTCTGCACAGGGGCACCCAGTAATTCCAAACACAGGAAGCAATAACTGTAATGTCCAATACCAGGAGTGGGATTCTAAAGTGTGGCTTTTATTCTCATCCAAACAGAATAAGCAAAGCATAGATGGACCCCCATGGGGCTACACTCCTGGTAATGCATATTAAAAGAAACAAGAACACTTCCTCAACACTTTAGCCCTCAGGCTCTGAACCCACCGGGCACACAGCCTGGACTTGCACACTGCTTTGGGTTACACAGCCCAAACTTGTACACTGTTCTGGGTTTTTCCTGGCTCGGCTCCCTTGCCAGCCACTCGGACACCTTCCATACGTCATGGAAACATTTTCTGGTGGCTCCCTAAACCACCTAAGAGCACCTCGGCTCCATCAGGGAATTCTTCCTCTTAATCCCACATCTGGGTACTTTCCTCAGGCACTGGCCAAGTACCTGAGAGAAAGTAAAAGGTGTCTCAGAGCAAATCCATAGAGGTGAATTTGGTTACTACTGATGAGAGGTCTCCCACCTCTCGCTCCCACAGTTCATACCCAGCCATTTCTCTGGACAGTTAACACCTCATCCTGTAAAGCTTTGCAATGTAGATTCTTGCTAAATGTATGTCACATTCCATCTACTTCTCTTGCTTCCAATTTGTGCTGGACTTGAACATTAAGTGGCATTGTCCATTTCTCTAGACCCCCCACTGAGTAAAGCAGTCCAATCCCCACTTTCCAACTGTTCAGGTGAAAAAACACTTGACCCTTTTTCAGAGCGAACTCACCCTTTGGTTGCAGGTGCCCCACAGGCGATTCCTCCACAAGGAATTTCTCTCGTAGAGTTTCTGGTGCCTCAGCACAACTTGAATAAGCAGCTTCTTTCCCTCAGCCAGTCAAAGGAGGGTTGCCCCTGGAAAACAGGCAAAAACCTTCCCCCCATCCCCTCAGGGATGGGGCTCTTTGAACCATTGAAAATGGTCTCCACCACTTCAATTACCAGTTCCTGTGTTCCTCTTCAGGTGGAAACACACACCTTCCAAAAGTAACTCTAAAACAGAGCTTAAAGCTCTGAGAACCTGCACACACTCAGCTGTACTACTGTCTCTCACTCAGACTGCACACAGACTGAATTCAAAATCCCCAACGTTCTACACTAACCTCCAACTGCAACATTCTAGTGTGGCTTATGCAGCTGCGAAAGTTCTAAGATTATGTCATCCCTCAGTCTCAGCTGAGACTGAGAATAGAGTGACACAGTGTGACATCCATTTACTGGAGTTTCACAAGCTGCCTTCCCTGCCTACCACTGGGTCTTACTGGGATTCTAGTAACCGCGGGTAACAGGGGGGTTATATTTGCCTTTTATGTTATTGTGTAAGTTGTTTGTAATAAACTGCTTTTAATGCTATTGTGTAAATTGTTTGTACTCAATTATACTATGTAACTCCCATTACCCTCTCCCCCAGGTCGTACTGGGAGACGAGCAACTTGCTGTTCAGTGTACCTTACCTGGTGATACTTTTCAATAAATAAATAAATAAAAGTTGCAAAAAACAGCAAACAATGATGTGCTCTGGATACTGGTGGCAGTTCAGAGCAAAGCAGCCAGCCTGCTAGACAACAGTATATTCCAAATGCTGCTGTTGAAAGCAGTGCAAGGCAGGCTTCCAAAGTGAGATCCCCTGGAACAAGCACTCAGATATAGTGCTCTAGTGACCCGGAAGTAGCTCCCAGGGGTCACGAACTAAAACACTGTTTCTGAGTGTTTAAACTTCAAAATTATAGTCCCCAAAAGCTTTAAAGTGCAGTTAGTAGCCTGCAATATACTTTAAAGTAAAAATACACTTCCTCAAGGTATCAACTGTATGCCTACTTTAGGCAAGCAGCAATAGATAGCAGATAGAGGAAAGGGATGGGGGTGCATTGAAGTCATCCAGAAGCAGCAAAAGAAACCCCTAAGTGGAGTCAGATTAGCCAGAGTCCCTTGATGGAATGTGTGGAGCCTAAATGAACAATCCATAAACATTACACATTGCAGATGCCACTTGAGGCGCACTGCATGGTCGGGATTCAGGTGAGAATAGCTGCAAAAAGAAGTCCAAAAAGAGCAACTGGCACAGGCAGTGGAGGAGGAGGAAGATCCTGATTTCAGGGAGCCTGGGGACAGGGACACTGATTGGGATTATCTTCTAGATAGATGTGGCAGCAGCAGCAGTTTTGGGGAGAAGGAAGAGGAGGATGGGGAAGCACTTAGGTCACATAACAGATAAAAAAAAATAGAGATAGTAGTTCTCAAAAGAAACAGGAAAAAAAAGGCCCCAAAATTTAAATAAAACACAACCTCTTAAAAAACAGTGAGAAGGAGAAGGGAAGATGTACCCCAGCAGACATAGTTCAGATGGAGGAATTGGTCCATGAACTTCTACCTGAGCTTCTTGAACTGGTGATGGTGGAGGATGTGGTTATGGAAGAAGAAAGCCATGATAGCAGTCCCTGGCCACTGCACCGAAGAGTGCCTTTAAGCAAGACCAAGCCAGTGACGTTGGTAGTGTGGAATTTCTTTAGAGTGCACAAAGAATCACAGATACATGCAGTATGCCTTCTATTTAGGGAAGACTTAGGGAAGGATACAGGCAGCCTTTCCCCCATACAGAGGATCCCCATGTCCACCACCGCTCCCTCAGAGGTTGCCAAGAAAGAGGGATGGATGGACTACGGTGGACTTGGGGAGGGTGCAGGAGGCAGCAAGGAGTCACATCCCCCAGCCAGTGGCATTTCACAACTCATATGCCATCCTGGCAGAGCATAGAGATTGTGAAGCATCTCTGGAAGTGAACACCATGGGGGCTGAGGGGGTCAACCAGGATGGGACCCCATGGGAAAATGCAAGGAGAATACACAGGAGGAGGAAGCAAATCCTACTTGGGGACTCCATTGTCCAGGGGATTGAGCTGGGGTCAGGTGGCAATAGTGAGTGGGAGGTAATGTGCCTACATGGAGGCACAGTTCAAAAGGAGGGCAAGTAAATCCTTAGGATTGCAAGGGCGGTAGCAAGGAGAGGGGAGCTGGATGTCATTATTCACTTGGGGACTAATGACCTGGCTAGAGTGGGGTAGATGTAGAAAGAGTACAGGAAGATTTCAGGGAGCTGGGGAGGAGTCTTGGGCAAGTAGCACACTCTGTCACCATCTCGGAGGTGCTACCCGTCCATGACAAGGGACAAGGGAGAAGGGAGGGACATCCACATCACTGAATTCAACAAATGGCTGAAGAATGGTGCAGAGAGGTGGAGTATGGCTTCATTGGGGACTGGAACCTCACCTGGAGGGATGAAGGATTATATTCTCCAGATGGCCTGCATCTATCCAGGGGAGGCAAAGGTATCCTTTCTGAGAAGTTTAAGTGCATCCTTAGTGATCATTTAAACTTGCCAAGGAGGAGGCATAGACAGTCAAGGGTGTTATCATAGCCCCCCTACAGGACATAACTGAAAGCAGTGAGGACCCAATAACTAGCATAATACATAACCGTAAAACTATCATGGTTACAATGGGGAAGAGAACAGAAGGTACAGCACTAATGCGGTGCAGGGCACCGACCAATAAACAAGGAACATTAAGGGGGAACACAGGGTGGAAGGTCATGTGCACAAATGCCCGCAGTCTGGGAAACAAAATCCCAGACCTAACGGCTCTGATGGCAGATGCAAACCTGGACATTGTGGCTATTATGAAGACATAGTATGCAGGGAATCACGACTAGGATGCAGCCATACTAGGGTATACACTTTTTAGAAAGGATAGGGAAGGGAAGAGGGGAGGAGGGGTTGATATGTATGTAAAGGAAGGGATTAAAGCTACGGAGGCTCAGGGATCTAGGGAAGAAGCAGAGGCATTGTGGTTCACTCTGGAGTCTGGGAACAAAACAACTATCTGTGCTGGAGTAGTTTACAGGCCTCCCATGCAGGGGAGAATATAGAGCTAGTACTAGTGGAAGCCATCCATAATATGGCAGCCAAAGGGTAAGTACTACTAATGGGTGAGTTCAACATGCCGCATACAGATTGGAATATCCAGACTGCAAGTACATCAAGGAGCAGAGACCTCATGTCTGCAATGTATGGGGCAAACCTAAGACAATTGGTGGTTGAGCCCACCAGGGAGGGGGCTATACTGGACTTAGTGCTGACAAACGGGGACAGAATCATGGATGTTGAGGTGGGCAGTCCCCTTAGTACCAGTGACCACAGAACTGTGTGGTTTAGAGTCAACACATTGGCAGAAGAAAGCCATTCAAAGATTATTTATTTTATTTTTATTTATTTAGTTTTTGTTGACTGGGTAAGTGCACGAGACATATTCTGCCTGTTTTGAACTACGACCCGGAGGAGGGGAATACAGATAAATGCCAACTGACCTTGAACCAGATTAAGCTGTTGTTGGTATTTTTAGTGAATGGAGGGGAAATTTAGCCAGGGCACTGGGGAAATTCCCCTACTCAGCCTGCAGGGGGCCTTGCTTCCTGTGAGCAGAGGGGACCCTTTGTTCTGTGGTACCAAGATGGCGGATGACAGGGTGGTTGATGGTGTAATTGCTGGAGATAATTTGGATTCTGACCTGACTACAGCTTCACCCATGGAGTCTCAAATACCTGACATTACCCCTAAAGAACTTACAAGGCTGCAATCTGTCCTGCTGACCAAGATAGCTGACTTTCAAGATGGAGGACGAGGAGGAGGAGGTGGAGATGCTGCTCTACCTTTTGATTCTGGATCTCCAGGTTCTAAAACAGAGGATTTATCCACAATCGACTCTACAAGGCAACAAAAGACATCAAAAGGCTAATATCATCCTGATTCTGACCAAGGTACTTCTACAGGCCTAGCACCAGGTTTGGACTTTAATTCTGCTGCTGGCTCACAACCTGACACAGGCCAGGAAATGATTTCTGAACCCCAACTATGACAAATGTATTTACAGCATAAGCAATTTATCTTAAAACTCATTCAGGATGACACTGCATCTCAAGACGAGATACCTGAGGCTGATTTCTCTGATGGTCGTTATTTGTGAGGAGCTGCCTACTGATATCCCTGCAACCCATATCTCACAGGCGAACCCAGCAAGATCACAGCTCCACCTGAGACCCACGACTAGGTCTTCTACCAGAATGGTTGGGGCTTGGTCCCCTGAAGCTGCTGTATGCTCTGCTGGCTGGCAGCAATTGGCGAACGGAATGCCATGGTCCTCTCCAGGACCGATTTCAGTGGCTGAAATTATGGTTACTGCTGCTCAAGACACTAGGAACAGTTCATGTCCTTTTAACCAGGACCCTGCACTGAGTATGGAATCTCAACCTGCACCACGAGCTTCACCAGCTGCTAGCAAGGACAATAATGAATATTCTGAACTTCCTGCTGAAATTCTGGGCCCCAACGAGACTCTGCCTAACCGCAACCTGAGTAAGCACACTCTATCTCACTCCTCTAGGCAGGATAAAAATAAACACTAACTTTAAAATGAGTGATCTCTTTAAATCTGTGGGGGAGCCTGCACAACGATGGAATGCAGTCCGTTTGTGATACACTGGTGAAGCCTCCACTGCTCCTTCCCGTAAGACTGTGCTTCATAACATGTTGAAGGACACATTGGGAATTAGTCCCTCAGAACTATTTGCATTTATTCATATTAAAGGAGAGTTAACATATGATATTAGTTTTAAAAATGTGAGCTCTCTTGAGAAGTTCTGGCTTCAGTATGAGCAGGTTAAAAGCTCACTTTTGTGGGCTCCGTTCATGTCGATTCCCCTTACAAAACCACTGGTAAAAATTATTGCTTTGCTTTTCAGGACAGAAAGGGTAAATATTAATGATATACAATACAGGCTCAAGCAGTGCTGTGAACTCCTAGATACCCCACGACCCATTCTGGACGAAGATTTAGTCTGGACGGGAGGGTGGAAAATTAAGGTTCAGCTAAGGCAAACTTAACAGGGAATTGTACATCTCCCAAGTTGCTTCCACATTGGGAGGGATAGAGGCATCTGCTTTTACCCAGGGCAGCCACGCACTTGACACAAATATGGATCCAGAACCCATCTTAGCTACACATGCGATCAGCCCAGATGCACCTTATGTCTGTCCTACGGCCATGTGAGCCTTGGTTGCCCCAACCCCAGCTTCTGCAACCTGTGTGATGAACAAGGTCCCAATTACCCCCAGTGTCCATGGCCTGAGCACAATAGGGTAGGCCGGGTCCCTCAGGACCACACTAATTTGATTGCTGAATCTCAGGCCCAAGCACTTCAAAGACACGAGGAGGTTTCTCTCTTTGCAGCCTTTTCTGCCCCTGCTGAAGCTTCTGTCCCCACAAGCCCCCAGAACACAGTAGATTTAGTCACCACTGCACCTCCCTCTCCCACTATTGCTCCTCATCCAGGGCAAGACATTACTCCAGGAGGTTCCCGGGTTCAGGAGGTTTCTCCTCGAACTTCCGTGGCTGTTCTGTATGAGGTGATGCCCCCCCGATTCATCCTGGCCCCCGTGTCCAGAAGGGGCAAAGGGAAATGAAAATCTGATTCTTGCACACCCACCCACCAAGACAATTCTGACTAGAAACAAGTTTCAGACCCTAGCAAAGAGGAGACAATGCTGCAATACCGAGGGAGAGGATGCAGACTCAGACTCCTCTAGGGCATCCTCTTCCAAAATGGACTTCTCCTCGGAATCAGGGAAAGAAACATCTCAAGTAAGCCAGAACCAGGGGGCTCTGTTTCCACATAGGTGATCTTATTTTTTTGGGGGGGGTCCTCTCAAATTTCCCTCTGCCTTGGGCTTTCTTTTTAGGTATTTTTCCCCTTAAACCTTTTGATGCATTGCCCCACCCAAATGCGCTGCTGCACACTGAATGTGTGCAGTATTAAATCTTTCAGGAAACAACTCTCCACCCTGGGCTAGCTAAACACTTTACCACATGACTTTTACTTCCTCCAAGACACCAGGTTAAAATCCAGGTTTGAACTTGTTTAGGTAAAGAACAGATGGACAGTAGGCCTGTCATACTGGTCCCATGGGAAAGATATGTGTGACGGGGTGGGTATATTAATTTTCAGGTTACCACTTTCATATCTCAAAGGTACTAGATGTCTCCCCTGGGAGAGTACTTCTGATCGACGGAACCCATAGCAGCATCAAGTTTCGATTTATTAACATATATGCCCCCCAGAGCATAGCCTCTAGGTCTTCCTTATTCCTCAAAAAACAGCCATATCTATTTACCTCCTGTCAGGTTTACTTTGGGGGAGATTTCAACTGTGGACTCTCCCCCACAGATAGAGGAAGCAATGCCCATAAAACTTTCAGTGACATAGCTACTCTACTAAA
The DNA here is from genome assembly GCA_016271365.2 of Neoceratodus forsteri. Classification (NCBI taxonomy): domain Eukaryota; kingdom Metazoa; phylum Chordata; order Ceratodontiformes; family Ceratodontidae; genus Neoceratodus; species Neoceratodus forsteri. Next base: position 1,478,126,932 of record CM057449.1, on the reverse strand, counting down.
CATTTTACAAATGGCACAGTTGATGGATGGGTACAGGGCTGTTCATACTGTGGGTGCCAAAACATATCACAGAGGGGTCTTGGCTACCTGCATAGACTACTTTTTGTCTCCAAGAATATTAAGGTACACCAGGCTTCAGTAATTCCCTGTGAGACCTCAGACCATTTAGCTGTATCACTATCATGCTCCCTAGCAGGGGGCCCCTTCCCCGTTTGTCCTCAATCAAGATGGAAGTTAAAAAGCACATTACTTTTGGATAACTACATCTTTACAAACTTCTTGGATCTTTTGCAGGCCAGAGTATCCGTGATGTATGCATACCAATCCCATATAGCTTGGTGGGAGGGTACCAAATCTGACTTACAGTCTTTTTTTGTAAGAAGGGCTAAATGTAAATCATTACCAGCCTATTTTAAATACTTCCGGTTGCGTAAACAACTATTAGACACCATATCTACAGCTTATGAGACTAAAGTAGACTTGTCTCAATAAATTAGGGCTCTTAAAACTGATATGGAGGCCTTCCAATATAATAGGGCAATCTCCTTGAAACTAGAGGCCCAACGTGGCACTCAAAACACTAAATCTTCACTAGATGTATATAAAAGCTGTGCAGATAGACTTTCTTCTTCTTTCATGGAGCACCTCGCAGACCCACTTACCTCCACGGTTCATTCCACACTCCCTGCAATAAAGCAAATTGTCCAGTTCCATTTGGAACACATGTTTAATTCCAAATCTGATTTACTAGATGCAACTTCCTTACTTGGTGACATAGATGTCCCAGAGGTCCCTATGGACCAATTGCAAACTTTGGTAGCCCCCATAATGGTGGAAGAAACCACCAGTGCCATTAAGAAACAAAAAAAAATGTACCTCCCCAGGGCTAGACGGTTTGACAGCCAAATTGTACCATGCGTTTATTACCATTTTTGCCCCCTCCTTGACTGTACTGTTTAATTGTATCTTAGAAACACACTCCATCCCTTCTAAATTTTCAGATGCCATCATGCTACTACTTTTTAAAAAGGGTGAGAGAACTGAGATCGGAAATTGGAGACCGCTCAGCCTCCTTAATGTGGACTATAAAATACTGGCCACAATATTACTGAATAGGTTACTACTGGCGCAAGTCATCTACAAGGAACAGTCCTGTGCCCTTCTGAACAGATCTGTGCTTCATTCTCTATCTTTACTTATAGATATTGTACATCCATGCTCTGAGAAAGCCCTTGCACTATTTCTTTCTTTGGACCAAGAGAAGGTCTCTGACTGGGTCAACCATAAGTTCCTATTTAAAGTACTGGTGCAGTACCATATCCCCATACAGTCTGCATCCTGGCTAGAACTTCTTTACAACACTGCTTGGATCACCCCGCATATTAATAACTCCCCAGGTAGTGCTTTTTTGGGGATGAAAGTGGTACGACAGGGCTGTCTCTTAAGCCCTTTACTGTACGCTTTCCAAATAGACCCCCTTGTAAGAAAATTCCTACTTCACCCCTCCATCCCCAAATTAAACCTACTAAATGGAGTTTTGGCTCCAGTGATAAGTTCATATGCAGATGATCTATGTATTTGCACTACCCCCCAGTTGAACTCTTCGGATGTAATTTCTGGGTTCGAGGAAGTATCTGGGTCTAAATTAAATTATCATAAGAGGTGGCTAAATTCATCCTGAACTCCCCCCAACCCCCCACAGACCGAGTGGCCAACATCCCTGTTACCCAAGACCTGATTAACATTTTGGGGATATTCTTTGGCAGTCCAGATGACTTGGTCCTGAACTGGAGTCTTGTTTTAGATAAGGCTGATAGGATAGTATCATCTTGAAAGGGACGCACTACAGTGAAGAAGGAGAGGGTGCTGCTATTAAAAACTTTGGTACTGCCTTTATTTTTACATACTGCCACAATTTACCCTCTGCCTTTTTCTTTAGAAGCTAGGACCTACAATGTTTTTTCCAGGGCTTTTGGGGCAGTTGCCTAAATCCAGTAAAATGGATGTATACATATTCAGACTTTTGTTTTGGGGGAGTGAGAATGCTAAACCCTCTGGTGTTCTTCCATAGTTTGTTTATGAATTTCATATCTCCACCTCTATTTTCCCAATCCCCCTTTTTGGGCTTCACTTTCATTACTGATGATTACCCCCTTATGTGAAGTTTGGATCAATACCACTATGGAAATACCCAGGAATTTTAGGAAATCTTAGATCCCCCTTTTTGTTTCCCACTTTCCTTAAGATCAAACAATGGAAACTGGCTTGCTCCATGGTTCAGACAGCTACACGCAATCAGCTATATGCTAATATTCTTGCCTCACACTTCTCAGAACCTCCTAGATTGCTGGACACCCAAAACAGGGAATTAGATACCTCATTGGTATTCAGACAACTCACTGACCCCAGACTACCCCAAAAACTATGGGATGTTACATGGCTATCATGCCATGGGAAATTGGGGGTAAGAGGTATTCTAAAGCATAAATCCATAGAGGAAAGGATGTGTTTCAGGGATAATTGTCCTATGCAGGTGGAGATGATGCAGCATTTCTTTTTAGCATGCCATTTAGTGTACAAGTATGGACTTCATTACTACACAAATGGAAACATAAGGGTCTTACAAATTTCACATATGAAATGTTAATTTATGGAATCTTTCCCCAGAATATGTCTCATTATCATGCCAGTACTCTGAGAGCTATTGTTGCTCTCAGTAGATATTTTTTGTGTCAAGCCAGATGTGCACAGTTGCTGCAGCAGAAAACCTATACTGGAACCCAAGTGGTGAACCAGATTATATTGGATCTCCGGGCCATTTACTCACAAGAACAGAAGTCTGTCTCCAAATCACAACATGATAACTTTTGGGCTTCTTGTGATTGGATTTTGAAGGATTGATGTAATCTAACCCTCTCCCTAAAAAAAAAAAAAAAAAAAAGGGTACTAAATTGGCCCAATGTTAGAAGAATAAGAGAATGTATCTTTTTCCTGCCCCCCCCACACTTTTTTTCTGTGGCTTTTGACACATACAGGTTTCTTTTGGTTTCCCTCAGATTGAGATGTATTCTGGTTTTTTTTGGGGTCTTTGTTGGGTAGCACAGCTCTTATGTGCTTGAATTTACTTATACAACTGTGTTGTACCTGAAGGATGGATTATGATATGTTTTTTGTTTCTTTTTAGAGTTGTAATTTGTTTTACTTATACTTCTGAGACATGTAATGTACTTTTGATTTTTCCATTTTCTGTTTTTCAATAAAAAATTCCCCAACTCTTTTCAAAAAGTGCCATGGGATCTTTAACATCCACCTGAACTACCACTGGAGCAGGCAGATGGGACCTCAATTTAATGTCTCATCCGAAAGACGGCACCTCAGAAGTGCAGCACCCCTCTCATGCTGCACTACAGTATCAGTTTTGGGATTTTAACCCAAGTGTCTGGTGTGGGGATAGAGCCCACAGCCTTCTGATCTCCTGGCCTCAGAGGTGAGTGTGCTACCTGCTGAACCACTGACACTGACATCCTAAGATCCTAGATTTCTGGAAGGCCAACTTCATGGAGATGGGGGAACAGTTCAAAATTGCCCTGGCAGCAGAAGATATGAGGGGAAGGGTAGAAGAACAGTGGCTTAGGCTCAAGAGAGCCATAGCAGGAGTGACAAGTCAATATGTTAGATTGCTTAGCAAAAGCAAAAGAAAGAAGTGGCCACTGTGATTCTCTAAGTCAGTAGACGAGAAAGTGCAAGAAAAAAGTAAGGCATTCAGGAAATACAAAGAGACACAGAAAACAGCAGACAGACTGAAATACCGGGAGAAGCAGAGAGAAGCTGGGAAAGCTGTCAGAGGGGCTAAAGCAAGAATGGGGGAAGGAATAGCACAGGCTATTAAGAAGGGGGACAAGACCTTCTTCCATTATATTAGCAAGAAAAGAAGACCATAAATAGTATTGTTAGGCTAAAGAAGGGAGAGGTGGGTGGGTGGAAGATGATCTTGAAAAATCTGAGATACTGAACAAATATTTTTGCTTACTATTTACCAAGGAAGAGGCAGGGGAGGGGTCAAAACTCATGAGAAAAGATGTATGGGGGGGAGGGGGACATCAGCCCATTTATGGTGGATAGCATCTTGGAGGAACTAGGAAAAGTAAAGACAGACAAGGCAATGAGGCCAGACAGGATTTATTCTAGAGTGTTGAAGGAACTCAGGGAAGTCCTAGCAGGTTCTCTGACGACCCTCTTCAACCAATCACTAGATATGGGGGAGGTACCTGGGGACTGGAGGAGGGCAGAGGTGGTCCCCCTGCACAAGACTGGAAGTAGGGAGGAGGCGGGCAATTACAGGCCTGTAATCCTGACCTCAGTGGTGGGGAAGCTGGTGGAGTCCCTGCTTAAGGAAAGAGTAGTGACATTCCTGGAGTCAAGTGGTGCAAAAGACCCAAGGCAGCATGGATTCATTGAGGGTAGGTGCTGTCAGACTAATCTTATTGATTTCTTTGTCTGGATGACCAGGGTGGTGGATCAGTGAGGGGCGGTGGATGTGGCCTACCTGGATTTCAGTAAGGCCTTTGACACAGTTCCTCATAGAAGGTTGCCTAACAAATTGGGGAATCTGGGTGTGGGCTCTAAAGTGGTAACATGGGTTGGAAACTGGCTAAATGGCTGGGCCCAGAGGGTGGTAATAAATGGCATAAAATCAGAAAGGGGGAGGTGGTCAGTGGGTTTCCACAGGGATTGGTGCTGGATCCAGTTCTATTCAGTGTCTTCATAAGTGACATTGCAGAGGGACTGGAGGGGAAAGTATGCCTGTTCACAGATGACACCAAGATCTGTAACAGAGTCGCCACACAGGAGGGGCTAGATAAAATGAGAAATGACCTAAGACTACTTGAGGAATAGTCAAGGGTTTGGCAGTTGGGTTTCAATGCAAGATAATGCACCTGGGACACAGAAACCCAAGAGAGGAATACAGGATGGGGGGGCAGGTTCTAGACACCACAAGTCAGGAGAGAGACCTGGGGGTTGTTACATCCGATGACCTGAAGTCAGCCAAACAATGCAAAAAAGCAGTGGGGAAGGCAGACAGAATGCTGGGGTGCATAGGAAGGGGCATAACCACGGAATGAAGTGGTGATGCTACTGTATAGATCACTGGTGAGGCCTCATCTGGAATACTGTGTGCAATTCTGGAGACTGCATCTCGGGAAGGACATAGATAGAATAGAAGCAGTCCAGAGAAGAGCAACTAAAATGATACGTGGACTGCACCACAAGCCTTATGAGGAAAGACTCAAGGAACTAAATTTCTATTCACTGGAAGAGAGATGGGAGAGAGTGGATATGATAGAGACTTTCAAATATCTTAGAGGAATAAACAGGGTACAGGAGGGGAGCATATTTCAGAGAAGAAAGTGCACAAGGACAAGGGGACATGACATGAGACTGGAGGGAGGGAGGCTTAGGGGGAATGCTAGGAAGTATTTTTTCACAGAGATGGTGGTGGATCCATGGAAGAGCCTACCAGCGGAGGTGGTGGAAGCGAAAACAGTAAGGGGGATTAAAAAGTGCATGGAATAGGCATAGAGGCACCCTGCTGTACAGCAGAGTGGGGGAAAGGCAGTCCAGATAACCGTAAGTTCTGTGAATCAAGTAGGGAAATGGGCAGACTAGGTGGGCTGTATGGTCCTTATCTGCTGACAGATTCTATGTTTCTATGTTTCTATGTTAAGGCTTAATTGGGGTAATTAGGACACAAGGCTGGGAAATCTACCATAAAAAGGCATTTGCTTAGTTCCATAGGTCACAGTATGAGAAGAGATGCCAATGCATGGCATCAGCATCAGGCATGATGATGATGGTCAGAAAGAGATGACAAGGTGAGGACACAGAAGAGGAAAAGAAAGGAAGTCATTCTAATTCCTATGGCAGCACAACACTATCATCCTTCATTCCTAGGTTATTTAGCCCATTGACCCTCACACCTCCAGAGGCCACAAATCCCCATGAACTATACCTCCACCCATAGGAGTGACAAAAGTAGGAAACAGCCATCTGGCAAAGGCAAAACAGCAAGCCAACAGTCTCTGGAAATGAGCCAGAAATATAAACCCAATAGGCTAGAGGCCAAAATGTTAACACAAGTCATGGTGGAAATACTAGCCGCTAACTTGCTTCCATTCTCCTTTGTTAGCAATAAAGATTTTCTATCACTAATACGAGTTGCTTTGCCAGGGTACAAAGTGCCCCACCATACTTTATGTAATTCTCTAAAGTGGTACTTCCGGATTTGTAGCTGAGTGCCTGCAAGAAAGACAGTGTCACATTTCCTTAAAACTTCTGTTTTTCCCCATAATTCACATCACCACTGACATGTGGGTGAGTGGTCAGACCACAGATTATGTCAGTGACTGCCCATTGTGTTAACTTCCCGTCTTCCTTTTCTCTCTCCTTCCGTGGTTTAAGTGGCAGCAGCAGTAGCAGAAAACTCATTGGTACCCTCTGATCTCTTCAATTGGGTAGCTTTATGCACCTGTGGATGCAACAGTTACTATTGTTGAGAAAACTTCCTTGAATTCCTTAAGCAGAAGGTTGATGTCTGGCTAACACCACTGTCACTCACAGTAGGGGTACAGATAATGTAAAGCACATTGTAAAGGCTATCAGTATTAGTGACCATGCCCATGTTTCATACTTAACCTCACTAAGTAAACATGGTAGTTCAAGGGTTTCTAGACAAAGGTAGCAGCAGCGCAGAATTGTGGAGGGTAGGTGAAAAACATCTGTGCTCATTTTAGCCATTCTGTTTAGGTACAGAAGCTATTATGTAAGATTCAGCAGCAGAATAACTTCCTCCCCCTCCACCACCTGAAAAAGAAGTGCCAACAAGGTGGAATACCCCTTATATTACATGATACAGCAGTTGATAGAACAACAGGAGGCTATCCACCAATATACAGTTGAGCATGGTATTGATCAGGGAGAGGTAAACATCCATCTTAATCAGTGGTGGCTGATAGAGACCCTCTATTGTGTGCTGAAGCCCTCTGAGGATGCCACACAGGTTGTAAGTGCTGGTACAGCCAGTCTAAGCCAGGTATTGTTCCTCATTGCACTGAATAACCTGAGACTTATTCGCATGAAGTCTCAAAAGGAGGAAAAGGAGAAGACTACTTCTGTTACTTTGGTAGAAAGATTGTAAACACCTTTCTTGGATGACACACAAATTAATGAATTATGTACAAATGGCAATTACATTATGGCCACCCTACTAGAGCCCCTCATGAAGGTTGCATCAGTACATTCATTCATGTGGAAGAATTCCCAGAATATACCACCAACAGCTTCATTTGGTTCAATTTTAGTTGGTTTGTGTTTGTATCCCCAACCCAGGATGAGGCTGAAAATAGGAGGTGTTGTGGCGCCCTTATTTCCTGATCAACAGAAACTAACTAAACAACTAACTGACTAACTAACTAACTAACTGAATTTAGAAGGCATTAAGGATGAGCAGTTCTATAAAAACTGTCCTATCTATCTGGTACTGTCCTATCTATCTGATCTCTGCATATATGGCCCAAAAAACACCAGAGCTACAAGCACAGCAGAAGAGAAACAGCTGTCACTTGCATGCCTAGTGACAGGCTAGGTGGGGCAGGCGAGCACATGGATCCAAACATGTTGCTGCTGATGAGCATGAGGAGTGCCGCCAATTCTTATTCTCGAGTCTAATAGAGAACTACTGCTGCTGCTACTGCTAAACTACCTCAGAACCCATCAGTCAATGTCAAGCCACTGTGGGAACAGCTGTCCAACTAATGCATGTCTTGACTAAAAAGACCAGCAAGTCATGGTCTTTCTTCCCTTACACACACTCCCTTCTCCCACTCGCACTTCTCCATTGAACTCCTTCTCCTTCTTCCACCTTTTCCTCTTCCTCCTTGTCCTTGTACTACTCTTTCATGTAGCAGCTTCCTCCATCTCTTGCTCTTAATCTTGAATCGCTGTGGAAACGTACAGTATCAGTACAAGAGATGCCAGCAAACAAAGTGGTGCTGGACTTTGTGGAAGAGAACATAGCTCCGGCAGATAGAGAAAAGCCTCTATTGTACTGGTATTGGAAAATGACCATCTGGCCCTCTTTGACAGAAGTAGCCATTAAGTACCTCAGTTGTCCACTTGCAAGTAAAGAGACAGAATCTTCAGTTCTACAGGTGGTATAGTCAGCAACATAAGAATATGCCTTTCCCCAAAAATGTAGAGATGCTAATCTTTTTTTTAAAACTAAACATGAACATTTTAATTATACCTATCAAACCTATCAAAAGCATTTGATACGGTGCATCATACACTCCTCCTTGAGCAGTTAACTGGCACTGGACTCTCTCCAGATACAGTTCAATGGCTCAACAGCTATCTCTGCAATCACTCACAGCGGGTCAAGATTGGGGACGTCATCTCTGATAGCAGGCCGGTCCGCTCAGGGATCCCACAAGGGTCAATCCTGGGGCCCCTAATGTTTAGCATTTTCCTAAACAAACTCCCAGGCTACTGCCCCAGTCGTATGCTCCTGTGTGCTGACGACACGTTCATTTTCACCAGCAATCCTTACCCCGAGCAACTACAAGCGGAGCTCCAATTTAGTTTCTCCTCCACCAAAGCTTGGTTTAAAGAACATAGACTAGTACTCAACTATAAAAAAAAAAAAAAAAAAACCATGATCTACTCCAGCTCCCTTAGTAAGCATAAGGCCTCCCCCCATCTGTCAAGAATGACAGTGGTGACACACTGGATCTCGTACAGCACTTTAAGTACCTAGGTATCACAATTGACTGCACCCTGTCCTACACCCAGCACACATACAATACTGCAGAGGCCATCAATTTCAGAATTGGGATACTCTACTGTCACAAACACAGCCTAACAAATGAAGCCCTGAAACTGGCCATCAATAGTTCAGTTGTCTCCCTCATTGATTATGGCCTGGCCATATATGGGTCAGCAACGGACACTGCCCTCTGCCGAATCTCCTTGGCATTAAATAAGGCCTGCCACCTCCTCACGGGTGCTGCAAGACTCACACACACCTGAGAACTCTATGCTTGGGCAGGTTGGCTCCAACTGAAGAACAGAAATAAATACCAAACCTGCCTACTTGCCAAAAAAGCCTCACTAAATCTGATGCCACCAGGAGTTCAGAACCTGCTTACATGACACACGAGTGCTAGGCTGACCAGAAGCTCCAACAATCAAATCTTTAACAAACCTAGATGCAGCATTGCATTGGCACAACATGCATTCTCCTACCATGCACCTACTGGATCAACGCTCTACCACCTGCAATCTCCGGAGTAGCAACAACTGGTGCCTTCAAGCATTAGCTTCATCAGCACCTCATTGCCGAGGATAACTGTGACTGCTTCATCTAACTTTTGGTGCATAGAAGCGAAGTCTTCATCAACACCTCATCCGCTTATCCTCTCCCATAGTAATCACCTGCTGCACTTTTACACACCTCTTGACCCAGGGGGCACCTCCCAACCTCAGCACTTCACTGATCCCCACCCCGGCCCTGCCTAACCCCCCCACATCTCATGCACCCCTTCCCCCCCTCCATTCCTCCAATATGCCACCTTTGTCTGTTACCTTCTCTGTGTCTATCTTCTCCAGGGTGTTCAAACTCACGGGCGCAGGCAAATTCTGTACAATGCCTCAGCAGTGTCTACTTGAGTGGACCTTTCTGGTACTTACTGTACCATCTCTGTAAATGTATAAATTGTTGTTCTCTGCTATTTTCTGTTCAACTGATGTGGAATCTTCAAAAAAGCATCCGCTCACAGGTGTTATCCAAGAACTCAATAAATAAAAAAAATAATACCTACTCCACTCCAAAGTTTAGGAACAATGAGTCTCCTACACCAGTGATCTAACACAGCAAGGTGATGAGGCAGCTGGTGAAGGCATCAGAGTCCATTAATTGTACTAATAGTACCACAAATCTATCATCATGCTACCCCTGCTGTCTTTTCTTTTCTTTTAGCCCAGGCTAATGTACCTTTGCCATCAACATCAGTATTTCAATTGGCAGCCTTGCCTAGCTGGGTGAGTGTTCTCCTCTTGTTCCTCACTGCTCAGTAAAACTATCCATCCACTCCTCCATGTCTCCCCCATATTTCTGTCTGATTTGATCATCTGAGATGCACCTGAATTATTTGTGGTATTTACTGGCTTGCCTTATACAGGATTTACAACCCTAGGTGCAGCTCTTGGAGAGTGGAACAAATTTTTGACTAGAGGGACTAAACAATGTTGGATGGTCCTTCACACCTTTAACAAAGCTAGTTTATTTCATCTTCATACTCGAAGGAACATTTTGTGATGATTTTTGCTGGCCAGTAGCCTATCTGTTGGTTTCACTCTTGTCATTATCAGCCTTATGAATAATTACAGACAGTTAATATTTTGATGAAGTTGGCCAAGTTCTCTGTGCCCAACACATCCTTGGCGTAGCCTTCATATACTATTGGCTGCTACACTGTTGTCTTATGATTTGTGAACCTATGTAGGCTGCCTTAAAGAAACAGTTACTTTTTGGGTGAAGCTGAGAAAGTATTCTGTGCCTAACACTTATCCTTAGCATAGCATGAAGCCAATATTTGGCACTGTCTGAATAGATATAACATTTGGAAAGCACTTGTGCATGCGTGTGTGTGTTTGTGTATATGTGTGTGTGTGTGTGTGTGTGTAACATGTTTGGCTTGGGGGGGAGCATCACCATCTTGTTACTAATATGGAGTGAACTTCAATTAGAAAATAGACAAGTTAAATACTGTATTCTGATTGGCTGTTGCCATTCAAATGGCATAGATTTATGTGCCAGTACCTCTCTATAAACAAAAAGGTCCAACATGTGTTCTGGAATCTGAACTAATCATATGCAGAATTCATGAGCCACATCACTCATTCCTGATTTCAATCACAAACATGGCTGTCACCTTTTCTCTTACTGTACATAAAAAACTTCAACTAAGCCCTAAAAGTAAAACTCTCTTAAATTAAGAAAAAAATACACAAATAACTGAATGTTCTTTCTTTTCATGATCCCTTTATTATACACATAAACAAATTTAATAAAGTCAAGCACTATTCAGATTTTTATTTCTGGTGTTTCTTTAATGGTCATGAAAAATCCTCCTCCTCATAAGCCCAACCAGCTTGACAGAGCAATCTCTCCTGCAAACCCTGTAAGGCTACCACATTTCTGAGAGGGTCAAGGGAGACACATTAAGGCCAGGGGTCTGAGGGCTGCTAGGCCCCCAGAAGCTGTGGGAGTTTATTTATTTACATAATTTAGAAACAACCTTTGAGTTAGAACTCTTTTACAAAGGTTCCACATCATGAACACAAGACATACACTTCAGACAAGTTATCATGTACAGGACAAGCTTACAAGCAAATAATTTCTACAGATACACTAAATTCATCAAGAGGAATGACAAAGGTACAAAATGCGGAAACCACAATAAAACATGAGATGTCTAAGATGCTGTATTTTTAAAGTGCAGCCCCAGAGGAACCTTGTCTGATATAGCTCTATGAGAGATGAGAAGTAATAGCTTAGGTACTGGGGGGGTGGAGAAGGAGAGAGAGAGAGAGAGAGAGAGAGAGAGAGAGAGAGTTATAAAGATATAGGAGGGAGGGAGAGTGGAGATAGGTGGGATAGAAAGTGAGAGAGAGGGCTTGGGAGGGAAAGAGAGGGAGAGGGGGAGAGAGGGAGAGAGATGGGGAGAGTTGGAGCACAGTAAGAGGGGAGGGAGGGAAGGGAAGCTGGAGAGAGGAAGCACAAGGGAAGAGGTCAGTAAGTGAGGAAATAGGGGACATAATAGACTGGGTATAGGGGCTAGAGAGAAGGTAAGAGATATAGGAGAGAGGAGAGAGGAGATAAGGTGGGATAGAAAGCCAGAGAGAGGCTTGGGAGGGAGAGAGGGGAAGAGAGGAGGGTGTGAGAAAGGAGAGAAACTGAGGGTGGAGCACAGGAAAAGTGGGAGGGAGGAGGGGGAGCTAGAGAGGGGTAACACAAGGGGAAGAGGTCAGTGAGTGAGGAAAATAGAGGACATAGTAAACTGGGTTTGGGGATAATAGGATATCGTTAGGGTACATGTACTAGAGGGGAAATAACTGGATCAGCCCAGGCATTCACAGACGCTTTTACATTGTGGTGAGTTTTGGGGATTTTATTGAAGGAAAAACATACTTTTGTTACATCTTCCTTACCCCTGACTCCAGGGAAAAAAAGTATTTTTCCCCTAGAGTCAGGGGTGTGTGTGTGTGTGTGTGTATATAGGAGACTCTGGCTGGCTTTAGGGAAATTGTTTGACCAACAATGCCATCCACCAGCCAGTTTAATTTTTGGAACATAAGGCAATGGTGCCTTTTTCAAAGAACACCCTATGACCACTGTTGCTATGCTGTCTTGTTTAGTATCTTGCCTTCTAATAATATAATCTGCTACACTATGAAACGGCCAGGAATCAGTACACACAGGCTATATTGAGAACCAAGCTTGAATACTACAAGCGAGAGTTAACTGACACATGGGGAACCGCAAGTCCTTCTGGGATAACATAAAAAGCCACACAAGAAAACCAAATCGATCCCCCCCTCCATGCTCCAGGACAATGGGACTGTTCTACAGGATCATAGCGAAATTGCCGATATATTTAATCATGCTTTTACTGATCTTAGCAGTATACTTCCCCTGGACTTTTTTGATTACTCCCCCCCCTCACATCCCAGTGAGAAATCCAACCCATCCAAGACTAGCCCCCACCCCACCCCGCTTCTATTTCAGGAGAATATCCCTCTCTGAATCTAGGAAATACATTCAAAAAATCCTTAGTAAAACTAGATTCAGTAGTGATACCTTGGATATTAAACTCCTCTTACTTTCCCTTGACACCGTCCTACTCCCTCTTACTAAATTTCTAAATCTATCACTCTCCCTCAGGCAGTTTCCCCAGCTTTGGAAATTGGCCATTGTCACTCCTGTCCAAAAAAGTGGTGACAGGTCCCTGCACTCCAACGACTGGCCCATCTCTATCTTACTACCTCTTTCTAAAGTGCTAGAATGTATTGTGGCGGACCAGCTGACTGAATACCTAGAGAAACATGAGCTACAGTGTCCACAGCAACATGGCTTTTGCAAGGTGCATAGCACTGCCACTGCCCTGCTAGAATTTACTAGCCATATACATAAAGCTCTGGATTCGGGTAACCTACTGGGTGCGGTGTATATTGACTTAACAAAGGCGTTTGACACTGTGAATCATCGGCTTCTAGTAGATTCCCTATCTGCACTTGGCCTCTCAAACGTGGCCACCATGTGGTTTGAAAACTACTTCACTGACAGGAGTCAACAAGTCACGATCGCTGGCACTCTTTCCATTTGCCTCTCGGTATGCTCCGGTGTTCCCCAAGGATCCATACTTGGCCCTCTTTTATTCAGCCTCTTTATTAACAACCTCCCCACAGCTTGTGATAATATAATGCTACTCTATGCTGACGATGCTGTCCTTTTTCTACCCACTCTGACCCTGCTCCCCTCTCTCTGGACCTACAGAAAAACTTCAGTCATGATGAGTCCTGGTTCGCTCAGCATAATATGCTAATGAATTTTTAAAAAAACAAGACCATGCTTTTCCATGGACCCCATATCAAGTTCAGATCAGCAGGCCTTGTTATCCACAACACACAGCAACAACCACTTGACCAAGTGCAGGAATTTAAATATTTTGGCAATACTCTTGACTGTGCACTCTCTTACAGCGAGCATATCTACCAAATCTCTAAAGCCATTAACTCAAGAATTGGAGTCCTCTACCGCCATTGCTGTTGTCTGATCAATGAACTCTCTATATTAGCTCCTTAAGGGAGCTTTAAATGTACCTGTACATTGAGTCTAATACCATGAATCTACTGTATCTAAATGTTAGCCTGTTTACTGTATCTTTTGTATATTGATTGCTTGCTTGTGTTCTAACTGTATTGCTCTGTACTGTTCTCTTCTTGTTTTACCTATACTGACGTGGAACCTTTGAAAAGGAGTCTTTGACTCAAAGGTACTTTCCGAATCCTCAATAAATACATAAATAAATAAATAAATAAAATAAATGAAGTCATGAGAATAGCAGTAACTAGCTCCATTCTGTCCATAATTGATTATGGGCTAGTATTTTATGGTGCTGCCTCTGAAACCACACTGAAAAGAATTAGGACCTCCCTAAATAAGTGCTGCAGGTTTGTCACAGGAGCTAGCAAGTGCACACATACCTGCTACCTTTACAAACATTCCAACTGGCTCAACCTTAGTGGTAGACTAGCCTACCAGACCTGCCTCCTGGCAAAGAAGTTTTGCCTACATCTCACCCCTCCTACCTCACATACCCTCATGCAATCTATCTGTAACCCACATTTTACTTGCAGCTCACTCAAATGTATGTACCTTATCCCCTTCTGTAGCACCTCTCAGGCCCAGCGTGCCTTCTACTTCAGGGCTCATCCCTTATGAATGGCCTCCCTTCTGAAGTTAGTGATTAAACAAGCTCAGCCCTTTCAAGAAAAAGCTGCGCCACCACCTTACTAACCTTGCAAAGTGCAATTATACCTACTAGGCTGGCATTATGTCCCTCCCATTATCCAAGCCCTTTTGCCTATCCCACCCTCTGCCTATCTTCTCCTCACCTACTCCCCTTACCTTGGTCTTTATCTCCATCACCTCCTTCTCCCCACCTCTCCCCTGTTCACCATCACCTCCTTCTCCCAACCTCCCCCCTGTTCACCATCACCTTCATCTCCCCACCTCTCCCCTATCCACCCCTCCTGCAACCCCTGATGATCCTCATCTCCTCCCTTTCTTCATCCCCAATCTTTCTCCCTCTTTCCCTAGCCATATCTCAACTCCACCCTTCCCCTTCCTTGCCCCTTCTCCTCTCCCTCCACTCCTCTCTCTCTCTGTTACTCCCTCCTGATGCTCTCCCCTTGTCCCTTGACCTCTCCCTTCTCACCCCCCCCATTTCTCCTCACCTCTCCTTAGTACCCCTCGGCACCTCTTATGAATGCACTTTATGACAATGTCTTAGCTCTGACAGCTTCTCACCATTCTCGTCTATTTCTTCAATGTTTCTCCATCTGTGTGGCCCCTTTTCCCCTCCGACACCACCTGCAACTCTGCCTAACAAATCTCCTCCTTGTAGTGCAACTTGCAGTTCAGACTCCATGTAATCTGATGTTAGTACCTCCTCTACCAAGGTGCTCTGACTCTTATTGTCCTATGATGTTTATACTTTCCTCATGATGTTATACTTTTGTCTATGTACTACTTGCATCCCTGAATTATGTAACCTATAGTGCCTATCCTACAGTAATACTGTATAATTCTATGTTGCTCTGTGTTTTCATTTTTTTGTTGTTTAAATCCATGCTGACGCAGAAACTTTGTAAAAGAACCTATGGTTCAAAGATATTGTAATCTTAGTATTCAATAAATAGATAAATAAAAAATAATCAGGTGCTGAAACTAAACTTGAGTAATCAATAACAAAATTTGTGCTGGTATAATATGACTCATGTCTTTCTTGCCCAAGCTATCTCTATTCTTGTAAACAAAATCAATCCTGGGTAAACCTTCCTTTATACAAAAGTAATGTGTACAGACAATGAAGGGTTTGGTGCAGCCACAGATCTAAGCATTTATAACTAACCACTTGTTGCAAAGATCCAAGCTAAGCTAAGCAATGCAACCTGGAAGCACTGCAGGTAGAAACCAAAGCCTGAATCCAACAAAGTACCACTGCCACCACTGAGACAAATTCTGTTAGCTTCCCTGATAACCTGCAAAAATTAAAGTTCAGGACTCACCCTTGTTCTCGCTTGTCTCTCTTCTTCTTCTCATCTGTCTGATGAGTAGTTGTGCGCTCAAGGCCCAGGACTGTTTGTGTTGCCGCCCTGCTGCTGCCACCCCATCCATGCAGCATTCCATTCCCAGGCAAGGAAGGCCAGTTATATAGGACACAGAACAGTTTTTTTTACCAAAAAATTAGAACAGGCAGAAAGCAGGTGGGCCTAGAGAGTGGCGAGAGAGTCTCTCCTCACCACATGGCAATGGTACTCTCTTTGAGCTGGTGGTGGTTTCCATCAGACCCCCCTAAAGTGCAACACTGCTACTGACTGACTCCAACAATCCAAATGGACAGAAAGATGCTGAGCTATGACCTTTGCCTGGTCCTCAGCTATCATTAGAAGGGTGG
This sequence comes from Neoceratodus forsteri, assembly GCA_016271365.2. NCBI lineage: Eukaryota > Metazoa > Chordata > Ceratodontiformes > Ceratodontidae > Neoceratodus > Neoceratodus forsteri. The sequence continues at coordinate 1,478,110,634 of CM057449.1, read as the reverse complement.
TTCACTTGAGAGCTGGTGGTACTAAAGTGCCAGATAGTCCTATATAGGATACCCTAATCTGCAGCACTGGCTCTGGATTGGACCTTTCTACCCATTCTTTGCCTGCCACTGCTGACTGAATTAAAAGGCTGCGGGACAGGTGGCAGGCATGCAGCATGGCAGGAATGGTGGGATCCCTGGATTGTCTTGGCACACAGCAGCTGCAAAGCAAGGTAGGAGTTAGGGAATGTGTGGCATGGCAGGTGGATCAAGTTTCGGCTCATAACCAGGACGAAAATCTAAAAGCAGGACGAAATTCCAATTTTCTGAAATGCTTTGGGACACCAGGACAACCCTTTTGATACTGGGACTGTCCCAATCAAACCAGGATGTTTGGTAGCATTATAACCCTGCCCTAGGTAAAATTGAAGCTGTGGTTCCATTTGAGGCCTGTGTGTGTCTGTGTCAGTGTATGCCAGTGGAATTTTGCAGAATTTTGAATTCATGCATTCTATGTTAACTGTTCTGGGGGGGCATTCTATTAGAGGAATACTGCATTCTTATGCATTACAGTAAACAAACAAACCTACTGCATGTGTAGAAACACAAAGGATTGACGGGGTATTGGTGGATACCCACACTTCCAAAGGCTGTAAGACTCTCCGCCTGTGGCATTGGGCCTCATCGTACCCCTGGGCATGCTGGTATCTACCAATACTCCACACCCTGACAGATCTTATTGTTTATATAAAGTATCCACATTTATCCTGCAACCCAGCTGTAGTAATTATGTCTTTTTTGGAGAAGATTTTTTAATTTTCAAAAAGTTGTAAACAGTGCATTACAGAACAGTTAGTATTTGCATTACACTAAAAACAAAACACGGGGGGGAGGGAGGAAGGGGGGAACAGGGAGGGGGAACATGGGAAGGTCACAAGGGAAGGATAATTTCACAATAAGCATTCTGCACTAGGTTGCAGGGTGCAGAGCTTTTACTATTGCATATAAAGGTGAGGCACATAAACAGTGCTACAGTCTAACCAGCTAAGGGCTGCCAGAGGGGCAATGCTACTCTCTGAAGGGTAGAAAATGAGGGCTTGCCTTTGAGCTAGTGTGTAAGGGGTTCAGTCTAAGAAAAATCATTAAAGATGGGTACTTCCCCACCCTCCTCAGTACCACCTGGTCCATAGGTGCCGCATGTCCACAGTACGCTGTTCTTGCTGAGTACGATCCATCACAGTACACAGCTTCTGGTGAAACCCAGGTAAGTGTGAATTCGATCCACCTGGCCCAGGGAGACAGTTCCCTCGGAAGCAGAACAGACACACACACAAAGAATCTTGCACCAAGACTGTGTAAAGTTCTGAAAGAGCTGTGCCAGTATGTCCTGCTCGTGAGTACAGCAACTAGGGTGTTTGACATTTGTAGTAAACAGAATCACTTAACAATAGCATGCATGATGAACTTCATACTTAACTTCTGCAAAGATTATCCCAGGGCAGCTACCAAAGGTCTCCCTACCTAACCATAATCGAAGCTATCAGTGGGTAAGCCAGGCATGAAACAGCCAGTGTGGTGCAGGGATCACCCTATCCTGCTGGAGGGTTAGTGTACTGTAAATAGAGTAAATAAGGGGCCCAACACTTCTGGAACCTAGGCATTTGATAGGATTGTAGATGTGAAACCCTGTCCAGTGTAGCTAGGGCAGACATGGAGGCCAGAACCTCCTCCATTGTAGGGACATCTACAAAGCACCATTTGCAGGCAATGGCTCTCTTTCTTTGAATGGCCAAAAGTGCAAGCCATCTGCAATCTAGTGGCGAGAGAGGGAGGGAGGTCCATCTCAATCCCTAATATAAAGAAAGTAGGGGAGAGGGGAATCCTTCTGTGGAGGACCATGGAGGCAGTCAGATGTACTTGCTTCCATAGGTGTTGTAGGGTGGGGCAAGTCCAGAATATGTGCAGCAGGTCTCCCCAGGGGTCTGACACCTCCAGCATTCATCCTTCTCCAGAGGCTTGGCTTTGTGGAGGACCGCCAGTGTTTTGTACCAGGAGTGTGAGATCTTATTCTGGATTAGTCTGGTACAGGCATCCTTATACCACTTGTGGGTATCCTTCCACGCTTGTTCCCATTGAGTGGGGGGGATACTAAGTTGGAGCTTCTACTCTCATCTCACCATAGATTCTGCCGAATGGGTGGGGAGCGTGTTCCTTAGTTTGGCATATATCCTGTCAGCTAGGCCTTTGGGGTGGTATAGCTAGATATTCAGCTTGATGGGGTGGTGTGTAGTGTGGTATTTTCAAAAAGGGGTTTAATTGCTGTTCAGAGCTGCAGGTACCTCCAAAAATCAGTTTGGGGGAGTCCCCATGTCGCCTTCAAATTTTGAAAAGTGGCCACCCTGTGTGATGGGAGTTCACAAAGATCCCTTACCGCTCGTATCCCTCTTCAGTTCCACTGTGGCCAGGCTACACTCTTGTTTCCTACAGTAATATGTGGATTCTGCCAGAGTGGGGTGAAAAGGGTAGGAAGTGGGTCCATGCCCAGCGGGGCATGAATAGAGTACCATAGTTTCCTGGACACCTCTATAATGGGGGGGGGGGCCCAGTCACTTTGCGACTGATGGGTACAGATTCTTGGGGGAACACCAGAGAAGAGGCAGTCATCAACCCCACCATGTCCCTTTTCATCTGGACCCATTGTGGGGTGGCTAAGTTCTCCAGTGAGTGGTCTGGGTGGTCTGGAAAGCCCATGGGAGGCTCCATCTGCCTTGGGACCAATGGGCTTTAAGTTTGTTCTGGCTAAAACAGGGCTTAGCCCCCTCCCATAGAAAGTCTTCTATCAATTTGTCTATGGGCTGGGCCCAGTTTTCAGGCAGACCTACGGGGATATGGGCCAGCAGATAGCAAAACCTGGGGGAAGTCACCATTTTTATAGCTGTGATCTTCCCTGCTAGTGTGAGCTGAAGCAGTTTCCATCGCTCAGATTCAGTCTTGGTGGAGCTAATTAAGGGCTGGACATTGGCACTCCAGATATCTTCTATTTTAGGGGTAATTTTGATATCCAGGTAGGTGATCCCATCAGGGGCCCAGAGGAGCCCAAATGGGGTGGCTATGTTTCGGGTGCACAGGTCAATCAAGTGTAGCAATTCAGTTTTGGTTTGGTGAGTTTGAGACCTGAGATCGCTGTGAAGGAGTCCAGAAGGGCGAGGAGGGGGGTAGGGACTGTTTTACATCTGCGAGGGGAGCAGCAAGTCATCCACATATATAAGGGTTAGGTATGCCATGCCTCCTATCACCATACCCTTGATGTCTGGGTGCTTCTGGAGGGTGGCTGCCAAGTGCTCCACAGCAAGAATGAACAGGAGCTGTGAAAGTGGGAAGCCTTGTCGGGTCCCTCTTTCCAATGGGAACTGGGCTGATAAGTTACGATGGGCAGACGGACTGTTGTAAATGGCCGCACATGTGCCAGAAACCTCTCTCCCACTCCCAGGTGTGTTAAGGTGGCATACAGATAGTACCATTCAAGGGAGTCAAAGGCCTTCTCAAAGTTGACTGTGATGGCCACAGCAGGGGTGTGAAGTTTGCAAGCTATGTGCATGAGGTTGAGTAAGGTCCTGATGTAGTCGGAGCTGTGCCAGCCAGGGATAAACCCCACCTGGGAAAGGTGGTTCAGGTTAGTTAGCAGGGGACTCAGCCAGGTGGGCAGCACTTTTGCATATATTTTGCTGCCCACATTTAATAGGGAGATCGGCCTGTAGCTGCCAGGATTGGTGGGGTCCTTACCTCTTTTGGGAATGACAATAATATTCGCTTCATGTAGGGTAGGTAGAAGGATCCACTGCGATTTGGCATCCTTAAAGACTTTGGTCAAAAGAGGTGCTGTCTGGGGGATTAGTGCCTGCTAGAAGTCCACCGTGTATCCATCTCATCCTGGAAACTTTCCCACTTGTAGGCTTCTGATGGCTGTCTCCACCTCCTCTTGCATGATGGGGGAGTCTAGGGCCCTAGACTGTTGTGGGGAGAGTTTGGGGAGGCACACCTTGTCCAGAAAGGGTTGGGTACCTGGTACTAGGGTGGCACAGTTGGAAGCGTAAAGTCTGGAGTAGAACATGGTCATAACCTCATTTATGGCTATTGGTGTGGTAATCACCTTTCTTTGATTTTCTTTCAGGCTGGGTATGTGCCTACTCACCTGCTGCCAACCTAGTTGGTAGGCCAGTACTTTGCCCCCTTTGTTCCCTCCTTCCCAGAACATATGGCGCAGATGGAGGATAGCCACTTCGGCTTTCCTGTTCAGGAGTTGGTTGATCTTGAGTCTGAGGTCGAGAATTTCTCTACCCGTAGGGGAACTGTGAGAGGGAGGGAGAGGGCATTGCCTTGTAGGTGATTTCTGCCTGAGCCAGCCTTAGTTCCAGATCCACCAACTGTTTTTCTCATTCCCTGCACTTGGCCACATACCCCATGATGCTACCCCTCATGGTTGCCTTAAAGGCCTCCCATGTGTTCCCTGGGAAGGTGTCAGTGATCGAATTGTTTTCCAGGAAAAGGGAGGCCTCATTTTTGGCCCACGGGACTAAGTCCGGGTCTCTTATAAGTAGTGGGTCAAGCCTCCAGCTACAGGTTGGGGGGAAGTAGGTCCCCAAGACACTAGGAGCTGGACTGGCGCATGATCTGAGATAACCCTTGGGAGGACAGAAGCATCCATGACACTCTGAAGCAAGGACTGCGATGGTAACCAGAAATCTAGTCAGCTGTGGGAGAAGTTGGGTTTGGAGTAGAAGGTATAGTCCCTTACCTGTGGGTGGAAAAGTCTCCAAACATCTGTTAGTCAGAGGTGTGACATAAGTTGTTGCAGGGCCTTACCTCCCCTGGTATGGGATTCCACACCCGTGTCATTTCTGTCCAGGTGAGGGACCAGGGTAAGACTGAAGTCGCCCCACAGCAGTACCGGGTGATTAGAAGGGACAAAGGTAGTCAGTGTTCCAACTAGAGTGTGGAAAAACTGGGGGTCATCCTTGTTAGGTGCATAGACATTACTTAGGTTCAGGGGACCATCTGGGGTAGTATAATTGGCTATCACCCACCTGCCATCTGGATCGGCTAAGGTGGCGGCCAGGGTCCATTGTAGGGCTTTATGTATTAAAATGGCCACCCCCTGTTTCCTTGTTGGGGCTTCTGCATGTACCTATTGACCCACTCAGTCCTTCACCAGCAGGGCGTGATCACCCTTGGTTAGTTTGGGCTCCTGGAGGAAGGCCACCTGGGTCTTCAGGTGTTTTAGGTGTGAGAGGACTTTCTGTCTTTTAACAGGGGAATTCAACCCCTAACATTCCAGGTGTGGAAGACTGTTTCCGCCATAGTGCCTGGGGGGAGCCCTCTATGTCATCTCACACCTAGGCACCACTAGCTGATATATCAAGTCGGCCTCCCCCAGAAACCACCAACAACAATATGTCCTAGTCCAGGTCTGAAGCACTTTCCAATACTCCTGGGGACCTTACAGCTGTATTACACCTTTAATAAGTGAGCAGGGTTCCAGGCACCTCTTATTTATAGGGGAGAGCTATGCCCTGGGATACAAAATAACAGAATCTAAACAACAAGAGCAGTGATAAAACGTTGCCTGCAGGTTGCAATTCTATTACACCTAAGCACAGCTATAAAACAAACTAAAAAGTAGATGAGGGGCATAACCTGGGCTTTAGCCTGCTGCAGAACCAGCCAATGGCCAGCCCAGCTGTCCCTACGGGGTGATGAATGGGTGTCTGGCAAGGGCTGCCATACCCTGCCTCCAAAGCTGACTTGAAAGGTCAGGGGAAACAGCAAGTGGCTTCTGCCACTTATTCGGTAAAACCAACAACAATCCCTAGTGATAACTGCTACCCGGAGCATTAGGGTTCACTGTCTGTTCCCAGTGCCCCAATTACACCTGTAGTGCATGTGGAGAGTATGGACCTGGGATAGCCGGGATACCAAGGTGGGGCCCTGCGGCTATTCATAGGGTTGCGACATTAGTGAGGGTGGGGAGGAGGGTCACGGAGCTGGGTTAGAGTGAATTCCACTCTCCCTGAAGCCTTGGGGGGCAAGATAGGTTCCAGTGGTCCTAAGGTGGAGGAGGGGACACACCAGGTTATATGATGAAGGTCCATGGAGGTGTTTGTGCTAGTTCTGGTAATGGGAGTCTGCACCCATGGCTCACCCTTTCATGCACACACTAGTCCTCTCCGGATTGTGATCTTCATCTTCCCATCTCCTCTTCCTCCTCTCAGGGCTCCAGACCATCTCCCCTCACCCAGAGGTCTGCGCTAACAAATAATTAACAGGGGTAATACCTGCAGGGCGAGGTGTACAGAGGTGTTCGGGGGAGACAAGACGAAAGAAGAAAAGAAAAGAAACCCCTCGTCCCTCCCTTTAGTCCCACTCTCTGGAGGGGGGCCTTGGCCAGGGAGTGACAATATCTTGAGGGAGCAATAACATTCCCAGCACCTGCCCTTCTCAGCCAGGACACCCCTGTATAAATCCTGGCACCTGGCATCACTACAAAGGCCTTCAAACATTGTCAGTGCTCAGCAGTAACTGAATAACTTGTGGGGTACACCTCTTAACTGGGTATGTAGAGACAAGTTGGTCCTCCCCTGGTTGGAGACCCCCTCCCTGCACATATGAACCAAGGAGGGCGGAGGAGGGCTACAAAACCATATGGGTCCTCCCGGAGGGGGGAAGGGAAAGAAAGGGGGAGAAGGGACAGGTGGAGAAATGTAGATAAACAAAACTTTCAGAAATGGGTCTCAAGGACCACAACATACTATTATCCCATTCTCAACTCTAATCCAGTGCAGTAAATCCCCACTCCCCAACCCCACAACATAATCAACAGTGCCCATACACCAAATTCCACAAAGTTCTATACATTTACCTTCAAGGGGTGATGTGTGCAGGGGGAAGGGGAGCAAGGTAGAGTACAACCCTGCCCATCTTGTAAAAATCCACTAGTTGAGGGGGGGATGGTGATGCCCCAGATTGTGGAAGGCCTATTCAGATGTCAGGGCACTCATCCCCCCCTGCCCCTTCAACCATCCTCCCCGTTATTCCCCTCTGTCACATAAATCCCCTAGTAGGCATGTACTTCTCTGGTGCCAGTCCTCAGACAGGGAAAGCAGAAAGGAGATCCTGTTGTCCACCATGCTCTTTCTCCTGCGCCATCAACTGTCTATGTGTGGGACCTAGCAGGGAGGATGGGACCTCCAGTTCAGGTAGTGAAAGTGCAGTGTCAAGGGGGGATGCCCACGATGGTTGGGATTGCCCATTCTGCTGGTCCTGGTGTGCTGCGACGGAAAGATCCATGACTGGAAACTCATCATCATCTTTGGGTATCAGGGAAGCCAAGACCAGTGGGGAGAACCAATTCTGGGAGAAGTACAGGCTGGTGAACTTAAGGTCCTGCATGTCTCCCCAGTGGCCTGCCTGCCTGCTTTGCTTGTCTTCCTCTTCGCTCTGGTCATGGGGATGCTCCCTTCTGCTGTGCATGACATGCTGTGCTCACTTGTGGTCGGATTCAGGCCTCAGCTCTAGTTGCCGCCTGGGTCCCGGGTTGACAGTCCAGTCACTGGAGGTGCCCTTATCAGTGGTGATCTGCGATTGGCATAAGCAGTTCTGGGGCCTGGATTTGGGCCTTGTAGTGGGCTGCTCCTCCGGTTGTTAGAGGGGGGCCAGGTTGCAGTGACACTCCATAGCCATTTCGGGTGTAGAAAATTGCAAGGGGGAGCCATTGTGGGTAATTTGGAGCACTGCAGGGTAACGAAGCATGAAAGGCACCTTGAGGTCATGCAGCTTTTTTCTGAGCTCCATGAGTGCCTTCCTCCGTGCAGCCAAGTCCCTTGAATAATCCTGGAAAATCATGATTCTCTGACCTTTCTAGTCCAGGGCTCCCATTTCCCCAGCTCTAGACTGGATTGCTTCCTTTTCAGCAAAATTTAGGATCTGGGCCAGGATGGGCCTCAGTCTCTCTCCGGTGAGTGGTCTGGGCTATAAAGTATGATGTTCCCTCTCAATCATGATGTGAGTGCTTCCCAGGAGCTTCAGCAGTTCCAGAAGGGCCCTTTGTAAGAATTGAACAGTCCTGCCCTTCTCACAGCCCTCCGGGAAGCCCAGGAGCCACAGGTTGTTGCGGCGGCTCCTGTTCTCCAGGTCCTCCATTTTGTCATGAAGGGCCTTAATTTGAAGCGCATGTTCCTGCAGTGTGGTGCAGTGTCCTTAGAGCACCTCTCTGTGTTCAGCCATTTTTTGTTCAGTGAGCCCCATTTGGAGGTCGAGCTGATGCAGGGAAAAGGCCTCGTTATTTGAGGCAATGGTGAGATCTTCGATGTAGCTTGGGATTGAGGCGAACATCTCTCTGACTGAGGGCTTAGAGCCATACCTCTCAACCTTTTGTCCCCCAAATGTGGAACATTGCGTCTCAAAATGTGGAAAGAATGGGCAAAATGTGGAACACTTAATCAAATCGTTACATTAGAAGCTCACAACACTGTGAAAATGTTTGCATTTATGTTCAGAAAGTCTGCTATTAATTAAATTTATATATTTAGCATCATTTTCTATGGAGTTTTGCTTAAAAAGGTTAACACTGAATGTGGGACAAGTCCTCACAATGTGGAACAGGGAGCTTTTGTGAAGTAAAATGAGGAACGTTCCTCGTAATGTGGTACAGTTGAGAGGTATGCTTAGAGCCCCCTTTGCTACTGTGCACCATGCGGCCGAGGAAGTCAGAACAGAACGTGGAGACAGCATGGTGTAATTGAGGAAAGTGGCGATCTACAATTTTTGCCACCAACAAACTTGATGTTCACACACTCTCCGGTACCATTGTAGAACCCGTGCACTGGGCAGGACCAGATAATTCAGAGAGCTATGCTCTGGAGTAGATGGTCGTTATAGATTAAGCTGCCATCTTGTTTGGTGGCTAAGCCACACCCCCGGTTACGTCTTTTTTGACTTCTACGAGTCGAGCTGTTTTGCCTGACAGTTTTCATTTGCTTACTGGCACCAGAGTTTTCCTTTTAGCCTCCTGTTCTAGACTACCCTACATAACATTTAGAACCAGCAGCCTTCACACACTGAAGGCTGCTGCATCTTTGACTTCAGATTTTTGAGCATACATAGACCTTATAAAAACATTTAATTGCTTTGGCAAAGGTGGCCAAATTCTTTGTATTCAGGGCAAAACCTTGACTCTTATCCACATTTAGCAATGTCTTAATGGACATAATTTGACAAGTAGCCTTCCCACACTGCTACATGACTGTCATCTGTAGTGTTTGCCTTTTTGTGCTACATGGGGCTCATATTCAAATATTTATGCTAGTGCTGTGCTTACACGTGCACTGCCCTAGCTCCAGTACCCAATCCGATGTACGTATATTCCAAGGCATTGTGCTGGCACTAATCCATTTGAATATAGGGCTGCACACATGCTGTGCAAATGCATTGTGCTGCTGCAGCACTAACAGCACAGCACTGCACAATAAATTTGCACAGCACTGAATACAGCACTGAGGATAATACTGAACACAGGAGGCAGCAGTGGGGGTGAGTAGGGCACCAATGACAGAAACAACACAGCAGCATAGGTATAATAAATAAGCTTTACTATATACAACATAAAATACAAGAGATAAAACAACAAGGGCAATAGCAAATACAAGGAAAGGGGGAACAAAAGGAAAAGGCAACTTCCCCTTACAAGGAAGGGGGGGGATTAAAGAAAAAGGGCAACCACCCATACAAAGAAGTGGGCAACCAAGGTAAAAAGGGCAACCACCCATACAAGGAAGGAGGGGAAGAAAGATAAAGGGCAACCACCCATACAAGGAAGTGCGCAATCAAGGAAAAAGGGGCAACTGCCCATGCAAGGAAAGGGAGGGCAACTAAGGAAAAAAGGACAACTGCCCATAAAAATAGGAGGAAACAGAATCCATAGTTTAAGGCGCTACAAGTGGTGGTGGTGGTGGCAGTTGTTGCTGCTGCAACTTGTGCTGTGTTTTAGCCGGAGGTCTCTTAAGGCACTGCATTCTCCTGCACACTCTTTGCCAGCAACCAGAGGAGACAGACTTAGCACTGGAGCAGCTCATCCCTGCCCTCTCAGTCCACAGTGTTCTGCCACTGTCATGCAACTCTCTGGGCACCTATAGAAGGAAATACACTGAACACAGCTGTGCACACAGGACAAGGGACACAGGAGTGACATACCATGCATAACAGAAGTACACCAGCCGACACATGAGCTACCATGCCACACATAGGTTGAGGGCGGCAAACAGCTGCAAAGGATTGTACATGGTATACCAGAGACAGCATTGTGGACCACAGCAGTAGAGGAAGTCACCTGCAGTGAGTGTGGTGTGCTACAGTGGAGCATGATTGAGACACGCATGGGACGCATGACAACAGCAGGCATACCAGATGTGGGAATGCAGCACAAGTAACACAAAGCCAAGTCAGAGCCTCATAGACAGTGTGATAGCCCAATTGGTTTGGAGTCACAGACATGCACACAGCACCCTGCAGACATGCCATCCAGCACACAGGTCAACACAGGTATGAAAGACAATAGATAGTCATAAGCCACCAAATTCAGCTGCAGGGGCAGGCCCAGGCACAAACGTGGCTCGCACAACACAGCTGTATATGGATGGGACTGTTATGCAGCAATGTGTGTAGTAGTCAGGGTAACACCTGTGTGCAGCAGTGTTGCACATGGGTGGGAGCTTTACACATTATACTATGGTCAGCAAACAGCACCAGTATGGGGTGTAGAGCTGCTTGGAGGCTGGTGACCTGTGTTAGGGAATGAGCATGAGCCACCGGGGGTCGGCAGGGGAGAAGAAGGATCGAGCATCCAATGGACTGCTCTCCTTCTCCGAGGAAGGGGGTCCTCAGTAGTCAGCACTCGTCTTCCCCCTGGCGGAGGCTGGGGAACAGAGTGCCACACTGCAGCAGGGGGGATGAGTTGGGGCAGACGCTTGGAGGGAGCACCTGCAGACATGTGTGCGCTCCCCTCCACTGGCGTCATTGCACGCCCCAGCTCCTGGGAGAGAAAAAACAGAAAAAAAGCGATGCCGTGGCAGAATGGTGGAAGGCACCTCACAGGCTCCGCTCCCAGCTAGCCACGGTGCTGTCCCACTGAATCCGGACTCCGGTGGGGGTTGGAGAACCCCACCAGCCCCACCGGGGAAGGGGTAAGCCCTGAGAGTTTGGGTTAGCGCCAGTTGGTGGACGCCAGAAGGAGCTCAGGGTACTTGAGGACAAGCTAGCATAAGGAGGAAAAAAGCACTATCAAAAAAAAAAGTAGTTTATTATTGTTAGATATGTTTAGACCTCCTGGCACAGGTAAATTTTATTTAGTGGGTTTTAGGATAGATTGGAGTAGGTAGTTAGAGAGGGAGTCCTTTAAGCCAAATTTTCGGTGGTTCTGTTGTTGGCATTTGGGGAGATGTGCATATCCAGTCTGTTGGGGTGGACCCTCTGCCATCATTCCCAGGAAGGAATGATTCCCTGGGTAGGGGAAAAGTGTAAGTCCCCTCTCATTTTGAGAGAGGCTTATACCACCTTTAGGGCCCCTTTCTGTTTACTGGTGTCCCCAGAGTTAGGAAAATCAGTGGTCTGGGGGCACAATTTCTGTAAGTTGCCATTTGGTGGCAGCAGAGAGCAGTCTAGTAGTAGTATAAATAGGCAGGAACAGGCAGTTCCTAGGTCTTTTGGAGGAGAAAGCAAGGAGAGAAGGAGACCGATGGGCACTGCAGGGCAATGTGGGTGGGCAGGCCAGCTTCTACAGCAGCGATACGTAGGGTCCCCTGGGTGAGCATCCGAGGGAAGGCATGAAGACAGGTAGCTGTGATCATCATCAATGGAGTCCCAGGCTCTGGGGGTGGTAGGTGGAAAAGGGAGATGCAGGATAGGTAGGCCCCCAGGGTTTGGGTGGCCCTGGTAGGCTGGTAGTGGGCCTGGGTCATCGAAGTTGCAGTGGGCTGTGACAGGACCTCTGCATCCCGGTGTGGCAAGATGGCCTAGGGTCCCACTGGAGAGGGGGACAGGGGGAACCTCTAACCCTGTTAAGACCTTGTTTGGAGGGAACAGGTCTAAGAGCTGCTGATCTTTAGCTGAGTAGGCCTATGAGTGCCCTGGAGCCGATTTGCACTTATCGGGCAGCAGAAGGTTGGCGAAGAGGGGACGGTTGGACAGCAGTCCATCATAGGTCAGCTCTTTAAAAGAGCAGCATGCTGGATGGAAAGGTGTGTTTGAGCTGTTGGGGGTTCAGGGGTTGTAGCAGAGCCCCTTTATCCTATGTGGAAGGGCAGCTCAAATGGTTGGCAGGCAGGGGAAAGAAGCACAGTCTGAGTATACTGTGGGTCTGCCATGCCCATGTCCGGGGCAGGCCCCGGGGCCTGTATTGAGTTAGTAGGCCTTTAGGCCCAGTTAGGCCATGGTTCTGCTCTGGTGTGGTAACTTGGAATGGAAAGTGCCACCATGCTGTTTGGAGAGGTTGTAGTGTTCAGGGAAACTGGGTAGACCAGGAAAGTGACCGGACAGGAGGATGTAGGGGTATGGTACAGTGGGTTTTTGCTGGAACTGCACTATCTGTGTCCCTGAAAGGCCAGAATTGAGAGTCAGGTAACGGAGGGGAGAAGCTGTACGCTTCCCTGGTTAGAGGAAGAAACGAGGAACCCCCAGGAAATCAGATGGAAGCTCTGTTAGGTACTTACCCAGTGCCAGTGGAATTAGGGAGCTTCTTGGTCCGGGTAGATGGTTGCTAAGTCCAAGGAAAATATCAGTTCTGATGTTTGAGAGCTGTTAAAGACCTTGCACTACCAAAAGTTTGCTGCCATTTTAATTGTACAAAAGTTTAGCCCCAAGGAGCTGCAGTTTCAAGTTAAGTCACAAATGAGCCCCTCTTGCCCATTTAAATCATTTTGGGCCCAGGAGAAATAAAGTGATTGATTTTGGAGGAAACTGAGTGTCTTAATTTTGTTTGTAAATAAGGATGGAATGATATTGTTAATCCTCAGTTTTAACCCTCTACTGAGTTCAATTTCAGGGAGGCCTTGAAGATCCTAAGTCTCATGCATCGTCTAGAGACTAGAGCAGTGGGAGCGAATCCTGAAGTCACCAGTGTTTCTGCTTTAGATTTTGGGGCCTTGGGGCGCAGTTATAGGTTCCAGAAATGGCAGTAGCCTGGGAGTCAACTGAAGTAAGAAGACATCTCCAGGTAGGCCCAGAATTATTTCCATTTTGATTTACTGGAGATATTGTGGAGTACTGTCGAGGTTCTATGCTGTGGGTCCCCCTCCCCTGGAAGATCAGGACCCCTAGACATTTGGGGAGGGGGTGACTACAGTAGACTGACTCCACTGGGCCCCACCATGGCCTAGTGTGTGCTGTGGCCAGTTCTGGCACACTGTTGCTGTTTCCAGGCCTTGATCTGCTGTGCTGGCCGCTGAGATCTGTGGAGAAGGATAAATGAGATGTGATCAATAGCATGCAGTGGAACACATTGCACAGTACCATAAAACCTAAACAGTATATACACCCATATGACAGCACTGTGCACCAACTGCCATATGTGCACGATGTGGAAGGACCGAACCCTGCAGGGCCACGTCTTACCATTGTTAACAACCATGGCATGATACACAGACAGGTGTGCCATGGTCCGGTTGAAGCTGGAATGCTACATTCAGCTGTTGTATATACATCCTAGAACAGTTTACGCCAGTCCATGTAGTGGCCATATCCATCTATCCTCCCCACCCCTGTCCAGCATAGCCATACATGGCAGCTGTAGGCCATGTACACCTCGTAGTATGCAACAGGATGCATGGAGCACGAGGTCCCATACAACTGGGGCATAAGAAGCATATCTGTGCAACAGGGGAGAGGACATGGCACTGTAGGTGTAGGTCAACACAGTGGCTGGTAGAAGAGTGGCACACCCTGTGCAATATAATAGTATACCATACATTACCTGGCATATGCATACTGGCACCCATGCTACATAACATGGACGGTGTACACAAAACAGACAGTGGCCTCGTCCAAGAGCTGTTGAGTAAATCTACTACCACAGCCAAATGTAGAACACATGCTAAATTCTCCTGGGTAGTACCTGACAATAGGCATTTACTTGTCTAGTGTACCTTACCTGGTAAACCAAACTTAAATAAAATTAATAAATACATTACCTAGTCATCCACTCTGACACCGCAGCCATGTCACCGTATTAGCACACAACCATGCTGCCATGGCAGCTGCATGCCTCAGGGATCCACAGCAGGTCCTGTAATGTACAGAGTATCGGGGGACATCCATTGGAGCACTGTTCCTACACAGCAGCATTGGTAGGATCGGGCCATAGAGTTGAGAGGATTCCATAGGACAGAGGGGACAGAACAGAGACACAGTAGTCCTGTCCAAGTCCCTCATGCACACGATCCAGGAGGTACATTACCATGCAAGCGGTACTGCACACAGGTTACCACCAAAAACATAGACAGAGCTCTGTACTCACCTGGCCTTGGAACCATGCCACTCTCCACCATTGCCCTGAGCTGCTATAGGTGGTGATATTCACTCCTGGACAGGTCATTGTACCTGTGACAGCACTGGTCACCTCTGCAGTGTGACCAGTCCTGTGGGTGAGACTCCTACCCACAGATGCCCATATTTCCCTTCTGGCCCTGTTAGTCCCTTGCTCAGCAACTGGTCCTCCTGCCAACCACCAGTTCCACTAGGTTGGCCAGCTCAGCTGTGGTCCACCAGGTATCTCTTTGTAAGACATGCTGCCTCCTATCTGCCATTGTTGCTTGATCTAGATTTTGGCAGTAGCACCACAGCACTAATAACAGTGCCCTGGCTGTATGGGTGTGACCTTTTTGTTTGAGCAACACATTTTGCCATTAGCTCTGTGCTAACGTTGTTTCATGCAGCGCAATGAGTACTCTCAGTGGGGATGTCCTTCAGCACATGGCAGATATGGGGTGGCACATGCACTGTGTATGGATGTGCAGTGTGTGCATGCGTGAGCCCTGTGCAGATCTGCGCAATACCATTATGCAACAGCATAGTGGGCATGTTTGGGCTGTATGATGACATCATCCAGACTTGTAACATCATGTCAGCACCTCATATGGACGTTGTGCTAGTGCAATATCAGCACTTGCACTGGTGCAAGTACGATAGTGCTTGGAGCAAAACTGCAATATTCACACAGAGTATGCAAATGAGCTAGTTTCACATTCCGAGGGCACGTTCCACATTGGAATGTCATTACTGGAATTAATATATTCATTAGCATGCCTAATTGTGCTTAGAGCACACAAAAGGAGCAAAGTGCATCACCAAGATTCCACAGCAGAAATGCAGGTGGCTAGAGGGGTTTTGTTGAATAGCCTACAATAAGGATATTGGTGATCAGAGGACTGTGGTTATGCCGTATCCTGACTAGATTATTTCTGTATCTGCACATTGCTGGGCATGGTGATAGGCAGTCAGCCAGATGTACATTTGACCCGGACTGCAGGAACACATTTGGGTCATGACCTGGGGGACAAGGGGCCTGCACACCACTGAACCTTTGCTTTGTGCTCAGCTGTGTGTGTACAACACTCAGTGCTATCTGTCCTCCTTATTTCATACAGGTAGAAAGATGGAGGATGAATCCTGGCAGCAAAGGAAAGAAATGTTTTCCAGTGAGGAGGTTCTCGCCCTTGCCCAGGAATGACTGGACCATGAGGATCTGGTCAGCAGAAAGAGTGGGACTAGGTCTGAGATCAGTAAGGCATGGGACACAATCACTAAGAAAGTGAATGCTGTAGTTGTCAGAGGGTGGTCCAAAGACAGGTGAAAAAAGAGTGGGGGACCTGAAAAAGAGGACAAAGGACATCATGGCCTAGGTGAGGGCCAATCAACAGGCCACAGGCAGAGGAAGGGCCCAGTACTGCAGCGTCTCTAGCCCCTGCAGAGGCACTAATGACATCAACAGTGAACCCTATACTGGTGACTGGTGTACTGGGAGGTGGCTTTGTGAACCCTATACTGGTAACTGGGGTACTGGGAGGTGACTATAAAAGCGAGGTTGGACTGTCACAGCCATGAGAGTGATTGTGTCAGACTCATCACACTGAGCCTGTGTGTGCCATGCAACAGCAGTATTTTGCTTTTCATGCCGGCGGGGGGGGGGAGCTGGTGACATAGATCATGGCTGGATAAATAAAATGTGCAGGCACAGTGGTGTGACAGAGTTGTATAAGACCCTGTCCCATTTGTTAGAAAGAGAGAGGTAAAAGCAAGGATCTATTTTTCTGTCCTCTCCTGTTCTGTCACTTGTCTTATCTCTTGCCTGTCTGATTGCGCAATCAAATTTTCCTTGTGAAGCCTCAGAATTGGCCACTCTGATGGTCCCATAGTTTCCCCTGTTATTTCCCTTCCTTTGCTTGCTGTTTCTATCTTTTCTTCTCCCCTTTCTTCTCTGTGGTTAAAAAGTATTTGTGAATCTTTGTGCGAAACTGGTTGAAACTGAGATCCCTTGGTTTGCAAATGTATGTAGTTATATTGTTAAAATAATTGCAGAAAGCTATTTGGAACTCAAGGGTTAACCTTGAGTAGAGATGCAGCGAATTTAAATTCCAGCGGTGAAGTGAACGCGAAGAGGGCATTTCGCATTGCCACTCCACTACGCGGAGTGGGCAATGCAAAGTGCTCACTCCACCTTGTCATTACCACTTCATGTTAAGGCAGAATGGCAATGCTAAGTAAGGTGAAGTCATTGTTTTTAATGGACTTCACGTTCCTCATTATGATTCTAAGTGATCCACTTGGTGTTTCAGATTTGGCAGCCCCCCCACACATCACATGGCTTACAGTACTGTAAGTCACATGCTCTTTAGCTAGGCAGGAAGAAAGTGAGTCATACAAGCACACGTTTGCTTTCTTCTGTGCAGATGGAGAGAGAGAGAGGAGTGTGTTTTGTGACTGCTGATACTTTGAGATCAGAACGAGGAGGAGATTTAAACTTTAATTTAGACCCAACAGCTTTTTTAAAAGCTAATTTTTTTTGTCTTTTCTGTTTGTACTCTTTTTTACTTAATTTGTTCTTTCTGTAAATGTTATTTTTCTTACATAGAGGGACATCAGTTGCAAATTATGTCCATGCTGGAACTGCTGCTGGATCACCATGGGATCCCACATTAGTTTTTTTTTCCTCACACCATGTGTCCCCCCACACCTTCCTTGCTGTGTTATAAAATGTATTCCTCCACCATCCCCGACCCTTGTATGTAATTATGCCCTTTTTTTGTTGTCTTCCGTATGTATTCTGAGCAGTGGAAGTGTACTGTGCCAAACTGCATGGGTGCAGTCTTCTTTTCAGTCTGTGTATGTACTGCAGACATTGTCCAACTCCCTGACTTACAAACACTTATTATTAATGAGTACAATGGTGGGGTGGTGAAGCCTGGAGAGATACTACAAAACAGGCTTACAATACATCCAAGTAACTAGTAAAAAAATTAATGTTGTGATTCGTGACGTGATCATAAATTGTGCTTTGTGACTGCATTTGTGACCGTGATGATGAAGAAACACGAATGCCTACTCTGTGCTTCCCCGGGCCCCGATGAGGTGTGGCACAAAACTCCCTGACTTAAAAACACTCATTAATGAGTACAATGGTGGGGTGGTGAAGCATGGAGAGATACTACAAAACAGGCTTACAATACATCCAAGTAACTAGTAAAAAAAATCAATGTTGTGATTCGTGACGTGATCGTAAATTGTGATTTGTGACTGCATTTGTGACCATGAGGATGAAGAACGTGATTTGTATCATGAGTGACTCCTGATGATGGTCCTGACTTAAAAACGCATATTAATGAGTACAATGTTCATGCTGAATTATGCACCACACCAGTCCAGTACTCTGAAGTGAAGCCAAAGAAACAACTGTGACTTAAGTTACAGATGGAGATTGGGCCCTAAAGAAATGCAAATGTACAGACAGATTAAGATTGCACTGCGCACTGAAGAGATGCAGATGCATAGGCATAACACCTAAACAGTGCTCATCATCAGAAATTCAAATCTGGAAAAGAATATCTTTGCCTGTTGGGGTGGGCCGCGGGGGGGGGGGGGCAGTGTACTGCACTGCTGCAGTAACAGTCACTAGTACTGGTACCAGTAAAGATACCACAAAGAAGTACAAAAATTACACAGCTGCACTGGATAGCAGGTTCACATTGCTGAAATTATGTGGCACAATAAAAGGTGTCTGATTTGATGACACGCATCACACACATACTCACACACACACACTAAGTAATGCATAGCAAATTGAAAACTTCAGTAATATAACCACATATTTTAAACAAACTAAAATTATGCACTGCTGCACCACAACAATCAGCAAAAAAATGGCAAGAATTATTGAAAATATTACTGTGTGTACATTAACACAGTTATACAAGAAAAATATCACCAAAACAGAAAGCACTGTCTTTCTTCAAGTTAATCTACCTATACCACAGATACGCCCCTCCCCCAAAGCACACTTCCACTGTCTCTCAGTACACAGACTGAATGTTGTACATTAACATTCAAAATACACACACAAACAATAAATGCGTGATGATATGAGCACAGGAGGGTTTCCTATAATCGATGAACTAAAGTTTCAGCAAAATAAATGACTCAAAAAGGCTTTTTTAACAGCTTTTAGAAGGTTTGAATCACAGAGAGCTCTCAGAACAGATTGTCTCCTAGAGCTTCCTACACACACTACCCCAAACTGAGGCTGTGCAGAACAATCTAGACCCCATGTGACCTGAAATCCTATGAATCACTGCAAAATTCACCTTTGGAGCTTAAAAACAAGGCGAAGTACATTGTTTTCAATGTACTTCGCCTTAAGAAATAGTTGGAGTAGTGGTTTGGGAAGGGGAGAAATGCGAAGTCATTGTTTTAATGAACTTCATACCATTATAACGTGAAGTACTCTGCTTTACGTTGAGGAGCACTCCGCAAATTCGCTTTCACTCCACGTTCCACTTCGCCCATCTCTAACCCTGAGATGCAGTTTGACCTCCAGAAGCTCATTTGCAGAGTTTTAAACAGGAGATCAGTTCTGTGACACAGTGCTCTATTTTGTTGCACTTACAGGAAAGAAATTGACAGAGTTCTGATACATTTTTGTGAGAAACAGAAGATGTACAGTATCTTATCAAGCTCAGGATGCAGACGTTACTTGCCAGGAAAAGACAATATATATGACTTTGTTTTGTTTGAACTGAGTGTATAAGCGCTATTCTACACAATTTTTTTTTATTGTTACTGAACATAATAAAATGCTACTTGAGATTTTTATGACTTCTCCTGGTTTGTCTATGCTTCCTGACCTATGTCTTGATGACAAGGGGTGCACCACAGATCCATTTTCTGCCTACACAGCCTACCATAGCCCTATGCATGCATCCTGTATGGGTTGCAGTACACCATGCATGTGAACCGTCTGCTGCATGCTCTGTCTGTAATTGTGTACCTATGTGCAGTGTTCGACCAGCAGTCTGGCACACAATGATGCCCTGAAATAACCTACACCCCTCTGTTGGATTTGGATTTATGGTCACTTGTTACCCACTACAGGTGCCTGCATCTCCCATCATTGTCTAATGAAAAAGAGTGCTTGTGGCAATGCAATTATATTTAGGAAGCACAGACTGAATTAATATATCACATCTACCTAACATATTCACATGCGTGTGTCACTGGGTCCCCTCCTCTATTGATGTCCCCTGTTGGCAGCCATATTGGTATTGTACTTGTGCCACCAGAGCCCCGACCAGACCCTGACTGTTGGATGTGTTGAACAATGGGTGTAGTCTTCAATGTGTGATTCATTTCTCTGGGTGGTTTAGTGGTCTGTTGTATACTCACCTACCATGCCACATGTGTGTTATCCCCTGTGTCATCACTGGAGATGGGAGTTTGTGGTGTGTACAGCACTGGGGATGTATGGCCACTGCACAGCATGTGTGGTGTGGGCTTCAAGACACAGTGTACTGGGCATGCATGCTGCCATGTTCAGAACATGGGTATGTACATTAATTCGCAATATTGCTCTCTTCTCATCTCTCATCAGCCCAGTCTTTCATGGAGCAGACAGTCCTGGAAGATGGCCTGGAACCATTCTGCTGTGTGCGGTCCCTGACAGCCATCCATGCCGAGGCAGGAAGAGACCAGGAGAGCAAGGAGGATGAGGATGATGATTCTGAAGAGGAGGAAAGCACTTTTGTGGAGGACAGAGGTGTCTGGCTCGGACCAGGAGGGGTTGCCTGCCTATGCTGCCCCCCACCCACCCATGGGACCCAAACCTCCCACCCCAGGCCTATGCCCTTGTCACAGCCACAGTTATGCCACCCCAGGATCCTAAACATGGTATGGCCCATGTCCTCCCTCCCCAGGCCAATCCCACTGGCCCAGCCACTGTTGTACCATCCCAGCCACAATAACATGTGTACTAACAGCAGTGCAAATCCTGGCCACACATCGGCCAAGGGTGCAGCCTGATCCTATCCCGACTGACAGTCCACAGCAACAGCAGGAGGCAGTGGGCAACCGTCAGCTTCTGCCATAAGCCATGGTAGCACAGGAGAAAGTGCAGAATGAACAGGCATGCATACAATGCATGCTGCACGACGACATGCAGCATGCTGAGCAGTGTGCAGAGGCATGCTATATGGCGCACATGGCGGCCATTCATGAACTGTGGCAGGACATGTCTGTCAGCATGGATCATCTATGTGTGACTGTGTGGCAGGCTGAAGTGATAGTGGCAGGCACTGTGGAGGATGGCCAGTGCCCTGGCTAGTCCAGTGGGAGGAGTGCCACCCCATGGCAGACATATTGGAGGACCAGTACTGCACACAGTGCTGGTACCCAGATGTCCAGGACACCATGCACCCCTGGCCATGACTTGCTCTTTGGCTGGAGCAGTACCATGGAAGGCCTTGGCTGTGGGCAGTTAACATTGTCCCCATGCTTGTACCCCATTCCATGACTAAGGCTTCCCCACCCCCCAGGGTACAGCACATGCATACTATCTGTACCCTGGGAGGTGGTAGGGGACACACATAGAGTGCATCCTACTCCACGCCCTATCCCACATGTGACACCTCAGGCCACTACTCACATTACCCATGTTTCACCACTTGCTGCTTGACTGGCCTGAAGCTTCCATTCTCTTCCTCTGCTGGGATCATTTCTATTCATTCCCCCTCTGGATCCCCCTTCCCTCACTGGGATATCAAATAATTTATTTTAATTACCCTTTGAACCCTCCCACCTGGATGGCAGTTTATTTCTTTTCATTCACCCTTTGAAGCCCCCTTGCCTGCTTGGCCTGTTATTTCTTTTAATCCTCCATTTAACCCCCCCCCCCAGATGGCACATTATTTCTTTTCATCCCCCTTTGACCCCTCATCCTGGATGGCATGTTATTTCTTTTCATCTCCCTTGACCCCCCACCTGGATGGCATGTTATTTCTTTTCAGCTCCTTACACACACACACACCACCTGTATGGCCTTATATTTCATGTATATTATTTACAGAATACATTTTCAAACAACATTACAGTCTCCTGTGGTGTCTGTACTCACATTCTGGGTCTGAAGAGGTCTGTGTTGAAGTGGATTCTGTACTCCTGTGACCTCCTGGCTATTCTGGGGTCAAGTTTGTCAAGCTGCTCCTGCATCCCCTGGTCCTCTGGCTTGGTATCCACTACAGTGTGTATCTCTGGAGCCAGCAGGTCTATCCCATGGTTCAGTGCCATGTTGTGCAGTATATAACAGGCAAGGAATATGCCACAGACCTTATGAGGAGTGTATTGTAGGGCACCACTGGACAGTCAAGGAACCTGAACCGCATCGTGAGCATTCCAAAGGCACACTCGACGATGTTGTGTGAAGCAATGTGCGTCACACTATACCTCTCCTCTGCAGTGGATGCGGGTCATAGGACACGTGTGAGGAGCCAGAAATGCAGGGGATATGCACTGTCCCCTATGTAGATAAAGGGCATGGGTTAATGGCATCATCAGCAACTTGGGGAGTGGGGAGAGGCCTTTGGATATACTCACTGATGAGGTACCCACAAGGGATGTCTCCACCTTCAAACCTCTTACACAGGGTGGAATTGTGTCAGATGAAGGCATTGTGGGCACTACCAGGGAACCATGCCAGGACAGTGATGATGTGGTCTGTTGCATCACACACCACCTGATAGTTGATGTAATGGTACCCCTTCTATTCAGATAGGCCTTGGATCTATCACCAGTGGGTGCCCAGACAGCAACATGGGTGCAGTCATTGGCACCAAGAATAGATGGTAGGTACACAACTCAGTAAATTGCTGCACGGCTGCTGCTCGCTCTGCTGGTGTGGTGGGAAATATGACAAACTCACCAGCATAGGCCAGCAGGACATCTAGGAACTGGTCAAACTGCCATGAGGTGGCAGTCTGTGAGGTACCAGTGGTTTCCCCCACCAGTGTCTGGAAGGTTCCAGTGGCTAGGAAGCACAGTGCAGCTGTCACCTTGAGCTCTGCAGACATTGCATGGCTGTTTCATTTTTTTTTTTTATTTATTTAACAGTATCAGAATTACAAATCTTTGAGTCAGAGACTCCTTTACAAAGGCTACATGTCCAAGTAGTGCAGAAATATACAGTATACAAAATAATTAGACATACAATAGGTTGAAAGCATTCTATACAACAGAGTGTAGAACAGACAATAGAGTAAAACATGCTAGACTGGTACAGAATGGAGACTTAATTCAATATAATAATGATTGAGGTGTCTGCCCGCAGCTGGTCATGCAATGGCTCATGGGCCTGTTGAGCCTGTACCAGCTCACGATTTGTTACTCAAAATTTTGCATGTGACTTGTGGATGGTACTGTCTGTTTGCAGCATAGCACCTCTGGTGCCTAAGCGTGGACCCAGCACTGGCTCTCTTTTCACCTTGCATGACCAGCTGCATCAGGTACACAATGTGAGCCACTGTGATTTCAACTGGGTATGTGGGTGTGTTAGAAACATAGAAACATAGACTTTGATGGCAGATAAGGACCACTTGGCCCACCTTGTCTGCCCATTTTCCTACCTACTGGATAAGCTGCAGATTCTAGTTAACCAACAGCCTACTTCCTGCAACCTCCCCACTACAATTGCCTTATGTCTGTCCCATGCATGTTTGAATTCCCCCACTGTTTTAGACCCAACGACCTCCCCAGGAAGGCAGTTCCATGTATCCACCACTCTCTCCATGAAAAAAAAATTCATCACATTACCCCTGAGCCATCCCCCCCCCATCTTTAAATTGTATCCCCTTGTTCTTACACATCTCTTTTTCTGAAAGATGCTACCCTCCTGGACTTTTGTTGATTACCTTGAGGTACTTGAAAGTTTCTATCATGTCCTGTCCTCCTTTCATCAAGGGTATACATATTAAGCTTCTCGGTCTCTCTTCATATGGTTTTGATGCAGACCCTGCACCATTTTAGTTGCCCTCCTCTGGACTGCTTCCATCCTGTCTATGTCCTTGGGTAGATGAGGTCTCCAAACTGCACACAGTACTCCAGATGGGGTCTCACCAACTGTCTGTATAGAGGATAACTTCCTTTTCTACTTGTGATGCACCTTCCTATGCATCCCAGTATTCCCTGGCTCTCCTTACTGACTTCTCACATTGCTTACCCACCTTTAGGTCATCTGATATGACTACCCCAGGTCCCTTTCCATTTTGTTGTTGTTAGTACCTCCCCTGCTATTGTGTACTCTTCTCCTGGGTTTTTATTTCCCAGGTGTATTACTTTGCACTTCTTTGCATTGAATCTAAGTTGCCATATATCTGACCATTCCTCCAACCTTGCCAAGTCCCTTCTCATCTTTTCTACCCCCTCTTGTGTATCAACTCTTTACAGATCTTTGTGTCATCTACAAAGAGGCATACCAGTGTTCTGGTATGTTGTCCTCACCTGTGGGGTTTGCCCCAGGTTGACCTACTTTTTATAGGCAGTATTTGTACAATGATATTGTGCTGTGCTATTCTGTTAGTACAGTGCTATATCTCTGAATATCATGCTGCGCATGATATCGATGCTGCATATATTAACTCTGCACTAAAGCACTAGTACAAATACTGCACACAGTGCAATCCTTTCAGTATGGGGAACAAGCAGAAAGACATGCACAACACAAGTGAAATCTATTTGCCCCAGATGCAAAACTTTGAATATCTGGGCCATTAGCTTTTAAATACTGGGGGCAAAGTTGGACAGCTGACTACTCTGTGTGTCCAGTACTTTGTTCTGTTGTAGTACATCAGGTTTGTCAGTAATAAACAGATTTAATATTGGCAACAAATAGCTTAAACTGTGGGCTGTTGCACCATTATGTTGTCTTGTGTGCTTCATGTGCCCGGGCAGACAAAAGGGAAATACTTTTTAGAATATCATAACCACAAACAATGGTTTTCTACAGTTGAAGCAGGATGAACTAATGTAGTACAAAACTAAGCAGACTTTAATGAATGTTACCTGGTTTGATGGACTATGTTCTCACTATCGAACTTTGGGAGGTTTGCACAGCTGTACCACTAAGGCCTGGTGTGCAGTGGGTATCTCAAGGAGAAAAATCTTCATGCTGTCTTAATGCAGATTAATAAGTATGGTTTAAATCTTAACACTGAAAAGTGCCAGTTTTAGCATTCTACATTTTGCTTCATAGGCCACCTACTTCCCACAGAGGGAATACAGCTTTATTAGTACAATATTTCATCTGTTGTACATGCACCAGCAGCAATAGACGTTTAGTCCCCCATGGGTGCCTACCTTTCTGGGCTCTTGAAAGCTCCCATCAGCACTATCTGAGGGTATCTTTGGCTCCCAGTCCTTCCTGGGAAGTGCGGCAGTAGGAACTGCACAGTCAGGTTAAATGGGGAAGGGGTACTTTAGATGTAATGGCATCTTTAATGTGCTTAATGTTGCGGCTCCAGTGCCACTAGCGATGAACAAAACAGGTTGAATGCCAACATCAACAGTATTGTGTTCTGGCTGCAGGGTAAGCAAGAGGGCCAGTAATGGGGAGTTGGAATAGTGGTGGGTTGCATTAGTGATTGTTACAAGTCAAACAAACTGTTTTACTGAATAAGTGAATGACTACCTAATCCCCAAATTCTCTCTCTTGTGTGGTGGTTTCTGTACTAAACTAAAAAAAAAAAAGAGAAAAAAAGTGTCTTAAGAGTTCTTTCACCATTTATTTTAATTTGCATATCACTAGTTTGGCTATAGTGACTGAGGGCTGCTGGGAATTATAGTTCCCCTGTAGTATATGAGGAACTAAAAGACCAAACCGAGTGGAGTTGTACAGCACTAGAAGTGCATTTTAAGTGAGTGCTGTGATTACAGCAGTCAGTAACCATGGAGTAGGCTAGCTGATGTGTTTTAATACTTTTAACTTAGTGGGGGATTTGCGTATAGCATTCTTGGATTCCCACTTCGAGGTACTGTCCCATAAATCTCAGCACCTCAGTGAGTGAAGCTGAGCACGAGTGGTGGTGACGCTCGACAGAGGCAAGTGGCATCTGCCAGTGTTAGCTGGGGAAGCCAGAGGAGCCGGGAAACTCTGGTCCAATAAGCATTCCTCCCAGGTCAGTTATTTTGTTTTAAAAGCAAAAAGGGGCTTACAACAATATGGCTGTCACTATAACCACCCTAGATGGGATGTTGGTTTCCAATTCATTAGCTGCTTTATGTACTCAGTTATAAGGACAACCAGTATAATGGGAAAATATGTCTGTGAAAAATGTAACCTGAATAAAAATCTAATGGCTGACCTTGCCAAAATGTGTCAGAGATCGGATAAGCTGAAGAAACAAATTAAGAGGGAAAATTAGAAAATTCACTCAGAACCCAGCATAGATCAGGAAGAAAATAAACAAAACAAGGAACACTTGACTAGCAATGAACCCCCTACCTTAGAAACACCTTGACTTTATTCAAAGCAAAATTAGATGAGTTTTTGCTTTCATAATAATATCACAATGAACCCACTGTGGTGGAAGACAGGTCAGGTGGGCATTCACCTTCTTCTGTCTAACAACCAAATATGAAGCAAATGGTAAAAGAAAGAGGGCACAAAATGATGAACACCTGGATAATAAATGATGTACTGTTCAGAGCAACAGGAGGAATAAAAGGAAGAGACATGCCATTGGACATTTACTAAGCACAGACACATCCAATAGATTCTCTTTTATTCAGTGAATCAGAATCTGTGGACCCAGAAAACAGAGACCCGGAAAGGGTTGTAGATTCTCCGGAGACAGGCAATCTAATTAATTTGGATTTGGAAAATGAACCAGCCCCTATTAGAGCACAATACCCAAATTCTAGCACATCAGAAACTGTTTCAGTAACATCAGCTATGACTAAAAACAAAACTGTGACAGGAAAGATCATATTGGTGGGGGATTCTATCTTGTGGTACACAGTCTCCACAATTTGCAGAAACAGTAAAGAAAACACCCGAGTTACATGTTTTCTGAGGTCCCAATTAAGGGCATAAAACAAAACATGGATAGTCTAAATAATAAATGGTGACTCCCGATATCAACCTGTTTTTGAGACCTGTAAAAAGTCATATCAACCTGGAAGTTGATATGACTTTTACTGTGTCATGCCAGGTTGTGTGTACCATGCTAAGGTGCTTACTGACTTGGAAAATTGGATAGTTCACAGTTTTTTTAAAACTTTTAACAGTGGAGAAGCCGTTGAACCTTCACCTCATCTTTATAACAACCAGCATGCCATGGAGCCCATACAGAGGTCGAATCAGCAATGCAAGAAGCATGTAATGCTAAGACTCCGAGCTTTGTTTACTTAGCACCAGTTATTATAGAAAATAACATATATGTAGGTGTGGGATATGCAGTTTTTTACACACTGTTGGTGTGTGACAATATATAAACCTCTTGAGCTTCGCTTTCGAGGTTTATATATTGTCACACACCTTGGGTGTGTAAAAAAAAAACGCAGATCACACACCTACATAAGCATTATTCTCTATTTTCACATCAGGGAGTCCCACTGCTGGTGGTGGTGCAAGCAGGGATTAATGACATTGGAAGGGCCCCTGAACATGTAATAGTGAAGGAGCTAAAGGAAATTAGAAAAATTATAAAAAGTAACAGTTGCATGGCAATCTTCTCAGAGGTACTGCCCAAACCTAGGGATGGACCAATGAGGCAGAGGACAATCCATAGACATAACTAGTGGTTGAGGGCATGGGCAGCTCAGGAAGGTTTTAAATGTATAAGAAGCTGGGGAACCTTTTTAGAAGGAATGATTTTTACGTTTGCTTGTGCGCCTGTGCAAGGAACGTCTTGGGAGAATGGGACACTTTGGAGGTAAGCCTCTCCTGAGCAATCCCCTGCTCCCTTGAGCAGGCGTGGCGGTCCTGCACCAATCCGCACTGGTGCTGTGTATGACAGCGGTGGTCTTCTCTTCAAAACCACGCTGTGTGCTACACCAGCGTCCAGCCCCAAATCTTTGCTGCTTGCCTTTAGAGCCTACCCCGCGTCGGCAAATGTCCGCATCGCCTGCCGATGGGGGTGCCCAATCCCCATCGGCTCCACGGCCCACCCAGCCATCCTGCAAATGTCCCGCTGCTCACCGATGGGGTGTCCAACTCTGTCGGCTCCACGGCCCCAGCCATCCTTCTCACACACTGGGAGCCCACCCAGGTGGCAAATGTCACCGTTGCCAAAGTAGGAAAAAACAACAAACCTGTAAATTAAAATGGTCCCACGCAGTCTCCCCGCCCCTCCCACAACCCGCACCCACTCACGGCGCACCCTGCCTCCCCACACCCCTCACCCATACCACCTCCGGAGCTCGCGTGATGATCATCATGGTCCGGGAACACGCTCTCCACTCTTCAAAGCCGACCGCGAACTGAGGAAATGCCGGTAAGCTGTATAATGGGCTAGATGGTTTTTTTCAACTTTGTTGCATATCTCAGGCATTTTTTGGAATTTTTGCACCAGATTTTCAACATGGGGTTTTTGGGACCCCTTCTCATGAATTCTGTCACTGTCATGGCGTTATTCGGGCCCGAAGGGTGATTTTGCAGTCACTGCGTGAAATCACCTTTTGGCCTGATTAATGAAACGACAGTGCCAGCATTCATAAGGTGGGCTCTCAAAAAGCCTATTTTGAAAATTTGGTGGAAAAAATTCCTGAAAATGACTGTTTTACGAGCATGCATTGCGCAGTTCCTACGCACGCTCGTAAGTTTGCAAATTTTCAATATTTTCACTCCAGATTTTCAACATTGCCATTTTACCACACCTCCTTATGAGCAGTGCAGCTGTCATTTTTCACATCTTGCCCAAAACGTGTTTCCGCCCATGTAGCGCACAATGGCACAGTCGGTGTGTGAACTCAATGTCTGGGACACATTAAGAAAATCACAGTGTCACTGTTCATTAGCAGAGGTCTTAAAATGGCTATGTTGAAAATTTCGTGACAAAATTCCTAAAAATGACTGTTTTACGAGCGTGCGTTGAGCAGTTCCTACGCACGCTAGTAAGTTTGCGAATTTTCAATATTTTCACTCCAGATTTTCAACATTGCCATTTTACCACACATCCTTATGAGCAGTATAGCTGTCATTTTTCACATCCTGCCCAAAATGTGTTTCCCATGTAGCGCACAATGGCTAGTCGGTGTGGCGAATCAATGTGGGACACATTAGAAAATCACAGTGACACTGTTCATGAGCAGAGGTCTTAAAATGGCTATGTTGAAAATTTGGTGAAAAAATTCCTTAAAATGACTGTTTTACGAGTGTGCGTTGCGCAGTTCCTACGCACACTCGTAGGTTTGTGAATTTTCAATATTTCCACTCCAGATTTTCAACATTGCCATTTTACCATGTCTCCTTATGAGCAGTACAGCTGTAATTTTCACATCCTGCCCAAAATGTGTTTCCGCCCATGTAGCGCACAATGGCGCAGTCGGTGTGCAAACTCAATGTATGGGACACATTAAGAAAATCACAGTGGCACTGTTCATGAGCAGAGGTCTTAAAATGGCTATGTTGAAAATTTGGTGAAAAAATTCCTAAAAATGACTGTTTTATGAGCATGTGTTGCGCAGTTCCTACGCATGCTCGTAAGTTCGAGAATTTTCAATATTTTCACTCCAATGAGTTCCAAATACCTAAACAGCACATAGAAGCAAGCAACATTCGGCATTGAAAAATGCTTGTACTTCTTTGTCACTGATTTTTTTAAGCCATGTCCAAGTGCCAAATACCACTGCAAATACCTGCAAGTGAACGTTCAGCATTGACAAATGCTTGTTATAGTAGAGATGGCCTACATCACAATAGAAAGGGGGCAGCTGCACTAGGGAACAGATTTCTAACAGCTATCAACCACAATTTAAATTAACTATGGGGGGGTCTTACTAAAGATGGCCCCAAAGACAACATATTGTAGGCTGTGAATAAACATGCACAAACCAAAAATTATACCTGTAAAATGTAACATACTTAACACTTAACATATGGATTTCTTGAAAGCAACAATAAGTGACCAAAAATACGATTTAATTTCAATAACTGAAAGCTGGTGGAAAGATGAAGAAAATTGAGTCTGTGAACTGGAAGTCTATACGCTATATAAATCCAACAGAAAAGCCAAAAGAGGGGGAGGTGCAACCATATACATCGACAACAAACTTGACAGCAAGTCAATATCTGATAAGCAAATGGAAAATGATGAAACAGAATTGGAAAATATTTGGATAGAAATTTCAGCAAAATCAAAACTATGATAGTTGGAATATGTTACAGGCCACCAGATAGTAGTAATGATTTCTAACAGAAATTATTGAAAAGCTTTCAATATGTGAGCAGTACAAAGAACAAGCATTTGTCAATGCCGAATGTTTGCTTGCTGGCATTGGCAGTGGTAGTGTAGAAGTTACAGAGCTGCGTAATAGGAATGGCAGTGAAGTATTGAACTGAAGCCAACCCCACCACCCCCCTGCAGAGAGTGACAGGCATTGGGGTGTGCGTTTGGGTCGTCAGGCATAACGGCCACACCATTTCACCACACCCCACCCTGCAGACACTGATAAGTGACACGGTGTTCCTTGGGGTCTTTGACCCTTATGCGCACCCCATTTCATTAGGAAATATGGTGAGATGGGTGCGATAAAGGAGAATGGGGTGAAGTTTGGGGCCGAAGAGTCCAAGGCATACCTCGATGCCTCTCACTGACTGCAGGTGTGGAATGGTATGAGCATCACAGGCAAGAATCCCAAGTCACACCCCTGATGCCTGTCATTCTCTACAGGGTTGGGCTATGGTTGGAAACCCTAATACCTCAGGCATCTGTTGGTATTTTCACTCCAAATTTTCAACATGTTTTTTTTGTGACCCCACCTCATGAACAGGGGGAATATCAGTTTGTTAGCGAAAGCTGCTTATGCACAGTGACTACGGCATTTAGCACCACAGGTGCAAAAACATTCGAACAGGATGTAAAAAATGACAGCTGTACTGTTAGGTAGGGAGGTGTAAAAATGGCAATGTTGCAAATCTGTAGTAAAAATATTTAAAAAAATGGTGAAGTCACGAACGTACATAGAAACTGTGCAACGCACACCCGTAATATAATTAGGTTGGGGATTTTTTACATTAGATTGTCAACTCAGGCATTTTGGTACCTCCGATCATGAACAGTGTCACTGTGATTTTTTTATCTGTGCCTAACAATGATTTCCCACAGCGACCACGCATCTCTGCGCTGAAAGTGTGAAAACACACTTCAGCCATGTTTTGAAAAATAACAGCTGTACTGTTCATAAGGAAGTGTGGAAAAATGCCACTGGTGAAAATCTGGACTGAAAATATTACAAAGTCATGAACTAACGAGGGTGCGTGGAAACTGCGCAATGCTCACTCGTAGCACAGTCATTTTATGGACTTTTGTCACCAAATTTTCAACATAGCCATTTTAAGACCTCTGCTCATGAACAGTGTAACTGTGATTTTCTTAATCTGTCCTAAACATTGCTTTTGCACACCAACAGCACCATTGTGCGCTACATGTGCGAAAACACATTTTGGGCGACATATGAAAAATTGCAGCTGTACTGTTCATAAGGAAGTGTAATAAAATGGCAATGTTGAAAATCTGGAGTGAAAATATTAAATTTGCAAACTTACGAGCATGCATAGGAACTGTGCAACGCACGCTCGAAAAACACTAATTTTTAGGAATTTTTTCACCAAATTTTCAACATAGCCATTTTAACACCTCATCTACTGAACAGTATCACTGTGATTTTCTTAATATGTCCCATACATTGATCTTGCACACCGACTGCGCCATTGTGCGCTACATGGGCGGAAACACGTTTTGGGTGAGATGTGAAAAATTGCAGCTATACTACTCATAAGAAGGTGTGGTAAAATGGCAATGTTGAAAATCTGGAATGAAAATATTGAAAATTTAGTGACATTACGAGCGTTGTGAGAACTGCTCAACGACGTCAGAAACAGTCATTTTAGAATTTTTTCACCAAATTTTCAACATAGCTATTTTAAGACCTCTGCTCATGAATAGTGTCACTGTGATTTTCTTAATTTGTCCTGTACATTGATTTTGCACACAGACTGCGCCATTGTGCGCTACATGGCGAAACACATTTTGGGTGAGATGTGAAAATGACAGCTGTACTACTCATAAGAAGGTGTGGTAAAATGGCAATGTTGAAAATCTGGAGGAAAATATTGAAAATCTTGGAACTTTACGTAAAGTCTATGAGAACTGCGCAACGACAAGTCAGAATAAATCATTTTTGATTTACATCATTTTTTAGATAATATAGATCTCTTCGACGATAACATGTTACGTATACTAGGTCTGGCGGGTGATTCTGCGCAGTGACTGGCAACCACCTTCCGGCCCGGCCAACGCCATGACAGTGACATCATTCATGAGAAGGTCCCAAAACCCCATGTTGAAAATTTGCAAAAATTCCAAAAATGCCTGACAAATGAACAAAGTTGAAAACCCCTATCTAGCCCATTATACAGCTTACCGGCATTTCCTCAGTTCGTGGTCGGCTTTGAAGAGTGCAGACGTGTTCCCGGTCCACCGAAGATCATCGCGCCGAGGTCCGGAGGCAAGTATGGGGTGAGGGGCTGTGTGGGGAGGCAGGGTGCACAGTTGGTGGGTGCGGGTTGTGGGGGGGGCCAGGGAGACTACGTGGGACCGGTTTTTTCTTTCCAGGTAAAAAAAAAAGGATGACGTGGGACGTTTGCCACGCTGGAGTGGGCTCCCAGCGTGGCACAAGGACGGCTGGGGGGGCATTCAGCCAACGGGGGATTGGGCACCCCTGTCTGTCTAAGCATCAATTGCCATGCTGGGGTGGGCTCCCAGCGTGGCACTTACTACTCGGGGGGGTGAGGACAGTGGAGCCGACTGGGGATTGGGCACCCCCGTCGGCTATATCATTAGTTGCCATGCTGGGGTGGGCACCCAGCGTGGCATTTCAAAGGCTTTGGGGAGGTGGGGAGCGCAGCACAGCAGGCGGGATTGGGCACCCCGTCGTATACAGTGTGTGCGGTGTGTGTGGAAGCGCTGCGCCTGCGTGGTGTGTGTGGTGTGGGGAGCTGCATGAGCAGGCGACATCTTATCGCTGCTCACCTGCTGTAGCCCCTTGAATCATGCGTTACTGCAGCTCCGTTTGTCACAGACAGCTCCAGCATGCATTGGCTTACAGGGGCCGTGCCTGCCAGCACACTGACTGAATTGGAGGAGGAGGTGACACACCTCCGAAATCTCTGATGATGGCACTATGTTTCTTGCACATGTGTGCAAGCAAACATAAAAATGTCATAATAATGGGGGACTTCAACATGAACTTTGCTGGGGGACTATATATGCAGCCTGAATCTGTATGTTTTCTAACATACTCAGCACTTTAATAATTAACTGGGACAATAGAACATAATCTAGCTCCATGGAAATAAACTTTTTGACATTATGGATAAGAGGGAACTGGAGCAGCTTGTGAAAACACCCAGTAGGGGGATAATCTATTGGATCTGGTGGGCACTAATGTTCATGATCAAAATACTACATGTACAGCCATGGAGCCATGGGATAATTGAGACCACTGCATGATAAAGGTAATTTTAGACAAGAACTTCAGAAAGTCTACTGATAATCAGATGTTCTACAACTTTAACAAAGCCAACTTTGTGGAAATGAATGACGCTATCATGGAATGGGATTGGGAATTGGCCTTTAGACATAAGACAGCTAATGAAAAATGGACTTATAGCAAGGAGAAATTAATAGCATTGCAAGTAAAATAGGTACTGTAAAGAAGACAAGCATTTGTCAATGCAGAATGTTGTCGCGCTGGCATTGGCATTGGCAGTGCCGGAGCTAGAGACGCATAATAGGAATGGCAGTGAAGTATTGAAGTGATGCCAACCCCACTCCCACCCTGTAGAGAGCAACAGGCATTGGGGTGTGCCTTTGGGTTCTCAGCTATAACGCTCATGCCATTGTACCTCACCCTACCCTGTAGACACTGACAAGTGTCGGGGTGTGATTTGGGGTCTTTGGGCATTATGCTTACCCCATTCCAAAAGGAAATATGCTGACGTGGGTGCAGTATAGAAGTGTGGGGTGAACTTTGTGGCCAAACAGTGCAAGGCACACCACAATGCCTATCAGTAGCTGCAGGGTGGGGGGTGGAATGGTGTAAGCATTACATCTGATGATTCCAAGTGACACCCCTGATGCCTGTCAGCCTGTACTGGGTGGGGTGCTACAGTTGGAAACCCTAACACCGTAGGTGTGTGGTTGTAGTTTTACTCCACATTTTCAACATGGGCTGCTTGTCAGGCCACCTCATGAAAAGTGGCACAATCACTTTGTTAGCTGAAAGGTTGTTTTGCACAGCGGCTGTGCCATTTGGTGACAGAGGGATGAAAACACATTTTTGGGCAGGATGTGGAGAATGACAACTGTATTGTTCATGAAGAGGTGTAAACAAATGGCAACGCTGAAAATCTGGAGTGACAATTTGAAATATTGATGAAGCAATGAGCATGCATAGAAACTGCGCAACACACGTCCGTAACCCAATTATTTTTGAGAGTTTGTTAGCCACATTTGTAACATAGGGATTTTGGAACCTCCCCTTATGAACAGTGGCACTGCGATTTTGTTAATCTGTCCCAAAAGTTGGTTTCCCACAGCGACCACGCCATTGTGCGCCACAGGTGTCGAAACACATTTTTGGCAGGATGTGAAAAATGACAGCTGTACTGTTCATAAGGAGGTGTGAAAATATGCCATTGTTGAAAATCTGGCATGGAAACATTGTAAATTTGCAAAGTTACACGGGTGCGTGGAAACTGCGCAACACACGCTTGCAACACAGTCATTTTATGGACTTTTGGCACCAAATTTTCAACATAGGCATTTTAGGACCTCTGCTCTTGAAAAGTGTCATTGTCATTTCCTCAAACTGCCCCAAAAAGTGATTTCGCACTGCAACTGCGCTATTCTGCGCCGGATGTGCGGAAACACATTTTGGCCAGGATATGTGAAATGACAGCTATACTGTTCATCAGGAAGTGTGGAAAAATGCCAAGTTTGAAAATATGGACTGAAAATATTACAAAGTCACAAAGCTACGAGTGAGCGTGGAAACAGCACAACGCTTTCTCGTAAAACAGCCATTTTTTTTTATTTTCCAACCAAATTTGCAACATAGGCTTTTTGAGAGCCCCCCCCCCCATGAACAGTGGCACTGTTGTTTCAGTAATCGGTCCCAAAAGGTGATTCCACACAGTGACTGCAAAATCACCTTTTGGGGCTGATTAACGCCATGACAGTGCCAGAATTCATGAGGAGGGATCCCAAAAAACCCATGTTGAAAATTTGGTGCCAAAATTTCAAAACATGCCTGAGATATGCATCAAAGTAAAAAAAAAACCTATTTATTCCATTATACAGCTTACCGGCATTTCCTCAGTTCGCGGTCGGCTTTGAAGAGTGCAGACATGTTCCCGGTCTACCAAAGATCGCTGAGCCAGACTCTGGAGGTAAGTATGAGGTGAGGCGGTGTGGGGAGGCAGGGTGTGCAGTGGGTGGGCATGGAAGGCGGGCAGGGAGACCGCAACGGACAGTTTTCTGTTTTACAGGTTAAAAAAATTTAAAAATAAACATCGGGGGCAGTTTTTTTTTGGAGCTTTGGCACACTGGGGTGGGCTCCCAGTGTGCCACCTAAGGCTTTCTGGGGGATGCTATAGCCAGCAGGGGATTGGGCACCCTGGCCGGGTACATAATGAAAGCGGGGCAAGAGCCGAGGGAATGTGCACCCCCTCAGCATATAACAAATGGGGGATGTATTATGCCGGGTGGGAGGGATCCCCTGCTGGCATATAAGACTGGCCTG
This sequence comes from Neoceratodus forsteri, assembly GCA_016271365.2. NCBI lineage: Eukaryota > Metazoa > Chordata > Ceratodontiformes > Ceratodontidae > Neoceratodus > Neoceratodus forsteri. Next base: position 1,478,075,054 of record CM057449.1, on the reverse strand, counting down.
GTATGCCAACAGGGGACTGGGCACCTGAAGTGGCAGTATGTCAGCCATGTTAATTTTCTTTTTTTCCACCACCAGGGAAAGCACGTCGGGAGGTCCGCTGCATATGATGAGCTTAGCTCGCATTGCAGCAGACCTTTCATTTGATTCCATCGCCACATTAGGTATGCATGGTGTGGCGCCGGCACGCAGGCTGATTGGGGAATGAGGGAAGCACCTACTGATCCGTGCCCTGCATTCGCCCAACAGTGACTGTGCCTCCAAATCTGCACAAGCATGTCAACATAAAAAGGAAACATTTAGAACTATAAGGCCAAAATGAATAACTAATAACATCCCCCCCAAAATAAATAAATAGCTAAATAAACAATGACATTCGTATAAAAAATGAAAAAATAATGGGGGTGGCAGCAGCAGAGACCATTACAAAAAAAAACTTAGAACATGTAGAAATGCTATAAAAAAAAAGAGTAGAAGATCCAAACATAAACTAGCACAAAATAAAACTAAAAGCCCAAAGGCCTATTTTGGCTATATCAACTCACTTAAGGATAGAGAGAGACAGTAATTGGCCTCCTAGTGATGGATGGAAAAAATGTGGTGTGGATCAACCCAGAGACATGGCAGAGGTATTTAATAAATTCTTTGCCACAGTATTTACAAAAGACAGTAGCTTAGGGGACCCAATGACAACTAAAAATAAAATCAACCTTAACTGGCGAACACATTGTTCTCTAATGAGAGAGTTAAAAAGGAATTGTCCAAACTAGACCAACACAAAGCACCAGGACCTGATAACATCTGCCCACAACCATTACAAAAGCTGGCAGGGACTCTTGCATAACCTATCTGTGACCTCATCAAAACCTCTTTAATATCAGGTACAGTCCCTGAAGATTAGAAAAAAGCTATATTGTCACCGATTTATAACAAACTCTGATCAGAGCCAATACAGTGGCAAAATGATGGCATTGATGCAGCCATAAAAAAGTGAGAGGCTGCTTCAGACCCAAGGAAAGCTGAATATTTCACTGATACGAGAACAGAAGAAGTTGTGCAGTGCCCTTTGGGCTGTGTGCTATGGAAAGACTCTGTCTGCATACAGAAGTGCAGGGCCTGTCATATTCACTTTTTACAGATGTTCAGTGCCCATTCACTCTTCACACGTTCGGTACATATTGCTTCACTCTTCACACATTCAATCTTCATACATTCACTTTTTCATTACACTTTCACTCTTCATACGTTCACTGTTTTTTTATTTTGACCACAAATTTTCAAGATAGTATTTTTATGACTGCTCTTACAATCAGGACTTACAGCATTTATAGTATATTAGCTAAAATATCATTTTGCACCACAAGTGCAAAAAGACATCTCTTCCAGGATTTAAAAAAATGACACCTATCACATTTATGAGGCGGTGTGGAAAAATGAGTATGTTAAAAATTTTAATTAAAAATATTGAAAATCAGCAAAGTTATGAGTGAACATTGAAATACTGCAAGTTTCAGTCATAACTCTGACATTTTACCATATTTGTACACCAGATTTTCAGCATAGCCTTCCGATTACACCACCTTGTCAACTCTGTAGGTGAATGTTTTCAAATCCCCCCCCCAAAATGTGATTTCACATCACTGAAATGTCATTCTACGCCACTTGTGGAAAAACACATTTTGGCCAGGATCTGAAAAATTACAGCTATCATGTTCATGAAGTGGTGTGAAAAAGGGTCTATGCTGATAATCTGGGGTCAAAATGTTTACAATTGCTGAAGTTATGAGCGAGCATAGAATAATTTCAATGCATGCTCCTAACTTTGTCAGTTTTATATATTTTGAGCCCACATTTTCAACATAGTCTTCTTATGACATCACCTAATGAAAAATGGTGGTGCAAACTGTCAAATTCCACCCAAAAGGTGATTTTGCCAAGTGACTGCAAAATCACATTTCAGGCTTGATTTGAATAATTCCACTACTGTTGGTAGTGAGGTTAGGTCCCAAAAAGGCCATGTTAAAAATTTGGGGGTGAAAATATGCAAAAATGACAAAGTTATGCCTCAAAGTTGAAAACCCCATTGAAATACATTGAACCGCACCTACCTTAGTTTCTCATATTGCAGTCACCAGTTCCAGCAGCAAGACATGTCTCTGATCAGAAAGTGTGTGTTTGCTCTGTGACCTGTTCAGGTGAGTGAGGGTATGTTGGGGTGTGCTGGGGATGTGGGGTGGTGAGTGCTGAGTGGGAGGTCAGGGTGGCAGGGGTCAGATCGAGAGGCTGTTTTCTTTTTTACAGGTTTAAAGGCAGAAAAAAACATTGAGGGATGGTTTTCTTTATTACAGCTCACAGGATGGTGATCGGAGGTTGGGAGTGCTATCAAACACCAGAGAAACATATAGGGGATGGAGATCAGAGGGCAGGGGGTGCCACTGGACACCAGGGAAACATATAGGGGGACGGAGATTGGAGGGTGTGGGGTGGTGCCACTAAACACCAGGGAAATTTACATAAATACGGGGATGGGGGATTGGAAAGTGGGGGGGTGCCACTAGACATCAGGGAAACATTATACAAATATGCAGACAGCAACTGGAGGGTGGGGCATGCCATTAGAACACAAGGGAAACATTACATATATAACAGGGCTGGTGATCGGGGGTGGGAGGTTGGGGTGGCAGGGGTCAGATCAGCGAGGGACCATTTTCTTTTTTACAGGTTTAAAGAAGGAAAATAGAAGCAGCACGGGATGGTTTTCTTCATTATAGCTCACATTTCTAAAATTAATACAGCGATGGTGATTGGAGGGTTGGGGGAACCACTAGACACTAGGGAAACATATAGAAATATGGGGATGGAATTAGAGGGCAGAGATGCCACTAGACACCAGGGAAACATCTAGAAATATGGGGATGGTGATTAGAGGGTGGGGAGTGCCACTAGACACCAAGGAAACATAACTCATATAACATGGATGGTGATTGGAGGGTGGGGGTGGCACCTATCTCCAAATCCGGAGGTGAACAGGAAGTGAGTGCGAAGCAGAAAAATAATACACCTGGTGAGGGGGGAAGGGGACAGCACTGTTGTCAGAGGAGAAGACCGCATGTGCTTCAACTCTGTTGTGGAAGGACACAATCTAGGCATCCGGTCACATGCTTCTACAGTCCCTTCTCTGTACTGTATAATATCAATACATCAGCATAGCTCTGCTAAGCAGCCATAAAAAGGGGAAGAAACAAAGTATATCCATCTTCAGGCCTACAGTATAAGCCTTACTTCACTTACAGGAAAGGTTACGGAAACTATTCTAAAGGAGTATTTCTTGTATAGCATCATTGATGATGATGATGTTATTGATAACACACAGCATGGTTTCACAAAAGGCATTCCTTTGTAACCAATCTAATCTCTTTCTATGAGCCTGTCAGTGACCTGCTGGATAAAAAACATGAGTGATGTGATTTATTTGGATCTAAGTAAGGCCTGTGATAAAGAGCTTCATGGAAAACTCATACATAAGCTGGGTAGTATGGCATTTGATAGCTGAATGGTGAATTGGGTTGGAAACTGGTTGGACAACAGCAGACAGAGGGTGAGGGTGAGGGGTGACTTATTGGATAAAATTATAGTGAGTAGTGGGATGCCACAGGGCTCAGTACTGGGTCCAGTCTGTTCATATTATACCTTAAGGATATGCATGATGGTGTTTCTAGGCAGATAATCAAAATTACTGATGATGCTAAAATTGGTGGACCTGTCATAATTGGTGAGAATACCTTAAGATTACAGTCTAACTTAGATAAGCTAAATAAATATGGCTAATGAATGGGGACTGTAATTTAACACAGAAAAATGTATGGTGCCGCATGTAGGTAATAACAACCCCCATACAAAACATGGCATAGGAGGAACTGAATTAAAGGATGTTATGGAAGAGAAAGATCTAAGGGTTATTATACAGTCTAAATTAACATTTAGAAATAACATCAACTCAGCAGTGACAAAAGCATTATGTGTACTAAGAGGTATCAAGAAAAACTTAATCTGCCATCATAAGGATATAGAAATACTGTTATACCAGTCACTTGCTAGACCACACTTAGACTACTGTTCCCAGTTTTGGTCACCACACCAAAGAGGTGAAATCAAACAAATGGAAAGAGTTCAGAGGAGATTTACAAAAATAGTGATCGGTATGGATGATAAGGACTATAAAAGAAGGCTGGCACTTCTGAATTTACACACTCTGGAAAGGAGAAGAATCAGAGGGGATCTGATACTTACACATAATTAAAAATGATTATCTACTTGCTGACATTGGGGTTGACATAAGAGGAACACGCCATCATATGAGGGGTAACAATAAACAAATCAAGAGCACATGATACTAAACAAACAAGAGAGGGGCTTATTTCACTCGGTGTGTGGTTAAGTACTGAAATGGCCTACCACAGGAAACGACTGATGCTCCAAATGTGTTACAATTGCACAGTGTGTGTGTGTGTGTGTGTGTGTGTGTGTGTGTGTGTGTGTGTGTGTGTAGACTAGAAGAACCACTGGTGCACCTCTGCCTTTCCACATCTAAGTATAAAACTTTCAAAGCACCTCAGGAAACCTGAACAAGGTAACAGAATCTGCTAAAGTAAAAAAAGCTCCAGGAGCCAAAATACTAATAAACGTAGCAGTGCCCATGGTACCTGACCTCAGAACCTATAGGTCTTATGCAAAATGGGTCAGTGACTGGAGGACTCTGCTTTGCCCAGGAGTGTAATTCAATGAGGAGCTAAGGATTTGCAGAGCATACATGTAGCATGTCGCTGCTTGATCAGTGCAAGCATTCCCATGAATATGGACCAGTCAGCAAATGGAGCCCAGATGCAGTGTGTGATGGGATCTAGCATTTTAATGTCTGAGGGAAGGAGTTCCTGATACAGTCTTGAGAGGAACAGACATGCTACCTTATGCCCATGAGGGAATGATAGGGCATTTGAAATGTGCACACTCTGACATTTAGAAGAAAGTCGTTCCAGTTCAGCACTGACAAGGGGAGCTCACTTGTGTTTAGAGCAGGGCAAGTTGCCTTAAAAGACTTGTCCCACATGGGGTTAGCTCCAGTCTTCTGCAACAGTGATGTGACTGAAGCTAATGCCTGGTGAACAGGGTTCTGCTTGTGCCCTTAGCTAGAAGTGACAGTTGAGAGGTTGCCAGAATGAAGGACTGACAGAAGTGTTTTAGCTGGCAATCTGGGTGGAAGTGGAGATAGGATAGTCCCTGTGTTGCTTTGCTATCGGGAAGTGCACCAGAAGATCAGGGCTGTGGGGTATGTGGGAAACAATACTAGAGAACAGGACCATTCATCCCAGTGCCAGCTTCCAGTACATCACAGTCACTGTGCCTGTGAGAACTGTATTCAGCACTTAAGTTGAGACCCTGCAGGGAAGGACTGCATCTATGAATGCTAGAGACAGTTAAAACATCAATAACAATCAGGGTGTTGACCCTGCAACCTGGAAATAATTAGATAGAGCCAGGGAGGCATTGGAAGCCCTTGGCTACGACTGAGCCTTTGTTTAATTATTTCATTTTTGTTTACTGGGAATGGAGGGCTAGACAGTTCTGCCTGTTTTCAGCCTCATCCTTGGGGAGGAGGTGGATACAGCTGCACACCAACTGAAACTAAACCAGGTGAAGCTGTTGGTGATATTTTTCATGAACGGGGGAAATTTGGCCAGGACACTGAGGAAATTCCCCTCTCTTTTTTGAGAAATGCCATGGGATTTTTTAACATTGACTTCAACCCCCAACACAACAGGAAGATGGGATCTTGGTTTAATGTCTCATCTGAAGGATGGCATACTCTAACGGTACAGCATTCCCTTAGTACTACACTCAGGTGCCAACGTTCATGGTATGAGCCCAATTCCAATGTGGGACTAGAATACATGACCTAGAATATAGGAAGCCATAGGGAGAAGCTCTGCATTAGTAAATTTGCCTGATTTCCCACTTGATTACATATCGGGATCCCTTTAATTGAATTGCTTGTTTTAACATGCATGCCATCAACCACTTCATCTTCTTGTCTTCTTGGGTCTGCCACATACACCCATACCAATATACCCCCACAATGAGGGGGCTATGGCCTTGAGAGAGGCACTTTATAAATATACAGAGTATACCTGCCATTTAATTAGTTTTTTTAAACTTTAACTAAAAAAGTTCTTTGCTCCAGTGTATTCATATTCTTAGGTAACTTCTACCATCATTTCATGGGTACAGCCATGGGAGCACCATTCTCCCAAAACTATGTGAATATTTACCTGGGAATGTGGGTAAGGAAGGTTGTGATGTCCAGTACTGACAACCCCTTTTTGGAATTTCCAGTCCTGCATAGATGCTTTATGGATAATGTCTTCCTGGTGTGGCATGGCAGTCCTGAAACTTTGCAGGAATTTTTGCAATATTTGGAGAATTCAAACCCGAATTTAAAATTCTCCTTTACATGGAGTAGACAAAATGTTTGTTTCCTAGCTCTTAGGATAAACAAATATGATCAGAATGGAATCAGTACCACATTGTTTAGGAAGGAGACTGTCTGTAAGTCCTTGCTGCACTTTAGTAGCCATCAGCTATGCCACATAGTGTAAAACATACCCCAGAAGCAATTTATCCAATTGAAAAGGAATTGTTCCAGTGCAAATGTATATGTGGAGGGGGCACATGTGCTCAGTGAACATTTCATGAAGAGAAATTACAATAAGTGCTTTGCAGTGCAAGAACACCAGTAGATGCTATGTCCAGAGAATCCCTACTGAGACAAATGCCTGTTAACAGACAAGAAAAGGCAGTTCAGTACCAGCTTTGTAACCAAACACAGTGCTCAATCACACAACGTTAAAAAGATTTTGGAGAATAACTGGCACATTTTGAGCACCGAGCCAAAGCTTAGTGAAAGTGTCTCCAGTGGCACAAGAATGGTTTATAAAAGAGGGCCACATCTCACAGAAAGATAGTTTGCTGTCTGCACAGGACAGAGTTAGAATGGAGGGACCATTTATTGCTGGTGCCAAAGTTGAAGGCACGTTCACTTGGGTTTCCTGTAAATTTTGCGCTGATGAGGAAGTGGGATCTAATTTGTGGATTTGTGGCCCCTAAGCCTGGCTGCACCTATGATACCCACCAGTACATTAACTGCAATACCTCAGGAATAGTGTACATAGCAACATGCAGCTGCCAGTGTTTTTACTGTTACATCAGCAAGACTATTAGAAAATTCAAAGGCGGAACTGGACAGCACAGGAGAACAGCAGAAAGGCATGACAAGGGGAATGCAGTAGTTGTGCATATCAGCACTATGGGTAGAGGTCACAGATTTAAATTTAGGAGTTAGAACAAGTATTCTTAGGTCCCAGGGACAGGGATATGGACAGGTTATTTTTTAAAATGGGAGCCCTTTTGGCAGGATAAAAAGAAAGCACATCAGGGAATAGGTTAGATTGAGAGCTTTCAGTTAGCTCTGTCTTTGTTAGACTAATAGGAATGCACTGTATTACACAATGGACTGTATGATTTTCTCACCAGTTTTATCAGTGCAAATCAAAATGTTGCTATGAAATAAGATTCTCAGCCTAGTGTTGTTTAACAGCTCCATAAGTGGTATCACAGATGAGATCAAGGGTAAAATGTCCCTGTTCACAGGTGACACCAAGCTCTGTGGGAGGTGGACACAGAGGAGGGAAGACAAGGACTCAGAGAGGACCTGGTTAGGCTAGAAAAGTGGTCTAACATTTGGCAGTTGCAGTTCAATGCTAAAAAGTGCAAAGTTATGCACTTGGGGGCAAAGAATCCAGGCACCAAGTACTGGTTGGGCAGAGTGCAGGTAACCAGGTCAGAGGAAGTAAAGGACCTGGAAGCCATAATCACAAGTAACCTGAAACAGTATGCTCACTGCATGAGAGTAGCAGCCAAAACAAATCAGGTGCTGGGCTGCATAGCCAGGTGAATTTCCACCAGGAATGAGAAGGCCATTCTGCCACTATACAGGTTACTGGTAAGACCACACCTGGAGTACAGTGTACAATGTTGATGCCCATATATTAAGAAGGATACCAACTTGCTGGAGACAGTCCAGAGAAGGGCAATCAAGATGATCCAGTGCCAGAAGCACAACACCTATGAGGAGAGGCTCAGGGAACTCAACATGTACTTTCTTGAGGAAAGATGGGAGAGGGGAGGAATGACTGAGACCTTCAAGCACTTTAAGGGTATTACCAGGATGAGCACTGAGGGCCTCTTCAGTCTTAGTGGGAACAACACCACCAAGTAGACACAGCCTAAATCAGGTAGAGGAAAGGTTTAGGAGGGAGATGTGGAATCATTTTTTCACTGAGAGGGTGGTGGCCAAGTGGAATGAGCTTCCAGAGGAGGTGATATCCCTAAAAATGGTGAACAGCTTCTACAGGGGTTGGGACAGGATGAGGGGAAAGTTGAGGATAGAATGGGGTTGAGTGGGGGAGACGGGGAAGCTGAAGAGATCAAATGGGAAATGGGGAAGGGGCAGTTCCTTTTGTAAATACATAGGGAGCTACACAATCAAGCAGACTAGACAGACTGTAAGGCCTTCATCTTCTGGAATGTTTGTGTGTTCAAAATATGTACCCTGTCATCGGGGCACAGGTCAGAATGCATAGGAAAACCAGGAGGAGTTACACAATTTGCAAATAGCATTTTATTATCAATAACAGTAAAACAAAAATAAAATTGTTCAGGATAGCTTTTTACAGAGGCAGTACTAACAAAGAAAACAAAGTCCTTCATTTGAGGGATTCTTTTCAATTTCAAACCTCAAGCTCTCTCCAAAACAAAATATTGCTCTCTTTTTCTAAGAAGTATTTGCTTGGCAATTCATTTCTGCATCCTGAGCTTATTAAGAGACATCCTATTTCTCACAAAATGTATCAGAATTCTTGTCGGTTTCTTCCCTGAGTAGGCTTGCAAATAGAACACTATGTCCCAAGCTGGCCTCCAGTGGATGGTTTTGCAATCAAGCCTGAGGAGGTCAAACTGCATCTCAACGTTATCCCCCTGAGCTCTAAATAACTTTTTGCAATCATTTCAACAATATAACTACTGTACATACATTTCAAACCAGAGAACCCAGTTTCACATAAAGATCCACATATACTGTATTTTCATAACCACAGATAAGCAAGGGAGAAGAAAAAGTAGAAAGAGCAAGAAACAGCTGCTGAAGGCAGGGAGATAGTGGGAGGGGGAGAACTGTGAGACTGTCAGAGTGATCAGTTCCTAGATCTCACAAGAAAATTTGATTGTACAATCAGATAGACGAGACAGAAAAGAAGAGGCTAGAACAGATCATTGCTTTTAACTCTTTCTGCATAACAAATGGGACAGAGTCTTATTCAGCCCTGTCACATAGCCATCAAGATTGTGTAGTTTAATAGAACTAAATTATGATTATGCAATTTTTTGTTATAATGCCTATATAGGTAATATAAGGAGTAATAGCTATTAATTCCACACACTATGTGTGTAGTGCTTGATCTGGTTTTAACAGTTTACCCTACCTCTTTCCTTTCTTAGCTCTCCCCTTTCCCCTGACCCCTGTCCTGACCCCTTCTCCCCTTCTTCATCCCTTTGTCCTGTTTTTCACACTTCACTCGTCACAGAGTTATCACTTTTACACTGGTTACTGTTAGCCTTTTGCCAGCTTTACACTATTTGCACACATTGGAGTATGCATCTTTTAATCTATTTATACTAAATTAACTCACAAGCTCATGCACTTTAAAAACCCAGGTATAAAGGGACTGGCAGCTGGGTAGCAGCTCAACCTTGAAAAAGCACATTAGTGCAAAGCGTTGCCTGCTACTGGGATCTAAACTTGCTGTTTGGAAATTTATTGTTTTTAAACACAGTTTATTATCTTGCAACTGGAGCACCAGATTTTTTTCAGCGTTCATGACTGTGAGCCAAGGTTTGTGAGCATGGGTTGATCCCTCCAATTCAGGCTGGACCTAAAAGTAGGTTGAGGCATCACAACAAATGTTCAGTAAAGCAGTTTAAACACACGTCTGTGTTCAAGCACTAATTTTTTATTGAAGTCCCCCTTGGTGACCATGAGGCAGAGGTGAGTGACAGCAGTTATTTTTATGTTTGCTTGCCCACATGTGCAAGAAACATAGTGCCACCATATGAGTTTTCGTAGGTGTGCCTCCCCCACTTCCAATGTCCTGCTCCCTTTTGCAGGCGCAGCCACACCACGCCAATGAATGTCTGAGCTGCCTATGACAGCCGTTCAGATGCAGTGGTGTACAGTTGAAAGGAAAACGCTGTGGCTCGTGTAGGCAATTTGCCTACACATCAGTGCTCACTGCATCTGAACTGTCATAGACAGTTTTCCCCCACACACACACCTACATAGCATGCTGGAAGCCCACCCCAGCATGCTCATGCAGTCCCAAGTCCCTCCACATACTGTATGGCCGACGGGGGTGCTCAATCCCCTGTCGGCTCCTCTGCCCCCCCAACAGATTTCCAGGTGCCACACTGGGAGCCCACCCCAGTGTGGCAAATGTCCATATGGCAGACGGGGGTGCCCAATCCCCCATTGGCTCCACTGACCCCCCCAAAACAACCTTCCCACTGCCATGCTGGGAGCCCACCCCAGCATGGCAAAAGTTCCGTGTTGTCTTAAGATAAAATGACCTGTAAGAAAAATGGTCCTTCGCTGACTGTCTTGACCTCCCTCCCCACCCGCACTCCACCCACTGTGCACCTGCCTTCCCACATCCCCACCCCATACTTACCTCTGAGTCTGGTGCAATGATCTTCACTGGACTGGGAACACGTCTGCACTCTTCAACCGTGAACTAAGGAAATGCCGGTAAGCTGTATAATGGAATAAATAAATAGGGTTTTTTCAACTTTGATGCATATCTCAGGCATTTTTGGGAAATTTTTCACCAAGTTTTCAACATGGGGTTCTTGGGACACCACCTCATGGATTCTAGCACTGCCATTTTGTTATTCAGTCCCGAAAGATGATTTCACAGTCACTGCGTGGAACCACATTTTGGGACCAAGTAACAAAATGACAGTGTCTGGTTCATGAGGTAGGCCCATAAAACCCTATGTTGAAAATTTGGTGAAAAAATTCAAAATGACTGTTTACTGAATGTTGCATGAGTTCCTATGCACACTTGTAACGGCGCAAATTTTTAATATTTGCACTCCAGATTTCGACATTGCCATTTTACTACACCTCCTGTGAGCAGTATAGCTGTTATTTTTCACATCTTGCCCAAAATGTATTTTGTGCAAGTAGCGTACAATGGCGCGATCAGTGTGCAAAATCAATGTTCAGGACAGATTAAGAAAATCACAGTGACACCGTTCATGAGCAGATGTCTTAAAATGGCTATGTTGAAAGTTTGGTGACAAAAGTCCATAAACTGACTGTGTTACGAGCGTGCATTGCGCAGTTTCCACGCACTGTCGTAAGTTCACGAATTTGTAATATTTTCAGTCCAGATTTGCTACACTGGCATTTTTTCACACCTCTTTATGAAAAGTACAGCTGTCATTTTTCACACCCTGGCCAAAATGTGTTTTCGCACTTTTGGTGCAGAAATGCGTGGTCACTGTGGGAAATCAGTGTTCGGGACACATTAAGAAAATCACAGTGACACTGTTCATGAGTGGAGGTCCCAAAATGCCTGAGTTGACAATCTGCTGTAAACAATCCCCAAACTAATTACATTACGGGTGTGTGTTGTGCAGTTTCTACGCACGCTCGTGATTTTGCCAGTTTTTTTATATTTTCACTCCAGATTTTCAATATTGCCATTTTTTACACCTCCTCATGAACAGTACAGATGTCATTTTTCACATCCTGTTCAAAATGTGTTTTCGAACCTGTGCTGCCAAATGGCGTAGTCGCTGTGCAAAATCAACTTTCGGCTAATGAACTGATATTGCCACTGTTCATAAGGTGGGGGTCACAAAAAACCCATGTTGAAAAATTGGAGGGAAAATACCAATGAATGCCAGCACCATTAGGGTTTCAAGCCATAACACCCCACCCTGTAGAGAATGGCAGACACCAGGGGTGTGACTTGGGATTGTTGCTTGTAATGCTCATACCATTCCACCCTGACCCACACCCTGCAGCCAGTGACAGGCATTGAGGTGTGCCTTGGACTCTTTGGCTCCAAAGTTCACCCCATTCTCCTATACTGCACCCATCTCATTGTATTTCCTTATGGAATGGGGTGAGCATAAGGCCCAAAGACCCCAAGGCACACCGTGACACTTGTCGGTGTCTGCAGGGTAGGTGTGGTGAAATGGCATGGCGTGTATGCCTGACGACCCAAAGGCACACCCAATGCCTGTCAGTCTCTGCAGGGTGGTGGTGGGGTTGGCTTCAGTTCAATACTTCCTTGCAATTCTATTATGCGTCTCTCTAACTCCTACACTACCAATGCCAATGCCAGCAAGCAAACATTCGGCATTGACAAATGCTTGTTTTTAAGTGACATGAACCTGTCTGCTAGGAATTGGACTGAGGTGCTGATAACCCATTTCTCATAGACCACCAGTAAGTCTTCAGACAAAATGGGTTTAAGCCACTGGTGACCTGAGCTGGATTTGAACTGGTGAACAAGAGGGGGAAGGCTCTGTAAACGGATGCCGAGTCACTGAACCATCCCAGCCCCCAAAAAGTCTTTATAGTGAGAGAAAAACAATCTGACAAAGTCTCTTTGGAGCTGCAGCTGGTTCAAAAAGCTACTGCACAGGTGTTATCCTGTGGAAAAGAACTTGATCATGCCGCCCATATCCTACAGGAACTACACTGGATGCACCATCAAGCAGTGTGCTGATTTTAAAATCTTGACCTTTGTCTTTGACTGTCCCTTGAAAAATCCCTTCCCAGACTCATCAATTAACTTTAGCACTTCCTTGTTTCCATTCCTTAAGGTCAGCCACTGTTACATTATGTCCCTGACAACATCAAAACAAAATGCTATTCAGGGGGTCATGCTTTTCAAGCTCTCTCTTCCCATGCTTTGAATCCATCACTGACTCTCAATGTTTGGCAGTGTGCACTATGAAAGCATTTCAGAGTTAAATCATATCCCTTCAGTACTGACTAACTATAGCTGCACATTGTTTTTGACTTACAATTTGTAAAGTGCCTTGGGATATACTGTATGTGTAAAAAAGGTTATATTTTACAGATGTTGAGGCACCATTGTTCACAGCATATAGTGCCATTTTGTGTGCATACTGTATATGTAAGGTTACATAAGTAAATGGGCAAGCATTAACAGCAATTTGCAAGGACTGTGACTGTATATGTGCAAGGGTGCACAGGCATGCACAGCTCAGTGTATCTCACTGCTGCGCAGGCAACTTTTCAAAGCTTGAACTGGACAATCTGAGGCTTACTATGCAGGCAATGAGAAGGTCAATGTAAGCACTTGTGAAAAAAGGAATAAGAAGGATTTTTACTTTCGACTGATGCAAAAATTGACACTTATTTATTCACTTTCAGGAATCCAACATTTTCATAGTAAACACTACTTCCTCAAGGAAACGGTGGCAGGCACACTCACTTATTCATGCAGACAGTGAACACAGATGTCATTTCCATCTTGGTAGGTATCCTCTTAGAAAGTTAAACTGCATTACAAAATCCTTCCATTGACTCTGGTATCATCGTAGCTTTCATCAGTGTCATACTCCCATGTAATAAGGCTTGACTGGAGCCAGTCTGGTGGTGCTGAGGGCTGAGGCGCTGGACACCACACCTCACGCCTTGCCAGCGACCTGGGTTTAGGAACGGACCTGGGCTGACGGGGGTCAGCAGGGGAGGGAGAAGGATCGAGTGTCTGGAAAACTGCTCTCCTCTCCTGGGGTGGGTTGCTGGGGGAGCTCAGCAAAGTAGCAGCCTCTGGTGGAGACCAGGGGTGGCACAGACATCAGGCTGCAGAAGAAGGTGGGATGTTGGCAGGCTCCAGCGGTGCTGCAGCACAGGAGCCATTGCACACCCCATCCCGAGGGGAGGAAAAACACAAAAAAGGCCCTATCCCTGGTAGGTGAAGGTGGGTCCCGGGACTCTGCACCCACCCCCACCATCGAGTCTCTCTCTATCTCTGGTGCCTTGCTGTCTGGAAGCTCTATCAGATTCTAGATACACTGGCTGAAAAGGAGTTGGTGATCCTACCTGAAGGACTCAGAGCCAGGGGTCAAGCGGTCTGGGCGGTGAGGGCTGCCCACTGGAGGAAGGAGAACAGACTTCAGACAGGGTGGGAGAAAGCAGGAGAGCAAGTGGCAACACCGGAGAGAGTCCAGGGACGGTGACAGTAGGAGCATAAATAAAAAGTGTACAAATAAGTGTTGACCAGGGCGGCCGACTCCTCTGCTGACAGGAGTGGCTTCTTACTATGAAACTTTAGATTCTTGGAGATGGATTTTTAACATTGTGAATATTTTTCTGCAAATGGACATTTTTTCCTCCAAATTCTCATACCTTCTTATCCAACAAGGTTAGTGGGCAGCCTAGAACAGTGCAGTGTGCAAGGAATGCATTTTTCCCATGTGCCCAGTCAATTTTCATAAAAAATGAATATACATTTTTTAGATTACAAAGCTAGCGAGGGGTGGAAGGAATGCAGGGAAGAAGCCATTGACAATCCTTAACATATAATATGCTTGTGTATTATAGAGGAAATTTTAACAATAGTGCCCTTATTGTTGTAGCAAGCTATTCCTGCTCTACAAATTGGGACAGAGGTCATCTAGGTTTACTTTACTAACTTTGGGCCCAGTTCATGAGTTGGGTGGGCACATGCATGATTTCATGTGGCCAGCTCACAGTTATGTATCACGGCACCCCCTTCTTCTGCTATGGAGTTCTGTGTTCTGGTAGGGCAAGGCCTGAGAGTAAAGCTGGGTCTAGAGAAAGCCTGGGTTGGCTGTCAAATGAAACCCCTTTCTGACTAGGTAGAGGTGTACACCTTGTGTGAGGTGTACAGTCTATAATGTATACCTCAACTGCACCTATACACACCTCACAAATAGTGTGCACTGCAACTGCACCCTACAAAGTTGTATTTTTAGTAATATACCTCTCACCTGCACTTTACAAACTTTATATTCAGTGGAATGCACCTCAACTACAACTTAACAATGTAACATCTAGCAGTGTGCACCTCAGCTCCACCTTACAAACTTAACAGTAAGCTGTGTACACCTCACCCGTGGCTCTCAAACAACTTTTAGCCGTATACACCTCAGCCACACCTTGACGTCTACCGTGAGTTATTGAGTGGAAGGCACTGTAGGGACAGCATTGACAGGCCTGATTTTTATTAAGTCAACTGCAGTATTTCTTAATTACTGGCGTTTTGATCTCAGGCAGCAGCTGGAGCTCTGTATGTTTACCTTTGCAGTGATTGCAAAATACCCAGTCTTTTTCAGAGTATGATCATTCCTTGTTTATATCAACAGTTCATTCATGTTGAAGAAAGTGTCAAGATCTTAATGGGGTATACATATTTTTCACGTGTGTGTGTGTGTCTCTTCTTTATATGTAGGAGGGTTGGGGGACTGTAAACCCATGGTGCTCTTCCTATGTTTTTTGTAAGGTTCACCACTCCAGTGATGAATGTCGAAAAACAATATCTTTTAAACGCTGTTTCTGAAGATGCTTCTCTGTGCATAGTATTTACTTAATGCAGAATTGCTAGGAGGTGTTCTGTACATGACTCCTGCAATCAGGGTGGGGTAGTGAAGTGATAAGGGTAACATAACTGTTCCCTTTGTTAACACTTTTTGAAGTTCAGCTTGAAATTAGCTAATTAAGTGAGTAGGATTTATATTTTATTTTGGACAAGATCGCATACCTATTACGTATTTAGAGGTTATTTTTTTACAGCGACAGTACATTGACCATATTGATGGGTGCACCTCAAAAATACCTTCTGGCTACACCTCTGGTAGTGGTGTACACCTCCCTGAGGTGTACCTATTTTTTTTTAAATGTGTGCAGCTATACCTGCTGACTCCACCTCTGACTTGAGATGTACCTACTTAGCATTTGTCAGATGCACATCAATTACAAACCTCCCGTCAAGGTGTGTACTTCACTGAAGTGTACCTGCTGAGCCTTTTTTAGATGCACATTAAGTACACTGCTGACCTACACCTCAAGTGAGATATAACTAATAAACATTAATTAGCATTTTTAGATGCACACTAACTACACCACTGACCTAAACCTCAAGTGAGATATACCTAATAAACATTAATTAGCATTTTTGGATGCACACTAACTACTCCACTGACCTAAACCTCAAGTGAGATATACCTAATAAACATTAATTAGCATTTTTAGATGCACACTAACTACACCACTGACCTGCACCTCAGGTGAGATGTACCTAATAAACATTATCATTTTTAGATACACCCAGCTACATCTAAATAAGTGCACTGCTGTTGAACGTCATATACACATCTTAGTAGTGCAGTTGAGGTGCATACCTCGAGGTGAACCAAGGTGCAAATGCTGCCTCATTTAAACTTTAGCAGCACATTAAATATACTTCAGTTGGGTCACGGCTGCTTCCCTTGGACAGATGATTATAAAATAGTACAGACAGGCTAGGAGTGCCTTATCCCCTTTACACCAACCAAAACAGAAAAAAACCCCAGAAGAGTTAGTCCACCACCCACTCCCAATCCTCTGTGTATAATGACAGGACTGGGGCAGTAGTTGTGGGAGCTAATCAGGACCCTAAATGTTGTCTGCACTTCTGGCAGGAGGGCACAGAGTAGTAACATAAGGCATAACTTCTATGCCATCCCTGTACCTCAAGCCAGTAGTGCCTAGCATCATGCATGCCATGGAGCACTTCCATGCCCCTGCCTTTCCCCCTACCCAACTGCCTGTTTATCAGGGCCGGATTAAGAGGGGGGCAAATGGGGCAAATGCCCCAGGCCCCCCCACCATGAGGGGGTACCCCGCGGGCCTGGAAAAACACTGCAAGTTTCGTGTGGCTGCCGGTGCTTTAAATCCCTTGCTGGCGGCAGCCCCTGCTGTTCCTGCTTTTTGCCAGAAGTGTCGCTGCGCTGGGCGCTGCCTCTGAGTCACTGCAATATGGAACGGCTGGGGGGATCGATCACATGATATGCTGCAGAGAACTTGAGAGAAGTCATGTGGTCCGAGGTCACGTCGCAGCGCACTGCCTCCTTCCTCATCGTCGCTGCGTGCTCGTCTCTCTCATCTGACCCTCCCGGACCGACTGCGTCTGCACATGATGGCATCATCACCCAGTAAGTCAAAACTCCTGTCCCTTGGTATGCACCACGCAGATGTAGGAGAAATTAGAGCTGAGAGCAGACGTGTGTTGTTGGGACTGGTATTGGTGCTGCTGGATGGACTGAGTCTCGCGATCGGGTTCCCGCCTTCCCGCCCCTGGGCTAATCTTGATTCTTGCTTGCTTGTGTTTGGAACTGGACGTTGGTACGGGCCTCCCTCGGCTAAAACCCTAGACATTATTATTTAAATTAAAAGTACTAGTGAGAGGAGGGACTGGGTCTGGGAAACTAGTAGAGAGAGCAGAGAGGTGAACAACACAGCCTACGGAAGAAAAAAATATAGCGATAGATAGCGATCAGTGACGAGGAGGTGGTGTGGTGGGACTCGGAGGTACTTAATCACTTTGTCCTTTATTGGCAGCATACATACCTCTCAACCTCTAGACTAGTCTTAAATCAGGGACAATCACAAGGCTTAAAAAATCAGGGACAAAACCCAAATCAGGGACACATCTTATGATCTTAAAAATTTATATTCACTGAAAAGCTGACAGAATAAATATGTTAAACTCACAGTAGCAGCAAGGCCAAAGCTGGGATGTTTAGTTTTCTTTTATTTTCACTTTTAGTAGCCCCGGTAGTAGCCACTTTTCTCAAGACCTGTAACTATTTTTTGCAGCACGCTTTCTTGGACCAAAGAAACATAGTAATTTAAAATGGAGAACTGGTAGTTTATATACTGAGCTAATCTCTTTATTACACAGTAAATCCACAGTTTAATTTTTTATTTTGTAGATTTTTTGGGGGTATCATAGATTAGCAAGGAATATTGGCATACATACCTCTCAAGTGTCACACATTATGAGGTACGCCACTCATTTTACCTCTCAGAAACTCTTTTGTCCATCATGGGGAAAGTGATATTCCACATTCACACTGAGAATTTAAAGTAGAAATTCATAATAATCTATTATGCTCAGTTATACAAAAACATTATGAACATTAGTGCTCTGATAGCTATAGTGTTCTGACCTTCAAGGGATTAGTATAGGAAATATTTTCTGAAGAAGAACAAGTCTGTAACTGTGCTTACAGTCCCCACTGTTTGTTTAGTCACACAAAAGAGACATTTATGAGGGACAGAAGAAACCTTTGAGGCAAAATCAGGGACATCCCTGAAAATCAGGGACAGTTCGTTGAGAAGTATGTTTGGCAGTATATACCTTTGCTGTGGAGGAGCGGCAGACAGCACGTGCCCCTCAGGAATTCTTCCCTGCCATTTCAGGCTGCCAGCAGGAGAGAGTGCCAACAGATATGGGACCCTGGGGGGCAAGAACAAGCAAAGAGTTAAAAGGGGCACACAGAAAGCATCGGAAGGAGGCTGGCTTCCTAACTAAAGTCTAGGGTATGAGCTAATGGGGAGGGAGAGAGCAGGGAGTAGAGAGTAACCAGCAGGGAGGCTTGGGCTGGTACCAGGGCTAAATTCTTGCAGACGGTGAAATTAAATATGTTAAAGGCCCGGGGGTGGGGGCGAGACTGAGAGAGAGGAACAGGCAAGGAGGTTTCAGAGGAGCTACTGAGAGAACGTGATCAGAGGCCACCACGGAACTTGAAGGAGAGATTCTGGGAGCAGCTAAGAATGAAAGGGGTTAGTGGGTGGGCCATACAACTAGATAGAAAATACTTTAAATAACCTTCACAAGTGAACAAAAAAGCTGTGAAAGAGGTATAGGGGAAGAAATCCTGAATCTAATTGAGAAATATTATTAGAGTCACATATATGTTAGTTTGTAATAAATATAAGGAAGCACAGTATAAATTCATACAGCAACTACACTAACCCCCCATATGGTACACAGATTTTCTCCTGAGCTGAAGTGTCCCCATTGCGCAATAAGTGTAAAATAGTGCGAGGGACATATATACACTACTACTGGGGGTGTCTGATTATTGTGAAGCACTGGAAAGGGATAGCGCATGAAATATCAGCAATTAAAGGACAACCTATTGAATTCTCTCAAAAATCATTGCTCTTAGGGATACAAAGAATAGACAATGGTGAATGGGTATTATACTCTAGATGGATAAGAATGCTCCTGGTGGTTGGGGATACAAAATGTACAGACTACAAGCTTTGATTCTACACTAGAACAATGGAAAGGACTTACTATGATGGTACTAACAGTAGACAAGCTAACATATAGCCTGAAGGAAAGGAAGAGATTTGAAAGGGACTGGGACAGATATCTGGGTACTTTGGTGGTGGGTAAAAAGCTATACTAGAGGGAACTGGGGTACTGTGAAACTGGAGAAAAAGGGCCAATGGGGGATTTAATAAAATAAGGGGAGAACGAACACAAATACTAGAACATAGAATAGAATAATGGAGACACAGACCATTCAGTTGCTGGTGTTTACCAGCTTTTATTGTATTGTTTGCAGTGTTCATGATAACATATAAATACTGACAGTAATTGATAGGAAGATACATCTGATGGATAACTTCTGTATAGTAACACTGGGATTGTACTCTGTAAAAGATGATATAGAAACACAGAAACATAAAATTTGATGGCAGATAAGAACCGCTGGTCCACCCAGTCTGCCCATTTCCCTACCTAGTGGATAAGATGCAGATCCTAGTTAACCAGCAGCCTACTTCTTCCCCCCAGAATTGCCTTATGACTGTCCCATGCATGCTTGAATTCCACCACTGTTTTTGACTGCACAACCTCCTCCGGAAGGCCATTCCATGCATCCACAACCCTCTCTGTGAAAAATACTTCTTAAATTACCACTGAGCTGTTCTGATAATGGCTAATGGCTATCTTAGCTCCAACCTTAGCTCCTTTAGTACCCTGGGATGTATGCCATCAGGTCCCACTGCCTTGTCCACCCTGAACTTGGCGAGCTGTTGCTAGCACCCTATCTTTTTGGAATGGAGTAGTAAACACCTTCCAGACTCAAGCCCCGCACCCACCAGACCTCCCAAAGTTTGAACATTGCCCTTATCCTCACGCTGTCTCACTTTGCAAATATTATATATATTTGTAGTAATATTCACCGATGTTTATATATTCATATTCTGAAAGCACATACAAATTTGTACTATCCATATATGTGAACATGGAAACATACAATATATGATTTGAGGCAATGGCATGTACAGTATTTTCCAGCATAAAGTGTCACTTTACAGTAGGAAAAAAAAAATCAAACTGATAAGGAAACCCCCTAAAATTGCACCATTTTCAACCATTTTTTTCAAATTTTATTGGGAGTATGCCCCAGACCCCTAGATGGGTTGGGGATTTTCACATGTCATAAACACTGCACACGCATGGGCCCCCCAGAGGTCCAAGTGCCCCAGGCCCCCCAGGAGCTTAATCTGGCCCTGCTGTTTATCTCATGTTGAGAATTAGGATTGGGTTAGGGATGCTTTGACTATAGGATGGTGTTCTGCATGTGTGGTAGGGGCATCTCATAGCATGCAACAAACCAACATCCTCATATAGGGCATTCTGGATTGGCCCCTATGCTTACTTAATTTTCTTTCTAGACCATTCTAGAGCAAGACCCAATGATTGAAACCAAATCTTCTAATTTTTTCAATAAAGCTTTTTTTCTAATCAGCACTGACCAGCCCCTATCAGGCTTAGATCCACCTAAGCCCATTGCCCCACCATCTCAAGGACTTACCACTCCTTGAGAGGTCTAATGTGATTTTCTGTTACTCTGTTGTTCTTTTGGTCTATGTTCAAAGTCAGCACAACAAGTAGTTTAAACTAAATTAATAAATAGAAGATTACATTGTATGAATTATCCATTTCCTTTGATCTTTTTCTGTTTGTCTTCATTATTTTTCCCATGCATGTTATACCATAAAGATCATTCACCCACTTGCTGGGTGAAGTGCCCATTTTGACTCTCCCCTGCTTCACAGTAGTCATAATCTGTAAGGCTGTACATTGTCATGTGCTTGTCTAAGTTCTTTTTATAAATGGATAAATTAGGTAACTGGACAACAGAATCAGATAATCTAATCCAGATCTGGCTACTCTCTGGGTGAAGTTCTTCCTTACATCCTTTTTTATGTTGGCTTGCACGCACACGCAAGCAACATCTTGTGGTAGTAGCACTTCAGAGGTGTGTCAGTGTTGTGGCCAATCCAGGGGATGCTTTAGTGGGTGTGTCCCTCAGCCACCAACCAGTGAGCATGCTGCCGATGACAGCAGTTTAGGCGAGAGCCATGAAGTTGAAACAAATCTGCCGATGCAATCAGAGATAGGCTCATTATTGCAGCAGCAGATGACATTCCTCCATTATGTGCCTTTCCTGGTGAAACATTTCAATAAATATGGTGGCTCCTGCCGTCTGCCACACAACCTCCAGAAAGCTGACATCGGGGTGCCCAATTCCTGTGTCGGTATGTCCCCCCCAAATTATGTGGCACACCATAACATGGCGCCTCCTGCCACCAGTCACTCACTCCTGAAAAGCCAACATTGGGGTGCCCAATCCCCGTGTCAGCATCCCCCCTCTTAGTGCGTCTTTCCTCATACCTTTCAAGGTAGCTCTGAAGCTTTGCTGGATAATTTGAGTAATTTTGCTGTAGATTTGCACATTGTGCTGCAGAAAGTATTTATAAATGCCATGCCCCCAGAAGCTCTGGGGTTTTAAATGCTCTCTGGTGCATTTTGGAGCTTAGTTTGGACATACAATACACTGCTGCTAAGTACTGTCACCACACCTTGCTCCATGTAAATCATTTGTCTGTTCTTTATGTAATTCTGTTGGTTGTACTCTGCAGATCTAGTTTAATACCCAGTTCACACATGGTACTATTTATTTCTTTATAACAAATTCTTCCTTGTGGTGAGGTTTTTCTAAATGTCAGTTTTCCTGAACAGAGCCAGTTATTCCATCTTCTCCTGCTGTATACACACACACACACACACACACACACACACACACACACACAATGTGACAGCTGTTGTTACACTTGTCAAACTTTCCTCCATTCACTTTGTTGACAACTTAAACAAACAGTATATATATATATATATATATATATGTATATATATATTTTTTATTTTATACCTGGGAAGCACAGTTTTTCAATACAAATCATAAGGTTGAAAACCCATAATCCAGCAACATATATATCTCTACACTGGAATTATGATATTGGAATAAATGTACAAATTAGTATTTTTAAATAGTACACTGAAGATATTTAACATAAATTACTAAGCATGGGTGAACCTCTACATGCAGTTATCAAATCCTAGCAATAAAATATTTATAAGCATTTCATCTTCTGCTTAGCATAGTATTTTTATTTTATTGGGGGGGAGAATCCAACAAGAGTAAGCAAAAGTATATGTAGTCATTTTGTAGCCAGGGTCCGATTAGTTATGGAATACATATATTTAAATCTACTCAGGTTGTACGGGAATTTACAGTAACTTTAATTCAGAGTAATGTAAAACAATAATTTTATTGCTCTAAGTAATTTAAACAATATTGATCAGTAAAACATGTTAAAGCAACTTGAAACATTATTAAAAATGTATGGACCTGCAAATTTCATGCAAGAGATATATGCTTCCAACATAAGTGCAAGATAACCCAACAGAGCTCTGCTCTTAATTAATTGATGTACAAAACTGCCACAAAACTTTCTAGAATAAATATTCTTAGAGGAGATCTATACAATAGAATGTTTCTAATGACAGGCTGTTTTTTGTCAACTGAATTTTTTTTTTGTACAAACTTAAGATACATTGAACACTTAGGTGCATGCACTGGCATTGTCATTATACTGTACAGAGTCACTTGCCCGGGATCAAGTGCATTGGCAGAACAGGTACATTCGGGTTACTGGCAGTGGCTTCCTTTTATGTTTTAAGTTGTGTTTTCTGCAAGTTTGTATCTTTTTCACAATACAATATTTTTTCACTCTGATACATTGTTTAGCTATGCTGTTTGTGAAGCATGCTTTTCTTTGCTCTCCCTCTACATTTTGTAACATGCCAGCCATATTTGTACACACCATTTCCAGTTATTTCCAGCAAAGGTGTTTCTTGTAAAGCTGCACCACAAATGGATACAAGTATTTGAAAATGTAGCTCCTGATTGCTAGGATCAGGTCAATATCTATGACTAAATGACAGACACTCCCTTATACTGTACAGTGATTCTGAAAAGCTTAAAAGTGTTTTACACACCTGCCCTTAGCATATTAGGGATATCTAAGTTTGTATTTCACATTTACTGAAAAAAAATATGGAAATCATGGTAGGCAGAATGCCTACAAATCACCATCCCTAATGTGCTACCACCCAGTTATGCTTACATCCAAGACCTGTCACACAAAAGCAGATTTATGAAAGGGAACTACTGGACCTTTCTGATAAAATAAACTGTAATTCAACATGCTAGCCTTGTTAGAACAGTGGCAACCTGGATTCCAAAATGGAATGTTAAACAAGGTGGAGATAGAAAAAAATTAAACTACTGCCCAGGGTGCAAATGAAGTACTAATTTGTTGTGCATCAAGCTGTCACATGTAGAAGGACAAAAAGGGGCAGCAAATGCAAAAGTGCCATTGGGCTTTCTGGTATCAAACTTCTTATTTTGGTCCCTGCATGTGTTGCTTACTGTAACACCAAGTAACTTTCTTGGCCTTAGCCAATAAATCATTTGTTGGTTGGTAGTCGTGACAAGCAGTTTTTGAAAACAAATTGATTTTTGCACAAAGAATATTGGGTAGTGTCTCATCTTTCAAACTGTTGTGAATAGTAGTCTTATGTTTTTCAGCCATACTAAATACCCTTTCACTTTCAGCATTTGAATGTTTTAGTGTAAATGCCAACTTGGCCACTTCAGCAAGGTTAGGAAAGGTTAGCTCCCCTGAACATTTTTTCAGGTTTCCTAATAAATGCCATAATAGATCCAGGGAAAATGGATCAATGACCCCCTCGTTTACCTGGTTTTTAATGTGAGGTGGCAAGGAGAACAAGCAGTACTCAACAAATTCTTCACGTAAGGCATCTAAGTCAATGTGTAGGTTTTGGGAAAACCGGTTTCCAAACTACTCAACATTGTCAAAAGAAATACAGTGTTTTCTCCTGTAGTCAACAAATACTGCATTATCTAATACAGGAACATCAAATGGAAATACTCTTTTAAAATAGTTAACAGCATCAACATAGAATGCTCGTATCGTATCATAAAACTGGTCTACTTTTCGTATGTCAACATCACCACTTACTGTCAGCTTTCTAAGCAACTGTTTTGTTGTCATTCCAATGAACACCTGAGAATCAGAAACGTGATTCATATGTTCTTCATAGTTAACATCCATTGGATTACATGTCTGAAGCTCTGACAGTTTAACAAACTTTTCTAAGATTTTTCAGATCAGTTCAGTACCAAGGTCTTTCAGCAAACAAAATGCATGGCAATTCATGTTCAAGAGCTAAAATAAAACTAGAAAATGCAGGAAAAACAGACTGCATAAATAGAAGGTAAATCTCTGTCATATCATCATTAAAAGAAGTTGTAGATGTTTAAACCTTGCTTCTCTGAAAGATTCAGATTTAAAGTATGACTTTAGAGCTGGAAAAAACACTTAGAACACACTGAACACGACTCCATACTCATCCATCTTGTGTATGTGTGCTTTAATAGTTTTTGACTCTCAGTGTCACAAAATTCATAAAATTCATTCAAACAGGCCTTCTTTTTTGATGACTGGTGAAACCTAAAACAGATACTGGCGAGGAAATCATCCAAGTCAAAATTTGTTATGGGCATGAACTGCGAATATGCATGTCTGCAACAGTTATGTGCCATATGACAAGCACAGCCATTGACATACACATGTGATACCTTTGCTAACACCCTTGTCATCAGTGAATTATTTTTTCCTGTGTTGACACTAGTGTTGTCAATCACCAGCCCAACACAGTTACTCCAAGGTATAGTGAGCTCTTCCATCACACCATCACACCATCAACAGCATCAAACATATCTGGAGCTGGAGCACCAGCTGCCATGGCAACTTTCAAAAACCTTTCCTCTGTTCACATCATAGATATGAACAGACACAGGATACAACTTCTTTGCACCATTATCATTTCCACCATCAATGGCAATAGAAAAAGGGTCGTCACATGCAAAATTCACAACAGGTAATACAGTGCTTGCACCTATCACATTGTTAATCAATACAGATTACTTAGTATGTCCACAGCTAAACTCCTTGGCTATCTTACTGTCTGAGAACAGGTTTCTACATAATTTTCCTGCATGGTCACAAATTTGAAATGGGAGGTTGTGCTCCAGAAGAAATCCTATGTACATTACTTCAGCTTTCATAACCTGAAACCAGAATAAATATAATCAACCATGATCCTATCACAAATCCAGAGATCAGCTAGGTTAACATACAAGTCCTTAAAGTGCAGGTAGCAACAAGAATAGCCAACAGTAAAATGTTAACAACAAGTCATTACTACTGTATGTATGATGTGATGAGCACAGATTTATCAGCAGGTGCCATATCTAGTTATATTCATCTTCATATTATCTCAACATTAATGTCACTCACTTTGCAAACTCACAAGTAACCAACCAACCTTGCAGCTGTTGAATGACTGTTCCTGAACTGTTTTGATGCCACAGTCAAGTACTCAAAAATGTTGAGGATTTATAAAGTGGTATATCACTAGCACTACTTGATAAGCAACTGATTGGGCTTGCTTGTATTTCTTGACCTGGGACCAACATGCTTAGTGTGTCAATGCAATGGGGAGGGTTGGAGACAGAATTGTGATGGTTGTCATCCATAGGCACAATACACCTTTCTTTCATATCCCTCTGCATGGCCAGTATATTGGCCTTGAAGCACACCAATTTTGGGTACTGGCCACTCTTTGTATAACCATTCTTGCTTTTCAACAATGGTGGTGGAACAGTATGAAAAGTGGTTGCGTTGGGGGTGCAAATTTAAGATTCATCCCCCTACTCATTGAGTGGTTTTACTCACATCCTCCATTTTTTTCCATATTTATAACCTGAAGAGCCCACCCCCACTATAACCAGCACCCTTGACTCACAGCAGCATCCTGTGTCTAGGCTGCTGATGCCCAACTGAGTGTTTGGCCTTCCTTTTCTTTTTTTAGTTTGATCTGTGTCTTAACTTAGGATGCAGCCATGTACTCATCCTACCCCAATCAACACTACTTAGACTTTTCTTTTACTTTCCAAAATTCTGCAGACACCCTCGAAACAACATAGGATGTATGAAGTAAGTAACATGGCGTACTACACATATTACATTTTAAAGGCTAATTCCACCCTGGTAATAACATTATCACGAAATCTGATAGGACAAGACACTACTACTTATGTAATTGGCAGAACCATTACCCTACTAACCCACCTTGTTCTGGGACCTACGCTTTTCAACTGTCCCCCTCCTATCCCCATCACACCTGAGCACTGCAGTGGTGGTGGTGCTAATGGAGAAGCAAGGCTCAAGTGCTCCACAAAGGGGGCAGGACTGATGCCAGCCCTCCCCCCAGTGTTGTTAATGGCCTGGCCAGTGTTTGTAACATATGCCTGCTCGGACTTAAAGCCAATGGGGCAAATGGAACTGGTGTTGCTCATTACCGTGTTTAATTTCTTTGTTTCTATCATGGCAATGATTGTCCGTGCTAACTGGGGAAAAAAAAAGAGAAATGGAACAACCGTTTCATTGAGACACCAAGTTCAAAATAAAATGGATGTGTGGAACACAGCAATCTGCCTGGCAGCTGACATATCTTGCTCTACTACCCCCAGTGCATCATCAGGTTTGTGACCTCTCTGACTGTGACATTACTGCTGCTTAGGAACATCCATTCAGTGTTTGCCAGGTCAGTCAGCTGTGATGTCACTGTCAGTAAGATCACAATGATGATGATGAAGTGTGGAGATAGAGACAGACATGACAGCTGTCAGGCTAAGAGCTGGTCCACACATCCAACACCATATTATCACATAGAAGTCTTTCTAATAAAGGAAAAAGAAATAATAGTTCATAAATAAACTGCTACACCTGATCACTTTTTGAAATTTATATTATTTTCCTGCCTGCCTTTTTTGGCTCCACTAGCTCTTTACATAGTTTCTCATACAAAATTAAATATAGCTACTTAACTTTGCTATCTGGATCAGTCTAGCTTCTAGATGCTTACCTGTCTGTTACATCATTAACTGGCCTGAAAAATTGAGTGACAGAGGTATTTTCTTCTTTTTCGTTCACTTTTTTAATATGACTCACACTACTCAAGTGCCTTTCTATGTCTCTCTTTTCTTGGTGCCCAACACCAAAACTTTTGTCACAAACCGTGCACTTAGCTTCATAGTCTGAGCTCCCTTTTATGATGCATGGATACTGGTGACTAATTTCAGGCCTGAACTTCGTCTTATATTTCACTACTTGCACTTTTGCCTTCTTAGGTGTGGAAGGTCCACTCTCTCGATCACTGTCACTTGATGCCATCTTCTAATATGGTAACACTACAAGCAGTTTAGTCCCTGACACTTCAAGTATTGCTGAAGAGTTCCTATAATATGTTCTACTTTGTAAAGTTGTTTAGTAAAAGCCCAGTGGCTCAAGAAGTTGACTTTTCTCAAACACCTAGTAAGTGTTTCTGGCGAGTAAATCTGATTTTGCAGTTATTTGCTAGCTCTTAATTGCTGAAATCACAAAAAATACAGCTGATCTGAAAGACAGGTGAAATTTGTAAAAAAAAAAAGACTGCAGCTATGATAAATTAAAATACATAAATTATGAAATAACATTTCCCTATTAACATCCTATTTTCAGAAACAGGCTAAGATACAGATGGAGGGCTGTAACATACAAATCAAATATGCTATAAGACAGGACAGGGTGTGCATTATAGAGAAATAATCGCACCTCTCTGGTGCATTGATAGGTATGAGGCACAACTGAGTGCCATCAAATGCACCTGATAAGTTTGATTATTACCCCATAATGGACACCCTGCAGTTTCTTATTGTCTTTATAAAATGGCATGTAAATATATGATATAGAATGAACAAAATAAAAAGAAAGTATATTTAAAAGCTAAAAATTAGACCTGTCATTAATATATGCATCCATTTTAAATCTGAATTCAAAAATAGTCCCTACTCTGGTACTGGGTGGGGGATTACTTGTGGCTCACATTTTACCAAGAAACCAAAAAAAATTACCTTGCATTTTCAAATCCATACAACTACTGTTTCATAATGGAAATTTGGTCAAATCTTTCCACCTGCCAGATTGCCTTTTTTTTTGATGTTGGTGGTAGTTGGGGGGGTGGAAGATAGGTTATACCATGAAAACGCCCATATATGTTTCGAATGCCTCTACATATGTAACTGTGTTTTTCCACCTTTTATCTTTGTGTATTAAGTATAATAAAAAGGGTTTAAGAAATTCTGCAATCTGATCAGCTGTTAGCATTCCAACAGCCTTACATTAATCCATGTTATAAAATGGGCTTCAGAAATCCAGCATTCCGATTGGCTAGTACATCTTCTGAGCCGTGTCCTTATTAGAAGATATACTAGCCAGCTGGCACTAACCTCCTCTGCCTGGCCCCATAACAACATCAAATCATTGAGCTGTGCCAACCCTAAACAAAGAAAAAAACACTCACTGGCACAGTTCACACGCAACAGAAGGAAACAGCATTCATTTCACAGCAGCTGTCAACGAATTGACTGTAAGTTGAAAGACTAACTTTAAAAACTTCAGAAAACCATAGAAGAACTCAAAGTTTTATGCCACAGTATCTGTCAGAAGGCATTAAAAACCAGTCAAAAAAACCCCAGAACCGCTGCTAGTCATATGCCATATCACTTCTGCCAAAAGTGACTTCCTCATACATAGCCGTCATCCTGACAAAAGAACTATGAGCTGTACCTCCCTCACACACACACAAGCACATACACACACAATCTCTTTCTAAACGGCAACTGCATAGATTTAAAAAAAATAAATAAATTCTGACCTCTCCTATGTTTAAAGCGAGTGGCAATGAGGACCTTAAAGTGTGAGCCCCGGTGAGAGTGATGTTTTTCAAATCACAGTACAGATCAATGAGTGCTCCTCTGATACTGACCCAGCAAACAAGACAGCATCTTTCAAGTAAAAGCTAGACCCAGTCCCCAGGAGCCTCCAATATTACTTTTATGAGCAGCTCACAAAATTAAAAAAAAGTAATCTGAGAAACAGCACGAACATTTCAAAAGCACTGACAAGCGCTAACTACAGCGGCTCCAGTGGGACATGCTCGTTTAACTTCTCACTACTAGTTGTATGGCAGCATTTCATAAAATGAAAACAAAAAATAAAATAAATAAAACAAATTGTATTATGAGTCTTTAAAAAAACAGTCGCTTCAAAGCTCCACTGTCCCAACAGATGCCCACAATCCTCCTAGCATCCCGCGTGCTGCAAAAAAAATGCTTTCACCGCTAACTCACACGCTCATCTCAGTTTAGCAAGTCAGTCAACCGCAGCTTCCAAACTGATAAATCAAATAAATGTAATCCTCATCCTCAGCCCATAATTGTCTCCATTTGGGACCGCTATTATCATCCAACCCGAAAACTTTCTATATCTTGGTGGGGGGTTGGGGTGGAGAGCAATAAATGTCACAGCAACTGCTACACATACTCAGTCCTGCTGACTGTAAGTAAAACAAAGGAAAGCAACCCATGTTAAACAAATAAAAAAAAAAAAAACATTTCTTTGAATGTTTCTCGTCTTGTAGACACAGAAATACCAACCTTCCATAGTGACTTTTCCATTAATAACCTACATTCCACTACAAAAACAGGGACTACTTTTTCTTGTTTTCTACTAATATAAAATGTTTCATTCATTCTATGTAGATTTTTTATGATTTTTTTTATGCTAACTTCTTTACAGCGGAGCCCATTTTATAAGCGCAAAAAAACACTCGAGGTGTGGGTTATCTTCCTGATAAGAGCACGCCCAGGTGCATAAGGAACTCAGCACAAGCATCTCGTGCCTTAGTACACCCCTGGGCATGCTCTTAACAGGCGATAACCCACACCTCATCGTGTGTTATTGCTTGCTTAGAAAATGGGCTTTTTATTTGGAGTCATCTGATTGGCTAGTGCCCCTTCAACAGGGGTACATTAACTTTCAATAGATGCCCACCAAATAAAAAGCACCAGTCCAAAACTGCCATATACTAAGCCATGTATCCTTGTGCCCAGCCTGCTACTTCATTGGCTGAAGCACTAGGCAAAAAATTTCAAACTGCAGCCATTTTTTTTTGCCAGTTAGCGAGACAGAATAAGCCTCACCAGAAACACACACAAACAAGTTTAAAAAAAAAATACTCGGCTGCACAGCACCAGCAAAACGTATTTATTTTTTTCAAATCTACCAGTATTGCAGCTTCCAAGAGTAACGCTCTTCACCGCTCGCTCCTCAAAGCCATCTCCTCAATCATGGCTTTCTTTCATCTCTGCCCCATCCCTGTTTCTGCCCAGTACTGCAACCCCCCCAAAATGTCTCTGTGCCACGCTGGGAGCCCACCCCAGCATGGCAGAAATGTCATTTTCCAATGGGGGTGCCCAATCCCCCGCTGGCTTCACTGCCCCCCCAAATGTCTGAATGCCATGCTGGGAGCCCACCTCAGCATGGCAAAAGTCCCCCGTAGTCAATAAAGAAAGCAAAATACCTGGAAAAAAAAAACCTTCCCTCGTACATTCTTTACCCCCTTCCCCAGCCTGCGCCCACCCTCTGCGTACCCCTCCCTCCCCACAGCCCCACCTCAACCCATACTTACCTCCGGAGCCCAGCGTGATGATCTTCAGTGGACTGGGAACACATCTGCACTCTACAAAGCCAACCGCGAACTGAAGAAATGCCGGTAAGCTGTATAATGGCATAAATGGACAATTTACAACTTTAGTGCATATGCCAGTCATTTTTGGGAATTTTTTCACCAAATTTTCAACATTTTTTTGGGGGGGCCCATCTCATGAACTGTGACACTGAAATCTTGTTATTCAGACCCGAAAGGTGATTTCGCGGTCACTGCGCAGAACCACCTTTCGGGACCGATAAATGAAATGACAGTGTCACAGTTCATGAGGAAGGCCCCCAAAAACCCTATGTTGAAAATTTGAAGAAATTCCCCAAATTGACTCTTTTACGAGCATGCGTTGCGCAGTTCCTACGCACGCTGGTAACTTTGAGAATTTTCAATATTTTCACTCCAGATTTTAAGCATTGCCATTTCACCACACCTCCCTGTGAACAGTACAACTGTCATTTCTCACATCTCACCCAAAATGTGTTTTCACACATGCAGCGCACAATTGCGCGGTCGTTGTGCGAAATCAATGTCCGGGACAGATTAAGAAAATCACAGTGACACTGTTCATGAGCAGAGGTCTTAAAATGGCTATGTTGAAAATTTGGTGAAAAAATTCATAACAATTACCGTTTTACGAGCATGCGTTGCGCAGTTCCTACGCACGCTCGTACGTTTGCAAATTTTTAATATTTGCAGTCCAGATTTTCAACATTGCCATTTTACCACACCTCCTTATGAGCGGTACAGCTGTCATGTGTAAAATCTATGAAAATCTGTATTGTCATGTAACAGAAAGGGACTATTTTTTCTCTCCTGTCAATAAATATACTGTTAAATGTAAAACTTTATGGCTCAGAGTAATTATTTATTATATATTACTGTTACTCAACTAATTTCCCATTTTCTAAGCACAATAATACCCTCCAAGGTGGGTGGTATTGTGCTATACCGGACCTTCCAGGGGCTATAAGGCCCTCCGCCTGCAACTCGGGCCTCATTACACCCTAGGCGGTCCGGTATATGCTACACTACCTACCTTGTTGGGTATTATGTGTTAATATGCTTGATGAGTGGGCGGTATTGGGAAATATTGGACCGCCCAGGGGTGTAATGAGGCCTGATGCCGCAGGCGGAGGGCCTTATAGCCCCTGGAAGGTCTGGCATTTCCCAATACCGCCCACCCTGGAGGGTATTATTGCGCTTAGAAAATGGGTCACTGTATTGTATGCATTTTAAAATGAAATAAAATACTATAAAATAGTTTAAGTGGTATAGAATAGCATAAAATAGTTCCTCCGCCTGCACTTGCATGCTTTATTTTTTTTTTTACCTGAGGACTTTTGTCCTGTTGGAGCCTCTGTACTTGTCAAAAAAAAAAAAAAGTTTGCTGTCTCTTGTAATTGATTTTGTACTCAATTTCGTCATCTGGCAATGAGAGGGGCTACTCTAGAGTAAATAAAAGTGAAAGTATTGGGAATTGGCAGCGGGCAGGCAGTTCTGTATACCGAGGAGTGGCATAGAGAGTTGGGAGGTGCAGTTGAGGAAGGTCGAGTGAGCTATTTTTTTTTTAGTGGCAATGAGCAAAATGGACAGCCCAAGTAACTTTTGTAAAAGAAAATGTGAGGAAAGACCATGGCAGACTTTCTTAACTTCCGCTCAGGGGACATGGAGTCGCGTTACCAGCTCAAAATGCTTACTACCTCAGGCGGCTTTTGAGGGACCAGGAGCTGCGACTTTCCCTATCAGATAAAATGTCAGGTGAATGTTATGTTTGTGAGAAGTAGGCATTTTTTTTTTCACTTCTTTCAGTACATCTTGAAGGAAGCTAAGAGCAACGGGGGGAAGGGGGGAGCACACCGGCTGTCAACTCGCTCCGGAGATCACCGGTATTTTCTATTTCTTCCATGCTGCATATGTGCTTCCATCTGCGGTAGGAAGATGTAAGAAAATACCAGTGCTGTCATGCTCAGTTTGAGGCTGACAAGCTGCTTGCAGGGAGATGTAATACAGCAGCTGCTTTGTTGACCGGAAAGTGTGTATGTGCTTTGTATGTTGTTACACTTATTTATTTGGACTGTGCAGTCTTGTTATTTTTGCCATGAGAGACAATGGCCTGAGCGCTGAATACTGTTATGCTTTGCCGAGCAGGGCAAGATGGTGGCTGCATTTCATTAACATTCGAGG
The DNA here is from genome assembly GCA_016271365.2 of Neoceratodus forsteri. NCBI lineage: Eukaryota > Metazoa > Chordata > Ceratodontiformes > Ceratodontidae > Neoceratodus > Neoceratodus forsteri. The sequence continues at coordinate 1,478,041,596 of CM057449.1, read as the reverse complement.
TGCACACTAATTGTTTTGGTTATGGGACACCCTGAATAGGCTCACGTTTTTATGCGGGCTGTATCGGAAAATAAATGAATCTCTACTGCCACGCTTTCACCAATGAGATTCGTTTATTTTCCGGTGCCATTTTCTAATGCTTACTTAGACTGTCATGTACAGCCTACTCATAATGGCACATTGTTTCTTCCTGACAGCACTCCTTCCTAAGCACTGCTGAATGACTGGAATGACACATTCTGATTCTGAACCAACATTCTTAAACTGCTGATGGAAGAACTATTACAGTAAAAATTCCCCTCTAAATAATGGAAACATTCAAAAAGTATACTTTTAACACTGTTCATTTGGAATAATTTTTTATAACATCAATAAGACACTCACAGAAGTTAGATTAAAGCAGCAGTGCAAGAATCTGGTGAAAAGTTTGACCTATACTTTGTTATGCTATTTTAGATTGCCACTTACCTCCTGACTTGTATGAAATCTTTCTGTCCACATTTGAGTCTTCTTTAGTACTTTTTTCATGTTGAAATATTAAAAGGAGCGCTCCTTTTAATATGGCTCAGACCAGGTCTTCATCAGTATTCTCAACTGTTTTGTCCATCAGTTGTTTAAATATCACTTCTGTTGGGACTAAAATGAACTATCATGCTGCTCTCTGACCTTATGGAACAACAGGTGTTCAAAACAGCTGCAAATACTGATCGCAACCTGTTCCAAGCCATATTAAAAGGAGTGCTCCTTTTATTATTTCAAATGTGAATAAAAGCTCTTTACTAAAGCAGACTCAACTTGTGGACAGAAGGGTATCATATAAGTCAGGAGGTAAGTGGTAATCTAAAATAGTATAAAAAGTATAGGTTAAAATTTTCACGGGATTCTTGCACTGCTGCTTTAACAGTCAGTCACTCCTTAGGGGCAATATAGGACTCTGCTATGCCGTGTGCCACATTACACCCCTGGGGTGATTAAAAAACTGTTAATCTAACTCCTGGTTATACCTTATTGTTTAATTATACAATGGCTTTTAAAATTCTGAAACCTGATTGGCTGACTGACACAATTAACCCATAGTAAATCCTGTCATGACTAACAGGTAACAGTACCAGTCAGCCCCATTAAGAATCCACAGTGTTTAAAATCCCTCAATCCCTCCAACCCTCCAAAAAACACAGTCAGCAACACATCATATTGCCTACCTGATATAGTGCATAACATCAGAAACCTCAAGTTTTAATAATCCACAAAGTGTAAAAGTTATGTACCATCAAGTTTATAAATAAAACTCAACTCTCAACCCAATCCAGCTTTACAAAAAACAGTGCTCACTTGCTCTCCCTCACTGAAACCTGATTGGCTGCATTTCCATTTCTTTTTTTCAACATTTCCCCGATCAGTACAGATGGAACAACTGTGGCAGCAGTGTATGGTAGACACTAATGTTAAAGAATATACAACTGTTGTCACCCTTCATTTTCTTGTCTCTTTTGTTACCATTTGTGTATAAAACAAAATGTCTGTGTTCTCTCTTACAACAAGCAACTCAGTACAGCATCACCCTAGCAATGCAGAACTATTTTATGTGGAGCAATATTTAAAAAAGAAACAAATAATAGAAACTTAATAAAAAATCTGTTATGAAAGCTATTCTTTTTAACAAAAACAAATATTGGTTCAACACTTCCAGAGCTGGCAGAATTTAACAGAGCCACAACATAGAAGGATGAGTGTAAAAAAAATGCTGAGATCTGAACACCTTATGGGTGCATTGTAATTATTACAAAAATTCCAAACATCTACTTACAAATGGTCAGATGTATGTCACTAACACTATCTTAAATCTAAAAATCATCAACTTAGGGGACTACTGCATTTGTCCTATGCCTAAGTTTATTGAAATATGCTTTTGATGTATTCTAGATTCTCTGAATCTGGTACATTGTGTACTGTACTGTTCAAGTATCAAGAAACCACCTCCCATTTTCAAAAAATCAGAACGAAAGTTCCAGAGTATCTTTTTGCACTTTTGAGTAGTAAAGCTAAGGTCTGGGGGAAAAAACTAAATTGTGTTTATGGGTATAGGATTGCTTTGGACTTTCTTGAGATTGAACTAGGCATGGGAACCCCCTATACAGATTCGCATTCCACACGGAGTGTCTCCTATCCCTAGTACCCCAAATCCTTCCCACCCTGACACCTACCCCTTGACCATGACCACTGCAGTTTCTACACATCCTGTTCTGTGCCTCATTATGGTGCTCCACATAAGCCTCAAGTCCCATGATACACTAGATTGATAAAACTCTGGCCAGCCCCCACTGTATATATGGTAGATAGGTAAAAAAAAAGAATACTAGTCCATCTCATGATGGAAGGCACCATGGTACCAGACTCCCGGGGGTACGCTACATTTAAGACAGAACAGTGGGTGGGCCCAGCTAGACCAAGTTTCCCTAAAGGTTAAAAATTAAAGGTAAAATGAACAGGGACCAGCTCGTGGGCAACCACAGAATACAAGGCTGAAAATTAAGGCATGCAGATAAACCTTCAGAAATCTACTCCATGACATAGGTAATGTATGTGGTGTGCAAGATATAGCTGGTGTAGAGTGTCATTATGTGCAGTTTGGGTGAGAGAACTGCAAAGCTGAGAGGTTTGGTTTGCCCCAACATTGTGGGATCAGATGATGTTCTTGTACCATAAAAGAGATCTTGCACAGCACATATTAACTTATTGTAAATCACTTGAGTCAACAAGAATGATGGACAACACAGAAAAGCCAAAATCCTGCCTGTGACTTCTGCACCTCAAGATCAGGTAGCAGAAAAACTGTGACTTTTAAAAAACAAAATAAACAAAAAAAAAACAAAACCCAATAATCAAGAACCTATGTGGCAGTCATGAAGATCAGGGGCAAAAGCACATTTTGCATGTACCCCTGTTAATGATAAACATTAGAAAATGACTACACTTTGGTCCAGTGACGGTCTAGAACACATTAACTGAGAGTTGGAGAAGCTAAAGTGACAGGGCGGTGTTGGTCTCCAGGACGACAAGTCCCCCCGACTGACATTGATTATTTAGATCCCTGCAAAATGCACAATCCCTTTTTCAGAATGATAAATATAATTGTAAAGTAAGGTTAGTAGCAGAGGAATTAACTGTAATTATAAAAAGGGTCTGAGAAATGCAGCTTTCTGATTGGCTGCAAACATTCTAACAGCCTTATGTTAATCTTTTATTAACATACATGTAGAGCTTAGCCATATGCTGAACAAAGTTTAACACTGTTTAAAAACATTTTTTATTTTAATAGCAATAAGGCACTCCCAGGGATTATGTTAATGTCAGTTAATCGCCCTCTAGGGACATGTGGCACTCGGCTACACCTCGTGCCACAGTACACCCCTAGAAGGTGATTAACAGACCATTAACATAACCCTTGGTCATGCCTTATTGCTTAAGTGTCTGTATTTATAGCCAGAAATGCGAGGAAGAAAGTGACAGCTCTAAAGTTAGGTGCTTCCGACTCTCCTTCAGTCAGACTAGTGCTGTCATGTAAAAACCGCACTGTAAACAAAAGCAAAACTGAAGTAACTTGGCATGTAAAATCAAAATGCCTGAATTTCTGGTAGATCATGTAACATGACACAAAATTCCTTTATAAAATCCAACTACACCTTTTCCTGAAAATCAACACGTCACCGGAATTATCTTTAACTTACCCGCCAGGAGACGGACTGAGAGGAAGAGATGGGGTCTTTGACAGCAAATACTATTGTTTAAAGTCAATCCTGCTGCCACTTGGACTGACTGAAGTCCACCAACCAAAACAAAACAGTTTGTGACTGCCACTACTGGAACTTGAGAAGTTTTCATGGCAACTGTCAAAGCTCTCAGAGACAGCTAACTCAACTAACTGCCACCTGCAGCTCTTCTATTGAGAAACAGTCACTGTGCTGTGACACCACACACCCAGCAATCCCCTGGTATAGTAGCTCATGATGGGCATTAACATGCCAATCCAAGACTGTCACTGTTGTAATGGGTGGCTCGCTCTAAACCTTTGGACCCAATTAGTCAGCTCCCTTAATGCTGCATGAGCTACTACTGTGCCACTGGAATTTCTTATGAATTTATTCAGCGGCTATACAATGCAGCTAGCAACATCCACGGGACACAGAATGGTAAAAACCAGTGGGAGGTCCGGACCTCCAGCACAGTGTGGTGCATTGATTTTATGCTTGCAGGAGATCTGACACTGACGTTAGAATGCAGTAGACTCTTACAAAATGTGTGACACTTGGAGGGAATGTTTCCTCTTAGTGTGTCTTTCCTGGTTAAACAGTTTTCCCTTTCCTTTCTGACACCACGATTCCCACTCCTGGTGTCAGATGTGCACCCCCCAACCCATCTGTACACCTTGCCAACATCAGGGTGCCCGATCCCCATGTCAGCATCCCCCCCCAGAATTGTGGCACGTTGGAAGCCCACCCCATTGTGCCTATTTTTTTTTTATGTAACCTGTAATTGAAGAAAACCTTCTGTTGTAGTCTTTTTTCCCCTGCAAACATGAAAATGGTCCGCCATTGTCTTCTTCATCCCCCTTCCCATCCCCACCCTCACTCTGCACACCCACCTCCCCACACACCCCCCTCACCCATACTTATCCTCCGGGGTTGGGAGCTGTGATCTTCTCTGAACCGGGACATGTCTGCACTCTTCAAAGCTGTACTGCGAACTGAAGAAATGATGGTAAGCTTTATTTACAGTTAAACTTTTTTATTAATTTTTCATAAGATATACAGACAAACCTCTTACAGTACAGTACAATGTGAGGATTTTATTTTTTTTTTAAAGAAATTGAGGCAGCGTATAATAAGAACATTGCTACAATAATACAAGGAGCTTTTGGTTTAAAATATAGTAAACAATACAGGTCATGTAATTAGCATATACTTGACATTTGTAGTGAATTTTAAAGCGGTTAGTATGATTAGATATGGTTTATATTAAAATGTTACATAATTATATATGATGCTGCAAAAGGGAAAAAAGTACATTCGTAAAAGGATTGTGGAGTAATAAAAACGATTGAGAACAGAGTATAGGAAAGAAAAGATATAAGAAAGTTAAGAAGAGAGAAACTATAAAAAAGGGAAAAAGTGAGACTACAATGATGTATCAGTAAAGAAATCCATATATATTAAGTCCATACATTGGTGTTGGAAGATTTAGTTGATTCCAAAAAATTAAAAAAGCCCTGCCAACAACTGTTATATAACATGAGTCGGTCAGACAAGATAGATGTCATACGGTCCAGAGAGGCATATTGCAATAGTCGGTTAATGATACCGGGAAGGGTATGGATTATGTTGGATCTCCAATGCATGAGGATTGTGCGTTTAACTTGAAGGAAGAGTATATTTAACCATCTGCTCTGCGAATATGAAATTTTATAAGAACGGTGATTAAAAATACCAAGAATGCAATGTTTAGGGTCCAGTGTAAAAGGTTGACCTACCACTTTCATTGCAAATCTGTGAGTACAGTGCCAAATCTTTTATATGAGGGGACAGTGCCATAAGATATGCAATAAATCCCCATTGGGGAACTGCAGCATAGCAATTGTTATTGTTCAATAAACCTATTTTTGTAATACAACAGGAGTTCTGTACCACAAATGAAGGATCTTGGTTTGAATGAGGAACTGCGTTTATCATTTAAAGATTTGTGACAGGAGAGCCAACATCTGGGCCATTGTGCATTGGTGATATTATATTGTAGCAAAGTACTCCATCTGTTTTAGCATTGACAGAGTAGTCAGGAAGGATATCACAAATATCTTTGTAAACAGTGCTATTTAAATTGGATGTTGTTTTATCCATTTAGAGATGTGCTTATCATACAGAGAATTGATAGAGAAGGTGTGAGGTAAGAGTTGCATCATGCAAAGCTGTAGATATTTCAAAAATCCTGATGGGGAAGATTCCATATGCCTTGTAGGTCGGTGTAAGATTTTAACTTTAATGACTTGGGTTCAAGTATATCCTGCAAAAGAGAATACCCTTATTTTCCAGGTATGACAAAAAGGGGTGATTATCAAGAGATATATGGTGGTTACCTCAGATAGGGGTGTAAGCTAAGGGTTTGGGGTTAGATTTAATATGCTTGTGAATGATTTTCCAATAGACTATAGAAGCAGCTATGGTAGGGTGAGACTTTAAAGAAGAGGTAAGGGTGTTGTAAAGGAAAGAAGTCACCACATTACCATTACATAAGGATGTTTCCATATTGACCCATAAAGGAGACTGGATGTTAGGTTTGTTAAACCATTTAATTGTTTGAGATGTACGGAAAGCCCATAAGTAGGCTTGGAACCAAGGAAGGCCAAAGCCACCTTTTGACCAATGGAATCTAAGTTTATTACAACTAAATCTAGGTATTTTGCCTTTCCAAATGAAGCTGCCGATAATTTTTGTCTGTTTTGGTAAGAAAACTAGAGGGAAGTATCAAAGGGATATTAGAAAATAGGTGTAATATTTTAGGAGTTATAGACATTTTAATGGCAGAAATTTTACCATTAAAAGAAAGTTTAAGTAGCTTCCATCTATCAAGTGTTGTTTGGATACTGGTTAACAGAGGGTAAAGATTAGCATCCCATAATTTATTCAATGTCGGGGTGATCCGAATGCCAAGATAAGATATACCTTGGGGGGCCCAACGAAAGCCTAATGAGTTGTTCATGAGGGACTACAAAGGGTATTCAATGGTAGCTTTTGGATTTGTTAAGGTTTAGAGCTAGTCCGGAGTAGGAGGTGAAGTCATTCAGTAGTTTAACTAAAGGTTGCCCGGAACTTTTGAGGTTTTCAAGTAAAATAAGGAGATCATCTGCATATGAGAGTGAAGTATAGTGAGAGTTACCAATAGTAATGCCTTTAATTGTACTGGATTGATGTAGGGATGAAGAAAGAGGTTCCATGGCAAGTATAAACAATGAAGGCGATAAGGGGCATCCTTGTCTGGTGCCTCTTGCTAAGTAAAAGGAGGGGGTCAAAATAGAGTTCATGAGAACTCGAGCTGAAGGGGAGGTATACAATAATTGAATCCAAGCACAAAAATTATTTGTAAAGCCAAATGAGATAGCACCTGATATAGATATTCCCAATTGAGAGAGTCAAATGCTTTCTCAAAGTCAATAGCTATTGCAGCTGCAGGGTTTTAAGAGTTTTTGCTTTGTGATTCAATTGAGTAATGACCGAAGATGATCGGAACTGTTTCTATTTTGATAAATTCTGATTGAGAAGTATGGATGAGTTTAGTCATTAAAGATTCTAAGCGAGAGTTAATAATTTGGCAAAAGATTTTCCATCAGTATTAAGAAGTGAGATCGGTCTATAGTTTGAAAGAAGTAAAGGTTTTTGTCTTTTTGGTAAGACTGTTATAATGGCTTCGGTCATTGTGCATGGAGTTTCTTTATTAAGGTTACTTCTTGGAATACATTAGACTAATACAGGACAAAGAGTGTCAGATAGGGTTTATAAAAATCAATAGGGAACCCATCACTGCCAGGTGCTTTACCATTTTGAATGATGATAAAGCAGTTTGGATTTCCTGTAAAGTGATTGGTTTATCAAGCATAGCTTTGTCCTGAGGGGATAGGTGGGGTAGATTCAATTTTCCAGAAAATGTTGTATTAGGTTGGGATTTGTAGTATTAGGTTGCGAGTATAGTTGATGGTAAAAGGATTGCATAATCGACTGATTGAAAGGTTGTCTGTGTGTGTCTGACCTGATGGATCTTTTAGACCTGCTATATGTCTCTGCATCTGTTGAGTTTTAGCTGGTAAGAGAAACTTTCCGCATTTATCCCCTTGTTCCCAATAACCATGTTTAATCCTAAAAAGGGCAAGTTCAGCTGTCCTGGATATCAACTCATTAATTTTAATTCTTAATTGTAGAATTTCCAGATGAAGCTGTGAATTATGATTGGGTTTATTTAATTTATAGTATTGGGTTTCTTTTTCTTTAAGGATTTTCTAAATTAGCTAATTGTTGTTCTCTTAATTTCTTTCTATGCACTGCATAACTAATAATTTTACCTCTAATAGTGGCTTTTAATGCTTCCCAGATAGTACCTTGAGACATATCTGGAGTATCATTAATAGAAAGAAAATCTTGAATCTGGGTTTTAATCCAAGGAGGAATTCAGGGTCTCTGAGTAAAGTGGGTCTAAGCGCCAAGATGGGGATTTAGAAGAAGGTGGACCCCAGAGTAAATGCAAACTGATAGGGGAATGATCAGATATAACAATAGGGAGAATCGATGTATCAATAATTTTTTCAGTAATGAGGGGAGAAGAGAACCAATAATCAATCCTACTATATGATTTATGTAAAGAGGAATAAAAGGTGTTTGTTTGTTTATTTTTATTCTGTATAACCAGTGAGCAAAAATGCCCATTTTCACTGGTGCCCAGTCACAACATAAAAACATATATACACAATATACAAAACATACAAATAATAAAACATCATTTGAAACAACAACACTTCGAATCAACAAACATAATTTTTTTTAAACCCTCTTAAATAACAGAATTGTAACACATTGCAAAATATAACCAGGTAGTTCATTATATAATTTCACTGCATAAAATTGTATGGAATTCTGAGCAAATACACTTTTAAAATAGGAATCGAAAATTAAAGTTAGCCTGCGACCTGGTCCTTACACCATTCATCAGTTTGGAAACATTTCACAAATAACACTGGAAAAAATTCCCAATCTAATTTTTTGAAGAAATACTAATACACGTAATCTAAACCTATCAACTAATGACAAACAACCCATAGAACTGTAAAGTAAACAATGATGAGTTATTTTCTTCTGATCTGTAGCAAATCGAATAATATTATGATAAGTGGATGTCAACTTAATACGCATTCTATCTGATGTAAAAAAGTAAATAATTAAACCATAATCAATAACTGAAAACAATAAACTATTAACCAAAATTACTCTAACATCTTTTGTTAAATACTTTTTCAATCGATATAGCATTCCTAATCTTTGATGCAACTTACCTATTAATTTCTGAATATATATTTCAAATTATAAATTACAATCAATGACCAGGCCCAGGTAACTAATTTCAGAAACCCTTTCTATGTTATTTCCATAGTTATCTTTTAAAGTCAACTCAAAATTCACATTAGATCTTACATTTTTGAATACCATACATTTTGTTTTAACATGATTCAACACCAAGTTTTGCTCTATGAACCAACCATGCATTAAACTAAAATCATCCCGTAACTGTTGCTGTACAATTTGAACAGTATTGCCAATACATAATAATACTGCATCATCTGCAAATAAAATAAGCTCTGTATTTTTACATATTTTGGGCAATGAATTTAAAAATAAGGAAAACAGCAAAGGACCTAATACTGACCCTTGAGGAACACCACACATCAAAACACCTCATCTGACATTGCACCATTCATAATAGTTTTCTGCCCTACCAGTTAAATAGTCATTAATCCATAGTATCACTTCCTTAGAAAAATTAATCTCTAACAAACTCAATAACAACTTCCCATGATCTACCAAATCAAATGCCTTGGTGAGGTCCACAAAGCCAGCAGCTACTATTTTTCCCTCATCTAGGGCTTTATACACCTGGCCTAGAACCTCACCAAGGCAGTTTCCAGTACTAAATCCTGCCAAATCCATGCTGGAAGGAACCAGAGCAATTTTGGTCCAAATGACCTTTGATCTGATCAGAAACAATACTCTTTAATAATTTAGATAAGGGAGCTAATAGTGTTATGGGTCTATAATTATTAACATTAATTTTACTTCCCGTTTTATAGATTGGCCTTACAACACCACATTTCCACTTTAATGGATACACATTATTAGTGAGGGAAAAATTAAAAACTTTTGTCAGCATTGGAGCAATTATTAACCCAACTTTTTTAAGAATTCTATAATCTATTCCATCAGCCCCCCAAATTGGCCTAGGATCTGTCTTCGAGATATACGTCAAAACATCATTCTCAGTAAGTACCTGAAAATGAAATTTTGACACACCTCCCTTGTCCCCACTATTTTCTTCTAATAACTCCTTTAATTCTAAACTTGACATACGCCCTTGAATGTTAAACCTCTCTAAATTAGTAAAATGAGAATTAAACCCATTAACTACTTTAATTGGATCACTAACCAATTGTCCATCTAATTGCAGTGAAATTTTGTCCAAACCCTTACTTTTACCCATTAACTCATTCAAAACTTTCCAAAGGGCCTTAGTATCACACAACCCCTTACCCAGTTTATTTTCCAGGTACTCCCTTTTCGCTTTCCTTACCTTTGCTGTGTAATCTCATTGTCTGGGATGATATAGTCTCCAAATGTCAGAGAGACCTAAATCCTTCATAAGCATTGATACAGCATTAATACTACGGGGGTGGGCATTATGTGATGAGTTACTTCTGTCTAAATATGCTTGTAGTGCTAAGTTAAAGTCACCACCAGTAAGAATAGGTGAATTATTTTTATTATTAATCATAATTTGTTGGGATAGATTATGGAAGAAAATGGGTGAATCAAAGTTGGGTGCATATACATTCACAAACATAAGCGGACCTGCTGTGGTGTTTAATAGGGTTATAATACACCTACCATCCGGGTCTCTAATGATTTTATGGGGGCCAATTAAGAATTTATGTATTAAGATAGCAACCTCATGTTTTTGGATGGAAGATGATGCATATACTTGACCGACCAGTCCCTTTTAAGTCTGTTGATATCCTCTGATAAAAGTTTAGTTTCTTGTAAGAAAGCAATATATGTTTTATGCTTTTTAAGATAGGTAAATACTTGCTTACGTTTACAAAGCGAGAGTTGAGTCCTTGACATTCCATGAATGTAGATTAGATCACTCATGGTACTAGGATACAAGGTAATTAGTTACAAATAGGAATGAGGACTCAATACCATTAATTTGGAGGATGTCACACATTCAAAAGGTAAATATATATAATAAACAAATGTATGCAGGGCCCTTAACTTGTATGGGTTCGAGATGATTGAGTATTTGTATTCATTTTGTCTGCAGAGGAGAGTATAGAGATAGGAATATCAAGTAATTAAACATTAGAACCAACAAACATTAGTATAAACTCAGTAACAAGAATATTAATTTGAAACTTTTATGAAATGCAGAGCAATAAGAGTCGGTAAATATACAGGACTCTCACTCTACACTACTAGGCGTGTAGAGTAATTAGTGAATCTCAAGATACGGTTTACCCTATAATCTTAAGATACTAAACTTTATATAATAGTATATTAAAGAAGTGTAATTGAGATTTGTGCTGAGGTAATTAAAGCATTACCCTAGAAAAACCAAAACATCATTCTACCAAATAAAAAAGGATAATTATGTAATAGTGTTAAATTCCAAACATAATGAATTAGCTTGGACCTAGCAATAAGTCCAATATTAAATAAAGTATACCAACATGATGGCAGATAATGCTGGAACAGTGTGAGCCAGATTAAAGGATGCCCGATGTGTATTAATCCACATAAGCTAGGTTAGGGAATGCAGTATATACTATAGGTTCATAGTGCATCAGTGTATTGTGGAATCATTTTTATAAGTTCCAATGATTTGGAAGAAAATGGGATGAAGAATAATGTGAAAAGGCGGAAAAACTCAGAATGTATAGAAATACAATTGGAAGCATACTTTGGTGCAAAATCTGTGAGATATAATGGGAATGCACCTGATGCACTACATACCAGAAGTGATGCAAAATAGATATTAAATAAGTAAATGATTTTAGAGTATTTGTCTAATCATCCTCCACATTCCAACTGATAGGATTTATGTGGAAAAATGCTATAATAGTAGGGGTTAAGGGCACACTGATATGAAATGCAGAACTCTATATATGTATGTATGCACCTGACCACATGGTGGCGCTAAAGCTTATGAAAAATTAGAATGTAAATAGCAATTATATATACTAATGTCTGGCACCACACAAGGATTAATTAGAAGAGATCTTACAAACATTGTAATATTTATTCTTTCTCTTATTTTTTTTTCCATTGAACACATTGAGAGTAACTCCCGCATGAATTAAATACCTCCAGTATCAATTGGCTCACCTCCCACATACAGATACAGGCTTCTCAGCAGCGATAGCGATTTACTGCATTTAAATGCTCCAAACCTGTTGGGTGCGATAGAAACTGCGCTTTGTGGTAAAGGTACCGAAGGAATCGAGTGAGGTGGTGTGAAGAGGAGGGATTCTGGTGAGAAACTGTTATACCACATCTAATTATGGGCCATAGTATTTATTACAATTTTTTTTTTTTAGTGGGAAAAGCCTCAGGTAGCCTTGCTCTTCGATTTTCTTCTCCTTTTCTTTTTGGGTGGTTCAGATGATTTAAAGGGAGAGCTGGACACAAGATGAGCCCAGGAAGAATCGGGAGAGTCATTACCCATTGAGAGCTTCTTTGGGTCTTGAGTAAACGTGTCGGATACAGTCTGTCTCAGATCCTCCGTAGATGAGTGCAGATCGTCTTGGAGTGGGGAGAATTTGTTAGACAAGGTAAGAGGAGTAGAAAAACTGATGTGACGTTCCACATGGGAAGCTGGAGAGGTGGAAATATTATTTAAACAGCAGGTATTATTATTTAGAGAAGAACCAGATGCTTTTTTTTCTCGTATGCGTGCGGAGCTTCTGGCAGGAGCTACAGTGGCAGATATGATGGCTGCAGATTTCTCAGGGACCTGCAGGACAGTTTCAGCAGAAAGGGCAAGAGATTGTAATTGTGAAGTGCTTGTGCTGGAGCAGGAATGAGCTGCATTAGCATCGCAAGGCAATGTAAGTGCGGGCTGTGTCCAATTCAGAAATTCAGAGAGAGATTCTGGGGTACTGAAATCTCTGGTAGAATCATTCAAAAAAAGATGCATTGTAGCAGGGCAACGCAGTGCAAACTTAATTCCACGCTGATGAAGGATTGTTTTAATGGGGTTGTAAGCTTTTCGTTTGTTAGATAATTCTTTAGAATAGTCTCTGAAAATTATGATTCTGTTTTCTTGCCAAGTAAGTGCACCTAATTGCCTCGCTTTTTGAAGAATCAGTTCAGTATGTGCGTGGTTTAGAAATCTGGCAATGATGGTCCTGGGTTTCTGGTCGGGTCCAGGCCTCGGATTTAAGGTGCAGTGAGATCTCTTGATGGTTAGGTCTTGGCCGGCTGGTAATTTAAGCAAAGAAGGAAGTACATGAGTTAGAAGAGCACTGGTATCTCCTAGTTCAACACCTTCAGGAAATCCGAGAAATCTAAGGTTGTTACGTCTGTTTCTATTTTCAATATCATCTATTTTGTCCTGAAGGTTCCTAATAACTCTGTCCTGCTCCCTGATGGTAGCCTGTAATGTGTTAATGGAATCTTCGTTTTGAGATGCTTTAACATCAGTAGCGCTGATTTTTTGATCAAGTGCCTGCATATTATTGATATTTTGTTGAGATGCAATTTTTAATACATTGATTTCACTTATTAGTTGCTGAAACATTGCCTCCACTCTATTAAGAGAACTGTTATGTGGAGATTGGTCCGCCATTATTGTAGGCCTTAATAGAGAAATTGAAAAGCTGTAGAAAACTCGTTCCGTAATTATGAGGCAATAAAAATACTGTACCAGAGCTGTTCTACAATGTACATATAGTAAGATCTCAGATGTTGGTGAAGGTAGGAAGTCTGGAATCTGTAGGATGGATGGTGATATTTGGTGAATCCAGGGAGATGAAGAATCAAGCAGCCATCTTCAGCACAGCGCCCTCTGGCTGTGACGGTAAGCTTTATAATGAGAGGCAATGGGGAGTTTCAACTTAGGTTGATATTTCAGCCATTTTTTGGAACTTTGACCCCAAATTTTCAACATGGAGTCCTTGGGATCCCACCTCATGAACATGCCACTGTTATTTAGTTTCTCAGTCCCGAAAGGTAATTTCGTGGTCACTGCGTGGAATCACTTTTCAGGACTGATTAACAAAATGACAGTGCCACTGTTCATGAGAGGAGGTCCCAAAAAGCCCATGTTGCAAATCTAGTGAAAAAATTACAGAAAATGACTGCATTACGAGCTTGCATTGCCCAATTTCTATGCACGCTTGTAACTTTGCCAATTTTTAATATTTTCTCTCCAGATTTTCAACATTGCCATTTTTTCACACCTCCTTATGAATTGCACAACTGTCATTTTTCACATCCATCCTGAACTGTGTTTTCACACCTGTGGCACAGAACGGCATGGTTGCTGTGGGAAATCAACTTTTGGGACAGATTAACAAAATCACAGTATCACTGTTTATGAGGAGAAGTTCAAAAATGCCCATGTTGAAAATCTGGTGATAAAATTCCAAAAAATGATTGCGTTACGGGCATGCATTGTGCAGTTTCTATGCATTTTCGTAACTTTGCCAATTTTTATATTTTCACTCCAGATTTTCAACATTGCCATTTTTTCACACCTCTTCATGAACAGTATAACTGTCATTTTTCACATCCTGCCAGAAATGCGTTTTCACACCTGTGGCGCCAAATGGCACAGTCACTGTGCAAAACCACCTTTTGGGATTGAGTAACGAAATTATAGTGCCACTGTTCATGAGATAGGGTCTCAAATATCCCATTTTGAAAGTTTTGAGTAAAAATACCAACAAACGACTGGGGCGTTAGGGTTTCCAATCATAACGCCCTACACTGTAGAGACTGACAGGTGTCAGGGATGTGACTTGGGATCATCACCCGTAATGCTTATGCCATTCCACTCCCACCCTGCAGCCAGTGACAGGCATTGAGGTGTGCCTTGGGGTCTTCTGCCCCAGCGTTCACCCCATTCTCCTATACCACACCCATCTCAGCATATTTCCTTATGGAATAGGATGAGTGTAAGGCCCGAAGACTCCAAGGCACACTGCGACACCTGTCAGTGTCTGCAGGGTAGGGTGAGATGAAATGGCATGAGCGTTATGCCCGATGACCCAAAGACACACCCCCAATGCCTGTCAGTGTCTGCAGGGTGGGGGTGGGGTTGGCATCAGTTGAATACTTCACTGCCATTCCTATTATGTATCTCTCTAACTCCTGCACTATGATTGCCAATGCCAGCAAGCCAACATTCGGCATTGACAAATGCTTGTCTTAAATTAAAGTTTATTCAATGACTGGTGAATACTGGATGATGCTTGTGTATACTTAACTTTGGCCCTTCTCAGTTCACATCCTCAGTAGAGGCAGCATAGCACAGCACAGTGGTTTAGGACACTGAACTGCAAATCTGGAGACCTGGGTTTGAATCCTACAGCCCCCATGTGCCTACTGTGTGACCCTGAACAAGTCACTGAACTTCCTTGTGCTCCCAGGTCACACCTGGAAACAACTTCGGCTTAGTGTGCCTTTCCTGGTTAAACAATTTCCTCTTTCCTTTCCTCAAAGGCATTTACCACCCAGTTTTAGGGTCAAAGCTTTTTCCATACTAACATTTACTTAGTTATCTGTCCTTGTTAATCTCTAGATCTCTGCCTGCCCTAAATTGTTTGTCTCATTTTCATGCCATGCATTAGTGGAAGTGGGTAGAATGATGAATTCTGACAGAGGAATTCCAGTGGAATTGCCTTCCTGGTTTCAAAATGTTCTGCAGAATGTTTTTTTTAAACTTTCTGTATAATTCTGCCAATAAGTGAACTGCAGATTTTTTTATGTAAACAGCAAAATTTGTTACTAAAGGTAATATAAGCAGCAAATTTTTACCCGCAGTTTTTTTCTCTCACATATAGAAGAGAACAAACATCAATGTGTATTGCAGAAAGTTCACTAAAGTTACTATAAACTGGGGATTTCTTCCACAGTTTCTGGTTGGACAGCATTGTAAATTGCACTGTTTTGCTATTTTCCATGGAGAAATGGGATGTAATTCCATAGCTGCTGCAGAATTGCACAAAAATCATGAAATTCCACAGAATACCACCAGAAGAGCATTTTCACAATTCTGCCAGAACTACTCCTTAGCTGTCTTTTCCTCCTCTCTGATTTATCTGTTCTTCCCTTCCTTCTAATTCCACTTCACCAAATGCTGTTGCGGAGATGTTTAAAAAGCTTGAGAATGGCAGCAGGAATCACCATCTGATAAACTGTTTATTTTACACATTATTTTCACAGGATAATGCCTCCAAGATGCAGTACTCCCATTTTCTGTAGGGTCCTGCATCTTCCCAAACTTATACTAGGGATAATGCTAGGGTAAAGGGCAGTAGAAGGTGAAGTGTCCATCTTGACTCTTCCCCCGCTTCACAGTGGTCATAATCTGTAAGGCTGCTCATTGCTATGTGCTTGTCTAAGTTCTTTTTACAAAAGGATAAATTAGGTGACTGGACAACATAATCAGATAATCTGTTCCAGATCTGGACTACCTGCTGGGTGAAGAAGTTATTCCTTACATCCTTCTTTTTAAATTAAATTAAAGTTTATTCAATGACTGGTGAATAGTGGATGGTGCTTGTGTATACTGAACTTTGGCCCGTCTCTGTTCACACCCTCAGTAGAGGAGCTGGGTGGTGATAGGGAATAGAAAGCCCAGCACTAAGGGTGAGAAAAGTGCCAAATGAGGAGGAGGAGGAGGTGGGGAGGATGTGGGAACTCAAAACACTCTGAGCTTAGATTGCTGGGAGTGGCTATTGGGGTAGTGGGAGGAGTTTATTCCCCCACATTGAATTTTTCATGGAAAACCCTCCTATTCAATGATTGGTGAATAACGGATGGTGCTTGTGTATTCTTAACTTTGACCTTTATCATTTCCCACCCTTGGTAGAGGAGCCAGGTGTAATAGGGAATAGATGGCTCCAAAAAGAGAGATTACCTCCTCTATCTCATGGAATATGTGAACAGTAGCACACAGGAGAGGGAAAAAAAACCTGTGGAGGAAACCTCTGAGGACCCATGGCTACTGAACTGTCCATCTTCTATGCATACTAAGAGGAGATGATCTCAAATGCTTGACTACTTTCTTTTGAATTAAATTAATGTTTCTAGCATGAAGATCCATCTTCCTGGACTCTTGATGACAGAGTAGGAATGTCGATATGGATATTAATGGTGCTGACTTAATCTGGAGAATTTTCCTGATAAAGCATAAGAATTCAGCCCAAGCCATAGTAGGAGAGTTCTCAGATAGTCTATGAACACTGGATGAACCTTGCTGTATGACTGATGAAGTCAGAAAAGGTTGAAGAAGACTCAAAGCAGAAATTTCAGGAGTCGATATAAAGTTTCTAGGCACCAGTTATGATGAATCAGGTAAGAATCTGAATTTCTATGAGAAGACAGACAGAATTTGGAGTAGGAGTAGCTTGATATAATAATCTTTTTCAAATCTTGAATTGCCCTTTGTGAGGATTTTTGGTAGTAGATGTTGCTAACATGAGCAACTCTTTCGAGATTGTTAGACAGTCGGCTGATGAGACGGAATGATCAGTGTAGTATGCAGCATGTCCGATGAGTTCAACAATAGATGTCCATCGATATGGAGACATTTAGGAGCTTGCGGTTGATGAGGACTCTAAGTAAGCATGAGATAATTTGAAGATGAATGGATTTGATGAAGAAGCATAGGATTCTGGATAAATATAGTTTTATGGTTCCATTATGATTTTGAGACAGCAGTATGGTTGCGAGGACATGATCAATGTGTTGAGAATGACTTGGATAGTGAGCGTTAGGCAGACCAGAATTTTTAGACTTGCTGATGATCATAAGCTAAGTCATGAGAAGATCTGCAAATCGAGGTGAAGTACTGATAGAATATTTTACTACTAAATCTACTGTTAGCTAATTGAAAGATTAAGATGGTCTGCGACCAAGTATGGCCCCATGCAAAAGCAGTAACTCTGAGGAGATGATATTACCAGTCCTGAAGGGCAAACAATTTAGGTATATAATTCAGAGATGCTTGAAGGTAGAGGTGAAGCCATAAGTAGTATTCTGAGATGTAACACTGGAGGTAGTACTTTGGAAAACTGGTGTTTCAGTAGACAAGAAAATTAAAGTGATTACCATTGCTTAGAACAGATGTAATATAGCATCACCATGAGATGGCAGATGAGACAAAACTGAGTGCCAAGCTTGAGTAGCCTTTTTTAAGTAAAGTTTATGCAAATTGTTTTCTTCCTAGGTAGTTGCTGCGTTTTCATTGTCTATCCGAGTGAAGGAGAAAGGAGGCGAGTAATCTTGGGGAACAGCCTCGAAAAGAGAAAGAAGCAGAAGTTGTTCCAACTGATCTATCAATCTGGCTGAACTGAGGATGGTGAGACACCAGATATATTTAAAGTATAATTTTAGGTAACTAGGCAAGGAGCTGCACGGGGGCATGAATATGCTTAGTGCTCAGTGGGTAAACAAAACAGTTTATCAGTAGGGTAGCTCAGCTGAGTTTGAAGTAAATTAGCTAATACAGCAGTAGCTTTGAGGAGAAGGACTGATGATATTCATAGAGATGCTTCCTTCATATCAATACCTGGATGCTAAGAGATAAACAAGTCTGGTTCCTGACTTCTGGACAAATAGCAGAACAAAGCACATCATGACATCAGCAGGAAGTGAGAACGTATACCGGGTTTTTCATACTGCTGGGTCTTTCGACTTCAGTATGACAGAACTTATCTGCAAGATGCTAGTCTGTAGTTGACTGTATAGGTTGAGCTGAGAAGGGACATCAGATTTATTGCCTGTTCATGTCTAATATCCTTGCTGAGGACCCGAGAAGATTAAAGGAGGATGAACTAGGAGAGACTGAGGAAGAATTGGTACTTGGAATCTGACAAGTTGGCATCTCTGAAATAGATAAAACATTTGATTGACTAAGCACGCGAGGGAACATCTTCCTTTTGGGATGGCTGTTGAATGGTGGATAGCAAATTGTGAAGCTGGAGTAGGAAAGGGCTGAGAGGAAACATGATTCAAGAAACAATATGTCTGCAGCTTTGCTACAGATGTGGTGATCCTGAGTCATGATTCTCGTATTTCATAGGAGCAACAGCAACTGGCTGGGAAATGAGCAGGTTAGGAGCAGGATTTCTGGTAGGAAGAGATTTAGCAGCTGTGAAATCAAACAGTTCTTATTTCTGGGCTGAGATGAAGGCACAGTACTGAAGTTTTCAATTCAGACATAAGGTATGAGACAGTCAAATCTTTATGGAGTGGTAATTTGTAGGTCTTTAGTGAGATGAACACATACTTGACGAAGTCCAAAGGGAGCCCAGAGGACCTTCTTTGGAAGATGAAGCTGTAGCATTGATGAAAGTAGAGGAGGTTTGATGCAAATAGATGCATGTCTGAAGAAGTTTGAGGTGAACCCTGAAGACCTTCTTCGTAATCTGAAAATGTAGAACGATAGAAGTGGAGAAGGTAAGTACCAGTAGACCACTTCATGTTGTATTTCAGAGGACAAATGCCAAGCAGAGGAACACGATGGAGGTTCCTGTGCAACTGAAGCATGTCTGACAAAGTCTGAGGGGAACCCTGAGGACCTTCTTTGGTATCTGACAAAGAAAATAAGTATAAACGGAGACCATAGTGTCACTTATAACTTTGTAGTGCACTTTGGAAGAACTGAGGAACTCGAGCTTGTCATAAACTGTAGAAGAATAGGTAACAGTGTACTCCATCACAGTTCATGATTAGAGTTACTACTGGTGGCTTTGAGAAGGAGGATGACCCCCAGGCAGCTAGGACTGGGTAATGGATACTGTCATGGATGAAACACTGTAGTGCGCTGCATGTGGTCAGCTGTATCCTCTGGCAGGTATAGTCAAGTCCTGAAAACCATAGGTAGAATGTTGCTGAAGAACTGAAGTTGCAGAATCACCCCTTGATGGATGACATTGAGCTCTGGAGTGAATTTGATATGTTATAGATGGAACGATGTTGCAGAGTCATAGATCTGGTGGACAAAGTCAAGCCATAGTTAGAATTTGATATGATACAAATAGATTGACAGTTGTAGGCTCCTGCCTCTGGTGGACACAATGAAACCCTGCCTACACTCATAGGCCTCCTCCTAAAGGAACGATGTAGGGAGATGGAGTTTGGTAGAGCTGCTGGTGAGGGCTGTTGAGGACAGAAGAGGCAGCAGACTGGTTACTTAGGAGAAAACAAGAAAGCAGAAGAGTAGAATATGAGGCCTGGGTTATTAGGCTAGGAAGCTGAGCAGGAAAATGAGAAGGGATAGTGCAGCAGAAATGCAAGGGGAAGGAAATGTATAGGGAGAGGGGGAACACTGTAGAACTATAGCTAGGGGAAAAAGAATATGCTATGTCATTTGAATTTATGATGCTGAAAACCTTCTTCTGTGTTTGTACAAATGTAAGAGACCAATAGGTGTCTCTTCATTGTGAATGAGGGAGCAAATTTTCAATGGACTATCGTTTTTTTTTAAGACATGCTAGCATGTTAATATACCGCTATGTGTTCAGAAGCTCAAAGATGACTGAGTGTCTGTTAGGTATAACCAGGAACTATACTGACTGGGTCACACAGAGAGTCAGGTTTTGAGTTGCAGAGAAAGGGCCTGATTAGAGAGAGGTCTGTTGCAGGCTCAAACAGAAAATGCGAGTGACATGAAAATGCTGGAGTCCACTGCCCTGACACTGCTGGGGCAGCAGAATTGTTGTTTGTAACTCAGAGAAGTGGATGGAGCTGGAGCATAAACTGGACACGGACATCAGGCAAAATACCCAGAAGGAGGAGCCAGAACAAATGGAGAAAATGGAAAGTGGATCCCTCAAAAGAAATGGAGAGACACCAGCAAGTGGGAGCCCATGCAGACCCAGGGAGAAAACAGAAGCCATGAGGAGAGAGATATGGGTGTGTATTTGTCCATGGGGGACAGCCAAAGGAAGAGGTATGAGCTGTGAGCCTAGACAGTGTGGGGGAGCATGGAACAGGGACACTGGAGGAGGTGAAGCAAGGCATACAGAGTGAGTTGACAACTAAAGCAGAGACATGGAGAATGGGGAGGCAGCAGAGGAGGACTGGAGCAGGAAATGGAGGAAGCACAGAAGGAACCCAGGAGAGCAGACTGGAGATGAAAAGGGAGAGTAGCCCAGGGAGACAGAGAAGGAGAAGGAGAAGATGGAAGGAACCACCACGAAAAGCTGCAGAAGCAGCAGAAAGCAGCAGATGAGCAAGAAGGGAGACAAAAGCAACAAGCAGAAAAAAACATCAGACAAAACGGAAAAGAAGGAACAGTGACACAGATCACTCAGCTGCCCAGGTGCTCAAAACACTCTGACTGTAGATTACTGAGACAGGCTGGCTTTTATTAGGGTTGTGGGCCGAATTTATTCCCCCATATTGAATCTTGGGCAAATCCCTCCCATGAAACTTTTTCCAGCATTTTAACAATACAAGTGCACACAGCATTGATCTATCACACAACCAAAATGTACAAACAGAGAGTATGGGGAAATAAAATAAATAAATAAATAAAAAGCTGAGCGACCCTTGTAGGAAGCCTGAAATTGTCCTGTTTTAGACCAGTAGTCCAATCCTGAACATATATTTTTGCTCAGTATTCACAGAAGAAGTGGAAGGTGTGGGACCTCAATTAAGTGACAGGAGCATCGATGGAAGGGAGGTGTTCACCAGTCTATTTAAGAAGGCGTGAGTCCTAAAGGAACTCACAAAACTGACAGTGGACAAGGCTATGGGGCCAGATGGGATATATCCAAAAATAATAAAGGAGCTTAGAGAGGTGCTTGCAGCACCACTGACAGCCCTGTTCAACAAATTCCTGGAAATGGGAATGATTCTGGAGAACTGGAGGAGAGCAGTTGCAGTCCCTCTCTACAGAAGTGGGAGCAGGGAGGAGGCTGGCAATTATAGGCCAGCCAGCCTGTCCTCCATGGTGGGGAAATTAATGGAATCACTGCTAAAGAAAAGTATTGAGCAAGATCAGTTTGTTTGCAGATGACACCAAGATGGGAGCAGTAGTGGATGACCTAGGAGGGTGGCATAGGTTGAAGGATGATCTGTCAAAATTGGAGATCTGGTCAGACACCTGGCAGTTGGGGTTCAATGTCAAAAAGTGCAAGGTGCTACATTTTGGGGCAAAAGAAACCAAGAAGGAGCTACCAGCTGGTGGAGGAGGGGGTTCAGCTAGCCGTGACAGAGGAGGAGGAGGAGGAGGAGAAGGATCTGTGGGTGATTATAATGGGCTCAATGAACAACACAGCACAATGCAGGAAGGCAGCTGAAAAGGGCAACAAAATGCTGGGTTGTATTGTCTGGGGTATATCTTCAAGGAGAGGGGAGGTAATCTTATCATTGTATAGGTCACTGGTTAGGCAACACCTGGAGTATTGTGTGCAGTACTGGTGCCCATACTGAAGAGGGACATTAAGTTACTGGAGGGGGTGCAGCACAGGGCAACAAAGATGATCCAGGGACTAGGGGACATACCCCATGTGAGCAGGCTGAGACAGTTAAACATGTACTCACTGGAGGAGAGGAGAGACAAGGGGAATATGACTGAAACCTTCAAGAACATGAAGGGAATAAACAAGACAGGCACAGAGGGACTGTTCAAGTTAAGGGGTAGGGACACTCGAGGTTACAATCTCAGATTGGAGGGGGAAAGGTTCAGGAGGGAAATGAGAAGACACTTTTTTACAGAGACAGTGGGATAACTTGCTGGAAACATCTGGACTGGGCTGGGGGGATATTTTTCAGTGGATATTGCCAGATATCCCAGGTGGACCGATGCACCAAGAGTCACCAGAGTAGAACCCGGAGAGGGAAGTCCTTGGAGTTCTGACCAGAGCCATGGCCGACAGACTGGGAGAGAAGCTGCTGCCTGGACTGGACCTGGGAGCTTGGAGGAAGGCCAAGCCTGAAGATGATGAAGTGATCCAAGAGGACAAGGAAGAATCAAGGGAACTACCTCCTCCTGAAGTCGCTCCACCTGAGGATGTAGGGGAGTTGTTGAAATGGCTCTGCATAAAACAGGTGCAGCTAGAAAGAGATAGAGACATTGATCAGAGAAAGCAAGATGCCAAATGGGCAGATACCATGAGGGTCTTGCATGCCATCAATGCAGGACAAACTGAAAGAACCAGTAGCCCAAAAGACATTAAACTGTCCAAACTATCGGACAGTGATGACATTGAAGTGTACCTCACAACTTTTGAGGGGATTGCTCAAACATGCGCACAGCCAAGAGAACAGTGGGTTGTTTGACTGGCACCACACCTGACAGGCAGTGCCCAGTTGGTTTATAGCCACATGGACTCCCGAGAGACAGAGGACTATGACCATGTGAAGTAGAAGATCCTCAGGTGCTATGACACAAACACTGAAACATATCACCAGAGGTTTAGGTTTCATAAAATGCAGTCACTGTAGACCCCCAGAGAGACTTATGCCCGTCTCAAGGAGCTCTGCTACAAATGGATGCAGCCAGATAACAACAGCAAGGACCAACTTCTGGAGGCGGTAATTATTGAACAGTTTATGAAAGTTTTACCCAAGAATGTACAACTTTGGGTTCAGGAGCATAAGTCTGATTCAGCAGATAAAACTATCACATTGGCGGAAGACTTCCTGGAAGCCCGACCATCCAGACCCAGAGGGTGCCAAGGGACATCAGAAGCTGCAACCACCAGCAATCTGGTAAGAAACCCTTTAACTTATAAACTGTAAAATCCAGCCCCAGTGAAACAAGACTGGAGAGCAGAGAGAGGGGGACGAATTACTGTAGCCAAGATTGTATGTCATGGGTGCCAAAAGAAGGGACATTATGTAAGAAACTGTCCTAATATAAATAAAGAGACAGCTCATGTAGCCTTAGCAAACTGGGGTCACTTTATGGCTACTATGCAGATTGGATCACAGCAGATGATGGGACTGCTTGATTCAGAGAGCCACCAGACTCTTGTGTGAGCAGATCTGGTGACTGGGAACAATAAAGGGCCGGATACAGCAGTCATCTGCATGCACGGTAATACCCATTGTTACCCTACAGCCACCATACAAATGGCAGTACAAGAAAAGGCACATGAGGTAGAAGTGGGGTTGGTACCTCGCCTACCCATGCCAGTTGTTATCGGGCATGGCCACCCAGACTTTGCTTTATTTATACATTGTCATGCCACCCAGGACTCTGCTGTAGCTGCTGTAACCACCAGATCTCAATTGAAGCACGGACATTTACCATCTGTGTTCCCATCTGATGGAGATGTTTTTGAGGATCCTGGCAAGGACTGTAAAACTAAGGCGAAGAGGAAGAAGCTAAAAAAGACTGGGTAGATACTCATGCTGGTGTATAGCCAGAATTGGGACATACTTTTAAATGTGATATGCAGCATGAGCAAAAAGCATACCCTTCACTTAACCCTTTTTTTCCACAGGTGGGGAAGGGAGTGGAAAAAGGTGCCCCTCAGTTTGTTGTAAAACAGGGAACACTGTACAGAGAATACACTAACCCCAGAACTGGAGAAGTAGTAGACCAACCAATAGTTCCAGAAAAATTCTGCTCCCAAATCATGTATCTGGCATATGATATCCCTTTAGCAGGCCATGCAGGCAGAGTTAGCCCCCTGAATAGGATATTACGCAGGTTTTGTTGGCCCTCTATCCACGAGAACATAGCTGAGTACTGCAAAGCGTGTGCTGAGTGTTAGAAGGTAGCTCAGGCAGAAAAAAGGGATAGAGTACCACTACAACCCATCCCCATTGTGACTAACCCCTTTGACAGGATAGCCATGGATGTAGTGGGCGCCCTGGAAAAGAGCTCCAAGGGTAACAGATTTGTACTGGTCATATGTGGTTATGCTGCCTGATACCCAGAAGCTACCCTATGAGAACTGTCACAGCCCTAAGGATAACAGAGGAGCTAGCAAAGGTATTTAGCCACATGGGAATCCCCCAGGAAATACTTACTGATCAGGGAAGTAATTTTAATGCACACCTGCTAGAAAAATTGTACCATTTGCTGGGTGTGGTAGCAGTGCGTACTTCTCCATACCACCCACAGACTGATGGCCTCATAGAGAAGTTTAATCAGACATTAAAGAGAATGTTGAGGAAGTATGTAAAAGAATAGGGTACAGATTGGGATAGATACCTCCCCTATTTACTATTCGTTTACAGAGAAATCCCTCAAGCATCCACTGGTTTCTCTCCTTTCTCGTTACTGTATTGGAGGAACCCGAGGGGGCCACTGGATGTTGTTAAAGAACACTGGGAGGAAAGGAAGGAGATGGGACATTATAAATGTCATAGATTACATGACTTAGTTACGCAAATGCCTGGTGAGGTATATCAACTTGACATACCGGAGCTTAGAACAGAAGCAAGACTTGCAGAAAGAAAGATATGACCAGGGTCTGAAGACTAAAACATTTCAGACAGGGGACAAAGTGTTTTTACTCCTTCCCTCCACAAAGAACAAACTACTCATGAAATGTCAGGGCCCCTTCAACATTTTGAGGCAAACAGAACAGTGAATTATGATCTCAGCATGCCAGGAAAGAGACCTCCTCCAGAAAATGTACCATGTAAATCTCCTAGGAAATGGTGTGAGAAGCCTAACTCCTCCCTTTATATCCATCCTGAAGTTAGGGAGTCAGAGCTGGAGGTTGCCTATAAAAGGTTAGAGCAGTCAGGACAGTTGGGGGAGATCCAGATAAATTCTGAATTGGAGTCCCAGCAACAGACAGATTTGCAGGGTGTATTACAAGAATTTGAGCGCATATTCACAAACATCCTGGGGAGGGCTAAAGGAACTGTGCATGCCATAACTGCCACACAAGACAAGCCTATACACCAAAGAGCCTACAGATTGCCCATGAAGGTGAGGGATGAGGTGATTCAGGAAGTCACAAAAATGGAGCAGTTAGGCATAACTGTGGCCTCAAAGAGTGCATGGTCTTCACTCATGGTCATAGTGGACAAGAAAGAGGATGGGATATGTCTATGCCTAGATTTTAGGAAGCTTAACAACACATCACTATTTGATGGCTATCCAGTGCCCTGAATAGATTACATCATTGACAGGCTAGGCAATGCACAGTCTATCTCCACCCTTGACCTTACTAAGGGATATTGGCAAATCCACATGTCACCTGATTCACAAGATAAAACTGCATTTAGCACCCCAATCAGTTTATACCAGTTTGTCACAATGCCATTCGGACTACATGGGGTCCCAGCCACTTTTCAGCATTTTATGGACCACATACTAAGACCACACATTGAGTACTGTGCTGCTTATTTGGATGATGTGGTCATATTCAGCCCTGACTGGGAATCCTATGTTAGACACTTGTCCCAGATATTGCAAGCAATAAAGGAGTCAAGAGTGACCTTTAACTCTGCTAAGTGTGCTCTAGCAAAGACTGAGAACAGATACTTAGTGTTCATTTTAGGCAATGGACAAGTGAAGCCCGAGGTAAAGAAGGATACAGCAGAAGCAAAAAGTCCAATACCTACCACAAAAAAGCACATGAGATCTTTCCTAGGCCTGGCTGGTTATTACTGGAGAGTTATTTCTAATTTCTCAGCCACTGCCAGTTCTTTGACCAATCTCACTAAAAAGAGGTGCTCAAATAAGGTTCAGTGGACCCCTATTTGTGATGAGGCTTTTAGGAATATCAAGGTCATTCCGTGTACAGTTCCCATATTGAAAAGCCTTGACTTCAACCAAGTGTTTGAGGTGTAAACCTATGCATCAGAGATTAGCATTGGGGCAGTCTTATCTCAGACAATAGATGGGGAAGAATATAAGCTACATGAAAGTGAGAGAATATATGCTACCATAGAGAAAGAATGCTTAGCTCTGAAGTGGGCTATTGAGTCTCTGAAATATTGCTTGTGGGGGGCTGAATTTAAGGTTATAACTGATCCCCCTTTGCTGGTTGCACCAAATGAGAGAAACAAAATCCCTGTATAATGTGATGGTACTTAACTCTTCAGCCCTATTGATTTACTGTGTTCCACAGGGCAGGGACAAAACACGTAAATGCTGATTTCATGTCTAGATATGGTGCAGGAACTGATGTCAATGAAATATGATGGACTTTCCCTAAAAGGAGATAGTGAAGGGAAGGTACCATTAATCTCTGTTGAGAAATGTGTTAACGCCTCAGGATAAAGAATGATACTATGTTTATGATGGAATGTTTATCATTAATAGGAACCCTGAGATAAATCTTCTGAAGATGGATGGGTGGAAGCTCCATCCCTTCCTGGAACAGGAAGGTGGTAAGCAGTCTGAAATAACTGCTTCCCTCTTAAGGTGGGGGATATGTGACTGGGAGCTCCTGCCACTCTTGAGGACTGACCTTTTCTTAAATCTGTTGCAACAGTTCTTCTATTTCTTAACCTAATCTTTCCTTTACAATTTCTAGTCCATAAGGTTGGCCACCTATGGGTGCCCTCTCCCCTTTCTTGACTATGCTATAGTGTCCTCTTTAATTTTCATTTTCCCTCTCGGGTCCTCATACAGGAAGGTTATTGTGGTGACCTCTGTGCTGATGTAAAACAACAGGCTGTGTTTTTTGTTGTTGGATTTAGTATGCAATAGCACTATGTCATAAAATACCTTGATGTATATGCCTTATGTGTATGAAACCTGTAAATGTTGAAAATACCATGGCACTAGGTGTTTTTGATAAAGGTAAAAAGTTACTAGGCAACTGTATTATAAAAATTAAGTTACTGGTGTAGAGATATCAGAAAACCCCCATTGTGTTATTTAAAATGCATATAAATTACAGATTGTTTGAGATGCTCTTCAGCACCATGCATTCCTGCTTTAAGCCAAACCAACCTAAAATTTCATGGTGATTTGCATATACATCCTATGATGCTTTGCATTATGGGAGTACTGTATGTGTCATGTGTTTCTTTGAAACTTGGCTTTATTGCTAATGCCCTTTGGGGTAACCCTTTCTTCAGTGCTTTTGCACTGAGGTTCTTTGTCTTTAGCTTGTTTTGGGGTTTTTCTTTTTCTTTTGAGTTCCCCATCACCCAAACACACAAGACCAACACAGGGAATGAAATAATTTTCACTAAAGAGATAGATCAGTGGGTCCGAAGGTGCTGACTAAATGCAGAGGAAGGGCATGCATAGTCTGTTGCTGCAAATTGATGTATTGAAGAGGGGATATGCCATTGCTTAAGGTTATACCCTGTGTTTTAAATAAACTTCACACAGAGATTGTGTGTTGAACCTGAAGTTCTGTGTCTGGTCCATCTGTTATGCCACAACCCCTCCACAAGCGGATCACAGGACCCTAGGCAGCATGGATTCACTGTGGGAAGGTCACGTCAAACAAATCAGATAGATTTCTTTGACTGTACGACCATGGAATTAGATCAGGGAGGGGTGGTGGATGTGGCCTACCTGGATTGCAGAAATGCCTTCAATACCGTTCCACATAGGAGGCTTGTAAACAAGCTGGGAAGCATGGGAGTGGGTCCCAAGGTGGTAAACTGGATCAGAAATTGGTTAAGGGGTAGAACACTGGGGGTGGTGGCAAATGGAGTTCATTCCGAGGAGAGGAGGGTGACCAGCAGGGTGCCACAAGGACCAGTTCTGGGGCCAGTCCTCTTTAATGTCTTCATAAGTGACATTGCAGAAGGGCTGGAAGGGAAGGTATGCCTTTTTACAGATGACACTAAGGTCTGCAACGGGGTTGATACTCCAGAGGGGTGGAAAAAAATAGGGAGGGACCCAAGCAGGCTTGAGGTGTGGTCAAGAGTGTGGCAGCTAAGATTCAATGCAAAGACATGTAAAATCATGCATTTGGGGCACAGAAACCCAGGAGAGGAGTACATGATGGGGGAAGAGGTACTGATGACCACCAAACAGGAAAAGGACCTGGGTTAATCATATCTGATTACCTACAGTAAATGTGACCAATCATTGTGAAAATGCTGTGGGGATAGCCAGTGGGATGCTGGGGTGCATAGGAAGAAGTATCACCAGCAGAAAAAATGAGGTGGTGATATCATCATCGATGAAACCCTATCTGGAGTATTGTGCCCAGTTCTGGAGGTTGTATCTCTGGAAGGACATAGACAAAGTAGAGGCAGTTCAGAGAAGGGCAACAAAAATGGTGCAGGATCTGCACCAAAAGTCATATAAGGAGAGATTAGAGGACCTCAATATGTCTGCCCTGGAAGAGAGGAGAGAGAGGCCGGATATGATAGAGACCTTCAAACACCTCAAGAGTATAAATAAGGTACAAGAGGGTAGCATCTTTCAGAAAAAAAGATGTTCAAGAAAAAGGGGTCATGATATGAGGCTATGGGGGGTAGACTCAGGGGTAATGTGAGGAAGTATTTTTTCACAGAAGGGGTGGAGGATGCATGGAACAGCCTCTCAGTGGAGTGGTGGGGACAAAAATGGTAGGGGAATTCAAGAATGCATGGGATAGGCACAAGGGAACCCTAGCAATAGGAAAGAGAGTGTAAAAGCAAGAGATCAAGTAGGATCTGCAGTATTGCAATAGATAGGGAAAATGAGCGCACTAGGTGGGCCAAGTGGTCCTTATCTGCCATCAGTTTCTATGTTTCTATGTTTCTATGAACCTTCCAGTGGTGTTCACTCCAGTTGTTAGATGCTGTGACTTTGGAAGAGTTATACCAACAGGCCTGCCACTTCTCCTCCCTAAGGGTTACCCCTGTTTCTCCCTCCTACTTACACTGGCATAAAGCAGACCTTATTGGCATGGAGCAAATACCATACAGATATGAAACCAGGTGGTCCATTAGGGTGCCTCTAGAAATTATACTTGGAACTATACTTGGAATTTAAGTCAGGCAGAAGACTTTATTTGCTCATAATGTCTGACTCCCCTAATCAAGGGAATTATATCCCTAACCTTAGTAAATGTTCAAGTCTTTTTTTAAAAGTACCTATTGTATCAGAGTCAATGACTTCAGAAGGAAGTTTATTCCAAATACTCACAATTCGATTACTAAAAAAATGTCTACTCCTATTATTATGTGGATAAATTAGCTTAATTTGTTTACTGTGGCTCCTAAGATTGAAATTTCAAGCTGAATAAAAATATTCCCAGTTCTTCCAACATCTCTGCATCTTTAGAAATTCATAACATATAAAGCAAGTCCCCTCTCAATCGTCTCTTCTCCAAACTATATAGATTCAAGATCTGCAGTCTATCCTCATATAACACATCTGTCATCCCCCCAATATTTCTAGACATTCCTCGTTGAACTCTTTCAATGGCATTTATACCTTTCCTCAAGTAAGGAGTCCACAAGGGACTACAATAATCTAAGTGTGGTCAAACTAGTGCTCTATATAAGGGCATAATACAAGCTCTGTGTCTTGATACAAATGAACGCTGTATCATACTAACAATTCTGTTAGTTTTGGTTACCATTTCTTTACAATGGACTGAAAAAGTAAGGTCTTTATTAATAAGGATACCTAGATCCTTTTCCTGAGTTACTGATTTTAAAATTTGATTATTAAGGTAATAATTTTCATGTGTATTGTTAATCCCTAAATGCAATACAACACATTTATTTACATTAAATTGCATTTCATTTTGGTCTGCCCATCTCTGTAGTTGTAACAAGTCATACTGTAATTCATTTACCTTCTGCATATTCCCTACATTAGCACACAATTTAGAATCATCAGCAAATTCAATACAATAATTTTTTAGTGTATCATTCATATTGTATATAAATAGGTTGAGCAAAACTGGCCCCAGGACAGATCCCTGAGGTACCCCACTACCGACTGATCCCTGCTCAGAGGGATAGCCTCTCAATCTTACTTTCTGGGTTCTATCATACAACCAGTTTCTTACTCAATTGATAATATATTTATTAATACCCAATTTCACCATTTTATCTATCAAAAGTGAATGTTGGACCTTATCAAACGCTTTTTGATAGTCCAAATAGATGATGTCCACTGGGATGTTATTGTCCAACATATTTCTAACCCTATTATAGAAAATAAGCAGATTTGATAGACAAGATCTATTTTTCTTAAAACCGTGTTGGGTATTATCTTTTATATGTTTATTTTCTAGGTCTCTTTCCAACCTATCCTTTAATAATGACTCAAAAATCTTACCCAGGATAGAAGTTAGACTTTTAGGCCTATAATTTCCTAGCTCCGTCCTGCTCCCCTTTTTGTAAATTGGCACCACCTCAGCCTTTTTCCAATCCCTAGGAACCTCCCCAGTTATCAATGACATAGAGAATAATTCATACAAAGCTTGGGGGTAGTCATATCAGATGACCTAAAGGTAGGCAAGCAATGTGAGAGGGCAGCAAGGAGGGCTGGGGGGATACTGGGATGCATAGGGAGAGGCATCACCAGTAGAAAACAAGAAGTTATTATCCCTCTGTACAGACAGCTGATGAGACCACATCTGGAGTACTGCGTGCAGTTCTGGAGACCCAATCTCCACTAAAGACATAGACAGGATGGAAGCTGTCCAGAGGAGGGCAACTAAAATGGTGCAGGGTCTGCACCGGAAGACATGAAGAGAGAGACTAAGGAGCTAATATGTATAGCCCTCGAGGAAAGGAGGGAGAGGGGGGACATGATAGAAACTTTCAAGTACCTCAAGGGAATCAACAAAGTCCAAGAGGGTAGCATCTTTCAAAAAAAGAGGTGTGCAAGAACAAGGGGGCACAATTTGAAGATAGAAGGGGGCAGCTCAGAGGTAATTTAAGGATGTATTTTTTCACAGAGAGGGTTGTGGATGTATGGAACGGCCTTCCAGAGGAAGTTGTGGAGTCAAAAACAGTGGTGGAATTCAAGCATGCATGGGACAGTCATAAGGCAATTCTAGGGGGTTGGGGTAGGAAGAAGTAGGCTGCTGGTTAACTAGGATCTGCAGCTTATCCATCAGGTAGGGAAATGGGCAGACTGGGTGGGCCAAGCAGTCCTTATCTGCCATCAAATTCTGTGTTTCTATGTAACTAGCCAATCCTTTATTTCTTTCAAAATTTTGGGATGCAGATTATCTGGTCCTGCGGATTTAGAAATATCAATTTTATTCAACCTATCTATTATTTCACTTTTCAACATTATAGCAGGGAAATGAGTAGCTTCATCTGTATGGTCCTGACTCGAGATGGGTGTCATAGTCCTATGGTATACCTTACAAAAATGTTTATTAAAAGCAATGGCCATTTGTTGTGGGTTACTTATCTCTTGATTTTGTATTTTAATAGGGCCCACCTCTCTATTATTAGCTCTATTATTAATATAGGCAAAGAAAGCCTTGCCGTTATCCTTTGTATGGGCAAACTTAAATTCAAGGGCTGCTTTTTGTTTCTTTATTGCCTTTTTAGTGTAACTTAACTGTTTTTTATAGGCATATATATTAAATGGATTGTTGTCCCTCTTCATTGCTCGATATGCTTGTTTTTTCTTAATACACTGTTTGTGTACTTTATTTGTATACCAAATAGGAACTTTTCTCAATTTGTTATAATATATTTTTAGGGGAACAAAATCATTTTCAAGTTTTTAAACATGCTCCTTTATTTTCACCTATAATGTTTCAACTGTGTCGTCATTAGAATTCCAATTCCAGTGATTCAAATTATGTCTTATTTTGCCAAAATCGGCTTTATGATAATCCCTTACTTCAGTCCTACCATTTAATTTAACTGGAGAGTTACAATATTTAAAAAAAATAATGTCCTTAGAGGACCCATTTGTTGCTGCAATTGTTTTTGACAGGTTATTTTGTAACATTGTCCTGCACTTCTAAATAACAATAGAAATCTCCTTGTGGCAACTGAAATTCTGCCCTAAGGTGTGGGAAAGACCTAATTTTACTGCCCTTAGATAATTGACCTAACTTATAGAGTCCCCATCTGTCCTGTCTTTTAAACATTGGATCAGTCTTAACTAGGAAAAAAGCCCTTAGCCAACCACATGGAGGAGAGGACACACACTCCTGCTGCCTCCTCTTCTAATACTGTGTTCCAGGGTTCCATGTCATAATGGCAACATTTCTATCACAACTCACACAACAGTGAGTACATTTTGCCAAGTTAAAAATAGGCCCCAAATCCACCTCGACATCTGCCAATACGGGGACCAGGCAGACGTTAAAATCAACATTTAATGTGAGGCTGCTCTTTGTGGGCCCCCTGTACTCCCAAACTAATATAATCAACTCTGGGGCGTGACACTGGAGGAAGGGGAATACATGGGAGGTGGGCAACAGTATGTAGGGGGGATACCACAGCTGGGGCACCATCAGTCAACAAAAAACCAAAAAATTTAACAGCCAAAAGTCTGAAAAACAATTTTTACCTGCAGGCAGTCCTGAACCCAGGACCATCACCACTCTCATCAGTGGCCCTATCCACCATGCCAGGCAGACAGCTTGGCAGCAGCAGGCTGCACTGCACTACTTGACCAGCATAACTCAAGAGCTCCCCCTTCGTTAGCTCTCGCTACTGCATTGCTCCACAGTCGCTATCCCCTCCCATCGCTATATCCCCTCACTCTCTATCCTGTCGGGCGCACAAATTGAGTCGCTCACATTTGAGTCACTCAATTTGTTTCACCCAAATGACGTGATGCTGTGTTCCATAAAGTTAACATTGTCCTGGTGTTAACATTTCCTATGTGCTTAATCTCCTTGGGTTTCAGGCCTGCCAGGGCCAGGGCTCCCTATTCCTCTTCTCTCTCCAGGGCCATCCAGTTGGGCTACCTCTCTGGGAGCAACTGAGTCAAAAGATGTTGTATTTGTGCTGCCTCATAGTAAGCCATTAAATCAGCTATGCCCAGACCCCTCCCCATCTCTTGGGGAGCAGCAGCACCTGCCACGGGATTCTAGGCCTGTCTTTCCCCCAAATGAATCTGGACCATGCTTTTTTAACTCTCTGCCAAATAGATTTAGGCGGGGTAATGGGCAGGGATGAGATTAAAAATAAAAACCCGGGGAGAACATTCATCTGGAGCATTTCTACCCATCTCACAAGACTAAGGGGTAATTCTACCCATCTCTTCAGGTCTTGTTTGATCGTCTGCAATGGGAGAAGTAGTTAAGTGTGAAAATGTGGGCTCTGACTTTGGGGATTTGGATACTAAAATAGCTAAAGTGTGAGTCCACCCACTTATAGGGACACCACTCTACCCATTCGTGCTGCAGTGGTCCACTTAGCAGCAATGCCTTAGCCTTATCTATGTTGGCCTTAGAGCCAGATGCCTTCATATGTTCCTCCAGAATCCTCCTGGGGGTGTAAACTAACCACCAGATTTTGGGTAAATAGTATTGTTCACATAAAGGGAGATGGTCCTCCTCTTCTACTTCTATCCCTTGGATTTCTGTGGAGGATCGTATAACTGCTGCTAGGGGTTTGATACTAAGTGCAAAGAAAAAGGGGAACAGTGGTCAACCCTGCTGCGTACCCCTCTGCATGTCTACTTTCTTCAACAGGACCCCATTGGCCCTGACTTCAGGTGATCGGATTGTCACACAGTGCCTGAGCCTTTGCACTAAACTTGTCACCCATCCCAAAAAGCTGACAGTGTTTGCTCCAAAAATCCCTCTTAAGGTGATCAAATGCCTTTTTATCATTGATTACCAACAGCATACATGTGGTAGTACTTTGCCAAATGGCCTCCGTAACATTCAGCACTTTGTGGATATTATCAAAAATTGGCACTGGGGTATAAATCCTGTTTGGTTTGGATGAACCACCAAACCTAGCATGTGCTCTAACCTGTTTGTCAACTCTTTGGCAAATATATTGGTATCTTGATTTAACAGGGAACTAGGGTGATGCGAGCTATAGCTAAGAAGTTCCTTTCCAGGTTTTGGCAACACAGTAATGTGGGCTTCAAGTCACGAGGATGGATATCCTCCTTCTCTTGTAAACCATTAGAAAGGGCTTTGAGGGTGGGCACAAGATCCACTGAGAAGGTTTTATAAAATTCTGACTCAAATCCACCAGGGCACACAG
This sequence comes from Neoceratodus forsteri, assembly GCA_016271365.2. Taxonomy (NCBI): domain Eukaryota; kingdom Metazoa; phylum Chordata; order Ceratodontiformes; family Ceratodontidae; genus Neoceratodus; species Neoceratodus forsteri. Next base: position 1,478,006,527 of record CM057449.1, on the reverse strand, counting down.
GTTCATTATTGATAACTCCTTAATCGCCTTGGCTATCTCCTGGTGCGACATTCATTTTGTCACTGTCAATATGTGCAAAGGCAATTCACTGGCTGGCATTACGGCAGCAGGCATTGCAGCTCCCAGGGTGTGTTGTGCCAAAGCACTGTCCCAGAAACAGTCTTGTTTTGCAGGGCCCCCCCGCACCTCCCAAAACTGAAGATAACTTCTGGGGCGGGCATGCCCCGGAGGAGGTAGAAACAGTGTGGGTGCAAAGGGCGGCATCAGTGAGAAACAATCTAAAATCAAGATTGCTCCTGTCACTGTCACCCTTGTTGTGGCACCTTAATTGCAGTGAAAAAAAATTCAGTCACCATTCTAATGTTTTACCATCTCCCGTCACCCTCTAACAGTGATAGGTCTACTTTCCATTTCTTTCTGGTCTTATGAAATCTGTGGGAGATTTGCCTTTCCTGTCTCTGCCTTTTCTTAAAGGAGGCATAGGCTATAATGTGTTCATGTTGGGCTGGTTTGAGCCAATACCATATGAATTTTGGTGCAGTATCCTGGGCCAGGTTAACTCTGAGATACTGACATGTCTCTTCTGAAATCTTGTTCACAAAGATCTCATCATTGAGCAAACTGGTATTCAGGCACAAGACAGAGTTCATCTTCCCTTGCCCCAAAGTTAGCTGCACCTTAATAGGGGGTAATGTGACAGTGTCATGAGCAGAATGATATTGTCTTTGAGCAATGGGAGGTAAGGGCCAGAAATATAAAATCTAGCTACCCTAGAATAGCTATGGTTGGGTGATAAGTAGGATGTATAATTTTTATGTTTACTTGCACACATGTGCGAGAAACATAGTGCCATCATCCGAGTTTTTGTAGGTGTGGCACCCTGTCTTCCAATTCAGTCAGTGTGTTTGCAGGCATGGCCACAGTTCACCAATGAATGTTGCAGCTGTCTAAGACAGCAGTTGAAAATGCAGTGCCGTACAGTTGAAAGAGAGAGCTCCGCTTCAGTGAGCAGTGATAAGATAGTGTTGATTAGCATATTGCCGGCAGTCTTGCTTGTATACATCTCTGCTTTCTCTTCCTGGAACATAAACTCAGTTTGAAGTGAACTTTTCCTAGGACTATCTTTCCGGAAGGAGGCAACGGGGGTTCCCAATCCCCCATCGGCTCAATTAACCCCTCCCAAAAGAAATAGACTTCCAGTTGCCACGCTGGGAGCCCAACCCAGCATGACACATGTCTGTATGGCTGACGGGGGTGCCCAATCCCCCATCGGCTCCACCCCCCCAAAAAATAATCTTCCAGCTGCTACGCTGGGAGCCCACCCCAGCATGGCACAAGTCCCGTGGTCGCCCTCCTGAAAAGAAAACAAACACCTGAAAAGAAAAATGGTCCCTCATTGATTGTCTTGCCCCAACCCGCACCCACCCTCTGCATATCCACCTCCCACACCCCATCTCATCTCATACTCCACCGGAGGCCAGCGAGATGATCTTCAGTGGACCGGGAACACGCCTGCACTCTTCAAAGCTGACCGCGAACTGAAAAAATGCTGGTAAGCTGTATAATGGAATAAATAGAGTTTTTCAACTTTGATGCATATCTCAGGCAATTTTTGGAATTTTGGCACCAAATTTTCAACGTGGGGTTTTTGGGAACCCTCCTCATGAATTATGGCACTGTCATGGCATTAATCAGCCCCGAAAGGTGATTTAGTGGGTCACTGCACGGAACCACCTTTTGGGAACGATTTATGAAATGACAATGTCACAGTTCATGAGGTAGGCCCCCAGAAATGTTATGCTGAAAATTTGATGAAAAAATTCCCAAAAATGACTGATTTACGAGCGTGCATTGTGCAGTTCCTACGCACGCTCGTAAGTTCACAAATTTTTTATATTTTCACTCCAGATTTTCAACATTACCATTTTATCACACCTCCTTATGAGCAGTACAGCTGTCATTTTTTGCATCTTGCCCAAAATGTGTTTCCACACATGTAGCGCACAATGGCTTGAGTTGGTGTGTGAAATCAATGTTCAGGACAGATTAAGAAAATCACAGTGACACTGTTCATGAGCAGAGGTCTTAAAATGGCTATGTTAAAAATTTGGTGGCAAAAGTCCATAAAATGACTGTGTTATGAGCGAGCATTGCGCAGTTTCCACGCACCCTCGTAAGTTCATGAATTTGTAATATTTTCATTCCAGATTTTCACCACTGTCATTTTTCCAAACTTCCTTATGAACAGTACAGCTGTCATTTTTCACACCATGGCTGAAATGTGTTTTCGCACTTCTAGCGCAGAAATATGTGGTCGCTGTGGGAAATCAGTGTTCGGGACACATTAAGAAAATCACAGTGACACTGTTCATGAGCGGAGGTCCCAAAATGCTTGTGTTGACAATCTGCTGTAAAAAATCCCCAAACTAATTACATTACGGGTGTGCATTGCACAGTTTCTACGAACGCTCGTGACTTCACCATTTTTTTAAATATTTTCACTGCAGATTTTCAACATGGCCATTTTTTACACCTCCCCATGAACAGTACAGCTGTCATTTTTCACATCCTGTTCAAAATGTGTTTTCGCACCTGTGGTGCCAAATGGCCTAGTTGCTGTGCAAAAGCAGCTTTCGGCTAACAAACTAATATTGCCACTGTTCATGAGGTGGGGGTCACAAAAAAAACATGTTGAAAATTTGGAGTGAAAATACCAACGAATGCCTGAGGCATTAGGGTTTCCGACCATAACGCCCCATCCTGTAGAGAATGACAGACATCAGGGGTGTGACTTGGGATTGTTGCCTGTAATGCTCATACCATTCCACCCCCACCCACACCCTGCAGCCAGTGACAGGCATCGAGGTGTGCCTTGGACTCTTTGGCCCCAAAGTTCACCCCATTCTCCTATACAGCATCCATCTCACTGTATTTCCTGATGGAATGGGGTGAACATAAGGGCCAAAGACCCCAAGGCACACCGTGACATTTGTCGGTGTCTGCAGGGTAGGGTGTGGTGAAATGGCATGGCCGTTATGCCTGATGACCCAAAGGCACACCCCAATGCCTGTAAGTATCTGCAGGGTGGTGGTGGGGTTGGCTTCAGTTCAATACTTCACTGCCATTCCTATTATGCAGCTCTGTAACTCCTACACTACCAATGCCAATACCAGCAAGCAAAAATTCGGCATTGACAAATGCTTGTTAACTTTAGGACTGAGTTCCCTCCAAGGGTCCACTAATTTCATCTCTAGTCACAGTTCCTTAAGACATTTACCTGCAGTCTTCCCCACCATCCAAGAGCTAGAGGAGTGACCCAACTCAAGCAGCGCTATGGCATTCCACTTCCCAGCCACTACTATCATCTCTGGTACCAGTGAGGCCAACCTCTGGGACACCTTCCTAAAAAAGTAAGGTGATGCGGGGTTGGAACTATAGACATTAACAATATGGAGCACCTCATGAGTGCTCTGCAAGGTACCTCCATCAGCCTACCCTCCTTATTATTAAATGTGCTGGACACTTTCCAGTGCAGACCCTTTTTAAGCAGTATTGCCACACCCACAGCATTTTTACCCAGACTGGCTGCTGCTACCACCTCACCTACCCACTGCTGATGCAGTTTGAGGTGCTGCCCAGCAGACAGTCTAGTTTCCTGTAAAAGGCCCATATCACACCATGCATCTCAGAATTCCCTTAGAACTCTGGCCTGTTTTACCACCAAATGTGTTCTTTTCACATTATATGGCAATATATTTATATCTGTCCCCATCTTTAACAATACAGAATAAGGGGAATGATCCTTTATCCCACCTGTTGACTCTTATAATGGATGTCATTTCCCCCGAACCCATGGTGCAATAAAACAACTGTGTAGGTACCACCCATCTCAGCAATTGGTTCTGTTAAGATACCTCCAATCTGGGTAGATGGTGCAGACCCACTTGGGTGCACGTCTCCCCACCATCTAGCTACATAACAGCTTACAATCTAATGCTCTGTACCTGTATACATAAAAAACAGAGGAGTCATTTTGGTGTAAAAGTTGGAGGGGGACAGGGAGCACTGGAATGTTTAATATAAATCCCTGTCCAGTACCTCATGGGTGCATGTACCAAAAAAAAAACATTATTTCAACAAACCATTCTTAAAGAGTTGTTGATGATACAGGGAAAACTTAGATTAATGTACTACTTAGAAAACAAATCTGTATTCATTTGATATGTTTTTGAGATATTTTCACATCATTATTTGTAGAAGCAATTGCACAAAAATAGTACTTTTTTCAAGGCACTTTATCTGCTTTTACTACTCATGCTTAGTTTGTGATATTGCATGAATTCCTATAGCAGTCTTGGGTGATGGTATTGGGTTCTAATAAGGGATATAGGAAATTAACCATAACACAAAATAAGTTAGATTTTGTATTGGAATTCCCAAGTCTAGGGATATTAACTAAAAATTGTAGATGGGTTAAACATGTGGGATTGACTGGAAAAAAAATAGAACAAACAATAAAAGCCCTTTAGAGATTTAATAACATATATGGAGGCCTGACAGTAGCACCTATGGTGAAGACCATTAATGGGAAAGTAATAAGCCAGGCCACCTATTTGGCTGAGATATGGGGTTTGGAAAATCTGAGAAAATTGAAAGCAAAAATAGACAAAACCTATAAACACATTTTGAGATTTCCTGCAGGGACACCGAATACATTAGTAAGATCTGAGATTGGACAAATTAAATTGGAGCATATAATACATGTGAAGATGATATTTTTTTGGGTCAAAGCATCCAGGGAAAAATATAATACTATAATTGGTAAGATTATGAGGGAAAAGGAAAAACAGTTACCCATATATAATAAAGGATGGTTATTCTTTGTATATAATCTGTTAGAGATATATGGGTTAAACTATCTAAGGAGATATACAAGTCAAGATATACAACTGAGCCCAAGTTATTGTAAAGAAATTTAAAAACAAATATATAAATGCTCAGAAAAGAAAGATATGGAAGTGATTAAAGACCTTAGGGTTGCAAGATGGTTAGTTAAGAACACAAAAGAGCATAGGCAAACATTTTACCTCAATGCTATTCAACAGTCAGAGTATAAAACAATTCTGACGAAGTATAGATTTGAAGTATTTCTGAGTAATGTACTTGAGAAAAGATATAACAAAGAAAGTGCAATAGGACCAGAGTGCTACTGATATTTGAGAGAAGAAGAGGATCTGAGACATGTGATCCTTAGGTGTCCATGGTATGATGATGTTAGGCATAAATACCTTGGGCAACACCTACAAGGGATGAATTTCCCAAATAGGTATACTTTGGATCTGATCTTTAACTCAGAAAGTATTGATGTTCTAACTAATCTAGCAATATTCCTGACAAAAATTACCAGTATTAGAAAGAAATGTATACAGCAACATCTTCCTCTAGAATAAAAAGTCTTTATAACAGAAAATACAGGGTAAATGTAATATGAATACCTTCTTTTTTAATAAGATAGTTTTGTTAGAACCTGTGCCACTCTTGGATATCTGTAGAATATGTGATATGAAAAATATTTTAGTTTTATTAAGTGGCTTATTAGGCAATATGGAAGTATGAATTTGGGTACATTCTTATTGTATTGTGATGTTTAAAATGTCTATAAGGATATTTAACTATTGTATCTAGTGTATTATGTATAATGGTAATATGAATTTATGTAAATTTCTAACGTATTGTGATGTCCATGTGGACACTTATTTATTGTATTTATTGTATGTGAATATCATGAATTTTTTTTATTTTATGGTTGTAATGACAATTAGTGTTGTCAAACAATAAGAATAAACAAACAAACTATAGCAGTCTTGGACAGTATCATGAAAGGATAATTGGGATTAATATTGTCTTTGAATTAATGGAACCAAAAACGTATTGTTCATCTACATAAATACTGAAGATTGCAAACTCATGGGAGATTATTTTTAAAATTAAAACATATGTATAGCTTTAACATGCCAAATGTACTTTTGTTAACTATATTACCTTCACTGGAAGAAGATGTAAAAGTAAAATGCTAATAAACTTGTATGCAGAGAAGAGAGAGAATCCTATGTGCACTAAAGCAACCTAGCAGGGGTGGGTGACCTGGGTGGGGTGGAGGAACAGTGGGCAAAGATAAAAGGGTTCATAGTAAAGGCAACAAACCTCCTCGAACAAGTGAGCAAAAGCAAGAAGAAAATGAGACTGCTATGATTCTCGAAAGAGGTGGCTGAAAAGGTAAAAGCTAAAAGGGTAGCATTCAGAAGGTATAAGAGGATGTAGAGGGAAGAGGATAGGGAGGTGTATCGGGGGAAACAGCAGGAAGCAGGGAAAGCAGTAAGGAGTACAAATGTGCAAACTGAATAGCCCAGGAGGTAATAAAAGGGGACAAGACATTTTTTGGGGTATGAAAGTGAAAAAAGGAAGATCAGGGGTGGGATTGTAAGTTAAAAGGGAAGGGGGGAACTGTGTAGAGTGGGACAAGGAAAAGGTAGACATTCTGAACAAATAATTTTTTTCCAGTGTTCACAGAGGAAGGAGAAGGGGAAGGGCCATAACAAAGTAACAAGAGTTTTGGGGGGAGGGGGGTGGACACTGTTATTTTTTGGAGGAGAGAGTCCTGAAGAGACTAAATCTGAAGGTGGACAAAGCAATGGGGCCAGATGGGGTGCATCCAAGGATATTGAGGGAGCTCAGGGAAATACTGGTGGCACATGAGCACCTCTGATAGTTCTGTTTAACAGCTCACTGGAAACAGGAGTAGTTCCAGAAGACTGAAAGAGGGCGGATGTAGTCCCACTACACAAAAGTGGTTAACAGGGAGAAGGCTGGCAATTATAGGCCAGTCAGCATGACATTGGTGGTAGGAAAGTTAATGGAATCACTGCTGAAGGAAAGGATTGTGGAATATCTTGAATCCAGTGGGTTACAAGACCCAAGGCAGAATGGTTTCACAAGGGAGAGGTCATGTCAAACAAATCTGATAGATTGCTTTGACTGGGTGACCAAGGAACTAGATCAATGTAGAGTGGTGGATGTGGCCTACCTAGATTTCAGTAATGCATTCAGCACCATTCCACACAGGAGGAAAATAAGCAAGCTGGGTAGCTTAGGAGTGGATTCAAAGGTGGTAAACTGGATAACAAATTGGTTCGGGGATTGGAGACAAAGGGTGGTGGTAAACAGAGTTTACTCCAAGGAAAGGAGGGTGACCAGTGGAGTGCCTCAGGGATCAGTGTTGAGAGCGGTCCTCTTTAATGTCTTTATAAGTGGCATGGCAAAGAAACTGGAAGGGAAGGTCTACCTCTTTATGGATGACACCAAAATGTGCAATAGGGTAGACACTCCAGGGAGGTGGAAAGGATAAGTAGAGACATGAGAAAACTAGAGGAGTGGTCAAGGGTATGGCAGCTGGGTTTTAATGTAAAAACATACAAAGTAATGCACTTAAGGCATAGAAACCTAGAGGCAGAGTACAAAATGATTGGAGTGGTACTGATGACCACCAAGCAGGAAAGAGACCTTGGGGTAATCACATTAGATGGCCTAAAGGTGACCTGGCAGCGTGACAAGGCAGTAGGAGAGGGCAAGTGGGATGCCGGGGTGCATAGGGAGGAGTATTACCAGCAGAAAGAGGGAGATGGTGTTGCCTCTCTGTAGATCGCTGGTAAGACCCCACCTAGAGTATTGTGTCCAGTTCTGGAGACCACATCTCTGGAAGGAGATAGACAGAGTGGCGGCAGTCCAGAGGAGGGCAACTAAAATGGTGCAGGGTCTGCATCAAAAGCCCTATGAGGACAGACTGAAAGATCTCCACACCCTGGAACAGAGGAGGGAGAGGAGTAATATGATAAATACTTTAAATACCTCACAGGGGTAAATAAGGTACAGGAGGGGAGTAATTTTCAGTAGAGAAGGTGCTCAAGAACAAAGGGACATGTTATGAAGCTGGGGGGGGGTAGATTCAGGAGAGATGTAAGGAAGTACTTCTTCACAGAAAGAGTGGTGGTTTCCTGGAACAGTCTTCCAGCAGAGGTGGTGGGGGCCAAAACAGTGATGGGGTTCAAGAATGCATGGGTTAATCACAAAGATATCGTAGTGGAAAGGAACGGGGAGGGAGAAAGCTGTAGGTTGAAAATGGTCTGATGTAATAATGTAGGTAGGGAGAAATGGGCAGACTGGATGGGCCAAGCAGTCCTTATCTGCTATCAGATTTTATGATCCTATGTCACTAAAGCTATGCTTAGCTTCACATGTGTTAATGAGTACTCAGAAACCCCAAGTGTTGTAGACATTACCATCAAAAACTAAATAAAATAAATAAATCAAGACAGAAACATGTTACACCTACAGTAAGGGGATTGACGTAATGCTAAAAAAAGGCCCTCAACTTAAAATTCTGGGTCCAGATGTCATGCCCATAATCTGGCTGAAAGTAATATACCTGCTACATAGCTAATTTTAAAAAAGAACTATATGGATGACTTGGGCTAACCATTCCTGTCCAGCAACATATTCCTCCTCACCAAACCAGGCCCTAAAAATCTCCCCAAGAATTATCTTCCAATAACCTGCTTGCCATAAAATATAAGCTAGATACTGCAATAGATGCAGACAGTGTCAATAATCACTCAAACTCCTGACAACCTCATAGCAATGAAACAAAAAGGCAATACAAGCAGCTGGCATACTGTCACAGTGGTAACGTTATCATCTGTGATGCCAGTGACACAGGTTTGGGAGCTATCCTGGGCTGCTGGAGGGTCGGCCAGGGGAGGATGGTTTAGCAACCCATGGATGCTTGCCTCCTAAGGGAGGGCACATTCCTTGTGTCTGCCACACTACTGCCACCTGGATGACCACAGATAGCAGTGCCATGGAGCCAGATTTTGGGATGGGGAGCATAGATGTTCTGCAATCTAGGGACCAGATATAACATCTTGTGACATTTGGGAGAAGGGGAATTGAAAACAGAAAAAAAACAACAATGCAGGGTGCTGCCTTCTGCCCTGCCGCAGGTCCCACACAGCTGACTGAGGCTCTCTCCTTGACTGAAAGTAAACTCTGCTGGGGGGCAAGGGGTGGCCCTTCCCATGGGGATTATCCACAGGAGAACACAAGAGAGAGGTTAGTCCAAGGGATGGCAGGTGACGGGGCTGGGCAACGTGGAGAGGCTGAAGGGGCTGGTCGGTGTTAGGACTAAAAAGCACCATAAATTAAAAAAAAAAGACAATAAAAGCAATCCGTATGCCACTAGTGATCAGCTAATGCTGAATACAATTATCATGGAGATCTGAAAGAATAACTTTAACCTTAGCATAGCATGGATAGACCATTAAAAGGTATGCTATAGTATCTGATACTCATGGATCCTTGAAAAATTAAAAATATACAGAATTCACCCTACTCTGATCAACTTCTTGGACCACAGTGAGAATGTGGAAAATCCTGTAAGCGTAAGTCACAATGAAGGCCTGAGCACCATCACGATACAAGTACTGTATCAAAATTCAGCAGAAACATTCCAGGGTGTTTCCTTGTCACAAGCACACAGGTTGCAATGCAGTCACACAGAAATGAAGTGAGTGGACACATTAAATTAGTGTAATTCCCAAAGCTTTTATTCAGACCCCAAAATCCACAATAACAGGGGTACAAGTTGAATGCCCAGTGCTTCATGTGTGTCTTAGAAACAGAAACAAAGACAATGATGACAGGAAGAGACCATTGGTCCATACAGTCTGCCCATAAACATTAACAAACCTGAGACCTATTGTCCATACAGGGTTCTAACCCACACAATCCACCCCCAGGCTCCATGCCCTACTGTTACCACCCAGAGCAACCACTAAACACTTCACTCTATCCCAATCATGTTTAAGACCCTTGATAGTTTTGGCACCCAGCGCATCAGTTGGCAGATGGTTCCAGGGCACCAACATCCTTTCTGCAAAATAAAACTTTCTCACTTACCACTTGACTCTGTCCCTCCCCCCCATTTTCTTGATCTGCTACCTATGCTAAACAGTTTCTCACAGTTTATCTTGTTCATGCCTTTCAGGAACTTGAAGGTCTCTATCATATCCTTCCTCTCTCATCTGGCCTCCAGTGAGTACATGTTCAGTGCCTTGAGTCGATCCTCATAATATCTGCTCGGCTGCTCCAGAATCATTTTTGGCATCCTGTATTGCACTGTCTGCAGCCTGTCTTTATCTTTCCTTAGGGGAGGGCACTAGCCCTGGGAACAGTATTTCAGGTAGGGCCTCAACAGTGATCTATTGAGGCGTTGTAATACCTTCTTCCTTCTGCTGACAGTACCTCTTCCTGTACACCCCAGCATCCTGTTTGCCTTACTGTAGGTCATGTTACACTGGTTTGATTGTTTTATGAAGTAACTGATGATGACCCCTACGTTTCTTTCCTCAGAGGTCATGCCCAGCTTAAACCCCCTCCCCCCAATCCAGTACTCTGTCCTGGGGTTCTTGTGCGCTATGTCCATCGCCTTGCACTTTTTGGCATTGAATTTCAACTGCCACACCTCTGACTAACTCTCTAGCCTTTGTACATCTTTCTGTATCTCTCTAATCCCCTCCTCTCTGTCTACCTTTCCACAGAGCTCAGTGTCATCTGTAAAGAAACACATCTTGCCTGGATTCCTTCTCCTATGTTACTGATGAACATATTGAAAAGGACTGGACCCATGACTGATCCTTGTAGCACCCCATTGGTGCTCTTCCTTACTTCTGATTTGACTCTGTTAACTACAGCCCTCTGCTGTCTGCCTTCCAACCAGTTTCTCACCCATCTAACTATGTCCTTACAGTCCTTTGCTGCACTAAGATCCTCTAGCTTGTTCAGTAACCTTCTGTGCAGCACCGAGTTGAAAACCTTGCTGAAATCGAGGTAGAGTAAATCCATGGCATGGCCCGTATCCACAACCCTTGTTACCCAGTTAAAGAATGCTATCAGGTTCATCTGACAAGTTTTCCCTGACAGGAGTCTGTGCTGTTTACTATCCTGGAGTCCATTGCTCTCCAGGTAATTCACGAGGTCCTCTTTGACTAGTGCCTTCATCAGTTTACCCACAATAGGGCAAGACTGACAGATCTGTAGTTAGCCATTTACTCCTTGTCCCCACCTTAAAGAACAGGACTAAATCCACTACCCTCTAGTCTTTTGGAACTACCAGTGTCTGAAATGAGCTATTGAATAGCCCTATCATGGGTTCAGTTATTTCCATTGCCAATCCTTGAGCACCTTCAGTTGCATCCCAGTTGGCCCCAGCACCTTATTTATCTTTAGCAGTGCTAGCCCTTTCTGAACCCTTTCACTGGGAAATACTAGCCGCTTCATACATACTAATATCCACTGGCGTGGAACAGTCTATCTTTACTCTTATGAATTAAATGGAATACTCCCATTTATTTCTCAACCAAGAGTATCTTTTTATTTTGGCAGTACAAAATCAGTAAATCTTCTCATCTTAATTTGCAATTACTGAAAAACATCAAAGTCAAAGAACGGTAGCTTAACAATGTAAAGGAATACAGTCACTGTACCAGTTTTCCTCTTCTTTTTTTTTTTTATTTTTTTAAGTCTGTATCCTCTTCTCAGCTCAATTGCCTAATCCAGAGTGCTGGTGAAAATTTTTTTGGGGCTCAATTGCCTAGATCCTGGGACCCCTTCAGAACAGAGTATCCACATAAGCTGATACAAGCCAAAAGCCGCAAACCGCAAACTGCAGCTGACCGTGACTTTCAGGATAATATTTCTCCATGCGCTGTGTAAACCTCTTTGATCCCCAGGCCAAGGATTTACTGATTCTGTACTGCCAAAATAAAAAGATACTTTTGGTTGAGAAATAAATGGGAGTATGCCATTTAATTCATAAGCGTACAGATACACTTTTCCACGCTAGTGAATATTAGTATGTACAAAATGTCCCTGCTATCTTGCACCCAACCCTTTCACTCCAGTTTTTAGGAGTTTGAGCACAGCCTTCAATCCTACACTTTTGTTTGAACTTGCTGTTTCATCTCAGGGATACACGTTACAGCTGCCTTAATGCCACTTTCTAGCAGAGGTCCTCTGTTTTCCCTCATGAATACGGAGAAGAAGTAGTCATTAAAAATGATTGCTTTCTGCCCGTCCTCCTCAATTACCCTACCTCCCTCTGTTTATTTATTTATTTGCTTTTGGTAACTGGGTAAGTGCACTAGGCAAAAATCCTGCCTATTTTCAGGCACAACCCGGGAGAGTACAATATAACAATATAACAGTTTAACAATATATCAGTATAACAATATAACAATAAAATACAGCATCGACTAACAAACAGTTTCAGAAGGTTATCCCAAAATACAAGAGCAGAGGTAGCAACAGTAAATTAAACACCACATGGATACTGCAACAGTAGTGAGATTTTTGCAGCAAACAATTTTTACAGAAAGGAAGGTTAACGTTATTGCAGCACTCAAATTTTTACAGAAAGCAAGGTTGACAAACCATCAGACCTAGCAGAGGGAGAAAAAAAAAACAGGCAGGTAGGCACAGCTTTCAAACTGATACATAATAGTAAAGAAAAATACATAATAGTAAAGTAGACACGACTTTAGGCCCAACTAAGGGAGAAACAGGCAGTTAATGACTCTTAAGCTGAAGGCAAAATCCAAAAAAAGGGCAAGGCCACAAACAAGGACTAAATAGAGAGACAGTACAGAGGTTAGGTGCTAGCCTAACAATTTCTCCTCCCTTCTTTCTTTTCTCCCTAATATAGCTAAGGGACTGTTTTCCCCTCTCTTGACCCCCTCCGCAATACATAGCTCTGTGTCTTCCTTTGCTTCTCTGACCACCCTCTTGGTTTCCCTTGTTCTCATTTGGTAGTATCCCCATTTTTCCTTCCCTTATTTTACCTTGAACCTTGTGGGAGCCTTCTTTTTGGCTCTCCCCGCTTCCTTGACCTTTCCAGAGAACCGTATCTGTCTCTTATACCTGTTTCTTTTGATTAACATTCTCCTACAAGACTTTGTTGCCTCAAGAATGGCCCCTTTGATTGACCCTTGTTCTTCTTCTTCTTCTTCTTTGCTAGAGGGGTCCTTGCCACCATCTTTGTTCTGCCACACCCTCAGTCCACTTCAAGTCATTTACAAATAGGAGGCTAGTTACTTTTGGGGTTCCATGGTGTCTCTGGAGTTTAAGCTGGACCCAGACTCCTAAGTGGTTGAAATGGACTTTAAGTTATACAACTCATGTTATAAACACCTCAAAAAGCATTGTCATTACCAGTATCCAGTGATTATAGTGACTGTAAATGAGCAACTCTTAAAAGAGCAACTCATTTGCAGCACTACCATGTTGAACTACCCAGTAAGGGTAGCGATGGAATGTGAACACCACAGTAGGGATGAGCGAGGGAGGTCGACTGGAAGGGGAGGGATGGAAATGAGAAGGGGAGGGATAGGGAAGAGGGTTTGTGTGGGGTAGTGTACCATGCTGCTACTGAGCTAGCCATGTGGTGTGGTGGTGAGAGTGGCTCGCTTTGGTGCAGCAGGTACTGGGTTTGGGGCTGGGGACAGGGGAATATTTTATTGCTGCCGTAGTGTTTATTTTTATTTTTCAGACTGTGTCCCCCTCCATGACATGCACCCCTCTGGAACTGGTTATATTTAGTCTGGGGGTGTGGGGGAAAAGCCCCCCACAAGAGGTGGTGCAGGGGTGTGTAGCTTCCCTCACATACATACTGTTTTAACTTGCCGGATGTGTTGTGACCCACAAGTGTACATTGCCGTTGTGCTTTTCGGCGATGTACACTTGCTCTAATGGCGATCACTCTTTTGCGATCGCCATTATGACATGGAACCATCATGACCTTTCCTGATGACATCAAGATGACATTTATGCTAGATAAATATCCAAAAACAGCATTTATAAAAGGAAAGTCAACCTGCACTGAAAACATCAAATTGAAAGAAGGCTATAGCATAGAGGAACTTGAACATGTGAGAGTATGCAACTACTTGAGGATAGACAAAGGAGCAGCAATATAAAATAAAAGAATAAGACAGAACAGCAATGAGGAATATCACAGAAGGCAGAAACTGGTGTTGGAGACAACTTTGCCAGCACTCAGTAAAGGGAAAGCTTTGAGCCAGCTGCATTCGTCGTGGTTTGGCAAATACCCACTTTTGGAAACATTACCCCAAAGTAAAAACATTTTATTGTATTGACCCATGGAAGAGCTTTTCACTGAAAATTGATCTTGCTATACTTGAATATTTTCTCACAGAGGCAAGACAAACAGCATTACAGTCACACTCCATATTGTTATGGGGCATATCCGTGCCTGTCAGTCAGCATGTAGTCAGCCTTGGAGGGCAAATATCACTCTGCTGCATACTTTGGAACCATGGCTATGGAGTTGGATAAATGAGTAAGCGTGCATGGGTACTTCTACAAATATAAGAGATAGGTACTACAGTGTAATCCAGTTTTCTTGGGGGAGATAATGGAAAACAAATATTGCAAAGACTGCAAATAGACCTTTGTTTTGGGGATGCTATGCCACGAGGTAGCTTTTTAAGACACCTGGGAGGTGGAGGTGGGAGGACATGTCACTTTTGTTGTTTGTGAGAGGGGTGGGTGGGTGGGGGTCTATCCAACAGTACGTTGCAGTTTTTTTTATCTACTATATACTATTTGATATTAATTATAATTCAAACAGACAGTGGGTATCTGCTCTGTTAAAATTTAACATTTATTTCATGTTAACTACTCAGGAGACTTTTGAATGGCTACACTTTATGCCAGGCAGCAAGTATACCAGACAGTGCATGAGCATTTCAAGATTATTCTGACTAAGGGGAGGGTTTCTCATGCAAATCATATCACATTAGCCATGACTTGACTCACCATATTAAAGCCCCCACCCACTTTTTCTGCTTTGCAAATGTTTCTTAATTGTTTTTTTTTTAAATAAACAGGTCTCTGATACAATTTAATGTGGGCTGCAGAGTGGTCCCTAGAAGCAGAGCAACCAGACTGTTCACTCACCCTTCTGTGTCTCAGTCCAAAAGGTATATCATAAGTCTAATTAATTATTCATGATGGCAGGCCGGTCTGAAATCTCTAAGAAGTGACCGGCGCGGCACCCACTCTGCACTTCCCGCTGTCCAAGCTCCCACTGCCACCACTGAAAAAGTAAGTAAATCTCTTTAAAAAGTAGCCATTATTGCCATTAGACTTATAATCACAATATTGACCTCAGAGCTGGTAATTTCTTCAAGATTAATGACCGGCTGGGTGGTGATGGCCCTTGGCTGCGCTTTGGGCCACCCTTCTCCCCCAGCTGGTCACTAATCTCTAGGAAATTACCTGCTCTTCAGTCATTATTGCTCAACTGTATATAAATGCATCATCCAGAAGGCAGCTCCATGTGTTGGGCAGCACGGGGCTGCCAAGTATGTACCAGGTTCATGCCCCAAGCCTGGGATGGCAGGAGCAAAGGCCAGAAGGTAGGGGTAGGAGTGTGACTGTGAGGATTCTCTCCTCCAGGTTTGGGTGGCTTTGTGATGCCCCTCTTGCAATGATACTTGGTTTTAGCCTGGTTGTTTTGCCACTGATGGTGAGGGTGGCCATGAGCTATCTGGCACCCCAAGGTCATTGCGAGCATATGCATGTTCACCAGTGGTGGTGGTGGAAGAGACCATGAAAAAGTGAGCCAGCTCCTTTCATTGGTTGGTGTATGATGGCATGGGCCTATGACTGTGCACTGTCCTCAGGCATGCAAATGGCTGGCCCCTCCCATGTTATGGAATCCTACCATTGTGATCTATTCTCCTACCCTGATTACACCATGGCCAGGTAGAAAGGGGGAACTCCACAATGGCCAGTAAGCCATGGTTGTATGGTGCACTTTTCCAAGAAAGGGCAACAGCTGAGTAGTGAAGAAGCAGTTCAGCACCACGATGGAATGAAAGCACAACACAAGGGTAAAGAGGGACTTAAAAATGTTGTTCTCCCTCATGGCTGTGGAGGTCCAATGTAACAGGATCTCTGTGCTAGTGAGGAGCTGTGTATGAAGGCTGGCAAGGCAACAGCTTAAGCCTTTCTTAATTATTTTATTTTGCTGTGGGTTGAAAGCATCTGTAGTGCTACAATAATTTTGCCAACAGTGGTCTAGGAGATGTTACACGCAATGTTTCTGTAGTATGTGACAGTTGTCCAGGTTGTGTAGCCAATATTTGCTGTTCCCAGATGTACCAACTTCATTTTACAGTCTTAATTAATAACTGGCATGTATTATTTGAGATACCCTTCTTAGTGTGTGCAGCAAGAGGCACCATGCCTATCTTATATGGCACTGAAGGGAGACAAACAAAACCCAGTAATATAGCACATTTATCAACATTTGCAACACTACTGTAAATGAGTGACGTCACATGCATACAACACCACTTATTAACTGAGATTCTGTGACTGGGGGAATAAAGATTGGATATGGAATACAAGCCACCTTCTTCTGGCCTAGGGTGTGTGAAGGCGTTGAGGGATAACACATGGACCAGATACCAAACTTCAGGTTCAACACACAGTCTCTGTGTGATGTTTATTCAAAATACAGGAGATAACCTTGAGCAATGGCATATCTCTTCTTCAGCACATCACTTTGCAGCAACAGACTATGTATGTCCTTTCTCTGTACTTAACCAGCACCTACTGACTCACTGATCTCACTTAGCAGTTGAGATTCATCCTCCACCCCTATGTGGGCCTTGTTTGCTCGGGTAGTGGGGGCTCAAAAAAAAAAAAGCTAAAGACAAAGAACCTCAATGCAGAGGCACTGAAACCCAGATTACATCAAAGGGCATTGCCAATAAGCCAAGTTTCAAAGAAACACAACATCACACATACTTCCATAATGCAAAGCATCATGGGATATATGCAAATCACCATGAAATTTCAAACTTGTTCAGTTTACAGCAATTTACATGCATTTTAAATAGCACAACTAACTTAATTTTTATAATAGTCACCTAGTACTTTTTACCATTATCAAAAACACCTAGTGCCATGGTATTTTCAACATTTACAGGTTTCATAAACATAAGGTATATACATCAAGGCATTTTATGACATAGTGCTATCGCATACTAAATCCAACAACAAAAAACACAGCCTGTTGTTTTACATCAGCACAGAGGTCACCACAATAACCTTCCTGTATGAGGACCTGAGAGGGAAAATGAAAATTAAAGAGGACACTATAGCATAGTCAAGAAAGGGGAGAGGGCACCCATAGGTGGCCAACCTTATGGACTAGAAATTGTAAAGGAAAGATTAGGTTAAGAAATAGAAGAACTGTTGCAACAGATTTAAGAAAAGGTCAGTCCTCAAGAGTGGCAGGAGCTGTCTGTCACATATCCCCTACCTTAAGAGGGAAGCAGTTATTGCAGACTGCTTACCACTTTACTGTCCCAGGAAGGGATGGAGCTTCCACCAATCCATCTTCAGAAGCTCTGTCTCAGGGTCCCTATTAACGATAAATATTCTATCATAAACATAGTAGATATTATCATTCTTTACCCTGAGGCATTAACACATTTCTCAATAGAGACTAACAGTATCTTCCCATCTCCTTTTAGGGAAAGTCTGTCATATTTCTTAACCAAAAATCTGGACGGCTGTAAAGTCCAGTACCATAGAAAGACTTTCTCTTTCTCTGGGGTGAGTAGCTACTCCAACCCCACCAGATATGTCAGTTTTAAGCAGGGGCCAAGTCCTAGGTTCAACCCCTTTAAATAAACCCACTATGTCTCTTGATTCATTCATTTCACTTGTTACTGATATAGACTCCTGAGGGTAGACACTCTAGGTGTTAACCCAACACAGGTTCCTATCCATTTCCTATCCATTTTCCACCCACCTCCTCCTTTGCAGGTTTTTCATAAAAAAAAAAAAAAGAAAACACATATACCACCTCCTTAATCACATATTGTAACATTTTGGCACTATTGGCATCTTTAGCCTGCAGTATACTCCAGTTAATACTGTTAAAAGATTTAGCTGCATCAATACAAGAAAAAGGTGGAAGACCGGATTTGTTGGCAAAGGCACCTAGCTTCACCTGAGCTCTTTTCTTCTAGGTTTGCTTGTAAGGACAGTGCAAGAACAACATTATTGGAGCAAGGAAAAAGATTTAGGCTTCTTTTGGCTAGGCAGATTTACTGTGTGTTACTATTTTATTTTGTGTTCACAGGATTTGTTACTGTTTTTTTGGTTACATTTTACTGCTGCAATCTCTGATTCAAAATTGCTGTTGCAGGGTATACATTCTGCCGCATTATTACGGGGTGTGCTACAGGTTTGTTACTGTTTTGTGCTTACAGATTACTGCTGTAATCTTCTCTGATTCAACTTGTTTTTTTTTGCAAGATATATCTTCTGTTGCTGCTTTATTTTTCTATGTAGCAAAGTGTTTTTTTGCAGGGCATATTGTCTATGAAATTGTTACAGGTGGTGCTTACATTTTTGTGACTTTTTTTATCTATCATTAGGCTAAGCAAAATTACTGTTTGCTACTATTCTATTTTATTTATTGCTGAAAGGTTTTCTGTTTGGTCTCAAAGGTGTTGCAGCCTCCTTCTCACATTGAAGGAGCTAATTTCTTTCCTCCCACAGCTCTCCCAGGGGATTAGGAGTGTAACTGGGTGGTGGAGCTGACAAAGTCTTAGTAACTTCCAACAGAAAGAAGAGTTAAAAGGTCATATTAGTTGGTGTTTTTGAGGTGTGGAAGACTAGGTTTGCTGGCAAAGGCACCTAGCTTCCCCTGAGCTCTTTTCTTCTAGGTTTGCTTATAAGGACAGAGCAAGGAACAACATTATCAGAGCAAGGAAAAAAATTAATACTTCTTTTGGCTAGGCAGATTTACTGTGTGTTACTATTTTCTTTTGTGCTCACAGGGTTTGTTACTGTTTTTTGCTTACATTTTACTGCTGTAATTTTCTCTGATTCAAAATTGCTGTTGCAGGGTATACTTTCTGCTGCATTATTACAGGGTGTGCCTACAGGTTTGTTACTGTTTTGAGCTTACAAATTACTGCTGTAATCTTCTCTGATTCAAACTGTGTTCTGCAAGGTATATCTTCTGTTACTGCTTTATTTTTCTCTGTAGCAAAGTGTTTTTTGTAGGGTACATCTTCTGTGAAATTGTTACAGGTGGTGCTTACAGATTTTACAGTTTTATCTACCATTAGGCTAAGCTTTCACAGCTACTGCATTTATTGTTGCTTAATTGTTTCTGCTCTTACCTCCTTGTCTCTTTCATCCATGTTTTTTCCTTTTCAGCAGGGGAAGGACCCAGCCACCCGCCCCCATCCCCAACCACCCCATGCTACACTCCTTTTATAGAGTAGCACAGTTATGATATTTCCTGTAGCAAAGCAGGAAGGAGAGGATCAGAGGGGTATCCACACAGTGACTTCACTTACAGGGGCACAAGTAATTTTTTACTTGTCATAACCAGTTACACAAAAACAAACAAACAAAAAAAATCAAACTTTTGCTGTCATTTTCCTCCTTCTAATTACACGGACTAGGTTATAAACTCAGCAACTCAATTGGAATGGATATTATTAACTGCAGGTACTGCAGGACACTTTTCAAAAGGGAAGCTATACAGGATTTATGATGGTGTCCTACATGCTGGACCATTGGAGATCTCAGGGCTCAGCTCCAGGCAGCATGGGTGGAGATTGTGCACCTCAAATTGCATATGCAGGAGCAAAAATATTATAAGAACTGCCCACAATTTCCCCAACATCCAACTGAAGCACCTCAATCGAAGGGGGTAGTTGGCCCGGGAGGTTGGCAGGTGGTTAGGAGGGGCCAATCGGGTGCCCCATCACTCAGTACTCTCCAATGTATCACCTCCACAAACCATATAAAAACTACAAACAGATATCTGCCTCTATCTCTGAAATCAAACAAAGGGGCAGAGAACACTGCAGAGCAAGACACTGCAGCACAGGAGTTAACACTACAAAACTCACCCAAAACAGGAACCAAAACAAAAAAAGCAAAAAGGAAATCCAAAACACTTCTGATCATAGGAAACCCCATGATTCGGGGAGTTGATGCCTATCTCCAGCTGGGGGTAATGGTCAGATGTCTCCCAGGTACATCAGCATGGAGAGACACTATCCACATTGCTAAAATTATGCAGGAAGCAGGAGAAAACATCAATGTCCTGGTACACATACGGACTAATGCTCTCACCAGCTGATCAGTTGTGGAGACCAAGGAACACATGACCAGGCTGGGAGACAAACTGTCATCCATTTCATCCGGCGTCTTCTTTTCTGAGATCCTGCCAGTCTGGCAGAGGGGGGCAGATGGACAGAAAGTCAGAGAATGGTATACAGGGGAGCTAAACATGTGGTTTAAGGGCTGGTGCCAGGAAAAGGGACACAAATTTGTAGGTAACTAGCAACAGTTTTGGGAGAGAAAGTTCTTTAAATTCGGTGGACTACATCTGACTAAGGAGGGAGTCAGTGCATTGGGGCAGAAGTTTGATGTCTTTGCAGAATATTTAAACTAGCAAATGGGGAGAGGGGTGCAGCACCCAATATATCAAACAGGGAAGAACACCCCTTCCCCATAGCTAGTGATCAAACAGGAGCTCAGCATGTTTGTAGTTCATTTGCATCACCAGGTAAGGAAAAAGGTCCAGCTCCCCATACGACACGCAGGGGAAATGCTGGACCTCGCCCAACAACTAACGCACCAAAATCTGGCCAATGGAAAATCATGTAGACAAATGCCTGCAGTCATGGGAAACAAGATCCCAGACCTGCAGGCAACAATGACAGAGGCTAAACTGGACATAGTAGCCATTAGTGAGACATGGTTCACCAGTAACCACACTTGGGAGACTTCAGTACCCGGTTATGTACTGTTCAGTAGAGACCGAGGTGCGAAAAGGGGGGGAGGAGTGGCCCTTTATGTCAATGAAAATATCAAAGCTACAGAAATTCAGAATACACATAAGGAGCCAGAAGAACTGTGGGTCACCCTGGAAACAGGAAATGGGACAGCCATATGAACTGAGGTTGTCTACAGGCCTCCAGACCAGGGTGAGGACATAGACACATTACTGTTAGAAGATATACAAAACATGACAGCTAAAGGGGAGGTTCTGATAATGGGAGACTTCAACATGCCAGATACAGATTGGTCAATACTAGCAGGAACGTCCACCAGAACTAGAAAAATAATGGATTCCCTGCAGGAGGAGGGCCTCAAACAACTGGTACAACAACCCTCAAGAGACAGGGCTATGCTAGATCTAGTACTGACTAACAGGGAAAGGATCACAGATCTCCAGGTAGAAGGTCATCTGGGGGGCACTGATCATCACATGGTATGGTTCAATTTGGCCACTAGAACTTAATCATCCCATTCCAAGGCAAAATATGGGACTTCAGAGGAGCTGACTTTGATAAGATGGCCAACAGAGTTAAGCTAGCCCTAGCAAGAAGAAATACAGGTGAGGTGGGTACAGGCAATGTGAGCAAGAATTAAAGATACAATACTTGAAGCAACATCCCATTGTGTTAGGAAGAAAAGCAAGAGCAAAAGAAGGAGGAAACCACTTTGGTTCTCAAAAACAGTAGCAGAAAGGTCAAAGCCAAAAGGTTGGCCTTCAGGAAATATAAAGGAATGCAGTGGGAAGAAGATAGGGAGGCATACCAAATGTTCCTAAGGGAAACAGGGAAGGCAGTAAGGCAGGCAAAGGCCCAAACCAAGGAGAAACTAGCATGGACAATAAAAGAAGGGGACAAGACTTTTTATAGATACATAAGTGAAAGGAGACAGTCCAGGGGGGTATTGCTAAGATCAAAGGGGATAAGGGGGAGTGTGTGGAGGAGGACCAAGGAAAAGCATGTATCCTAAATTGATACTTCTGCTCAGTATTTACTGAGGAGAAGGTAGGACAGGGCCCACAGCTCAGCACCATGGACACAGGGGGGAGGGAGGTGTGCAAAAGTCCCATCACAAAATAAAGGGTCCTACAAGAGCTCGCTAGCTCAGGGTGGACAAGGCAATAGGACCTGATGACATACATGCCAGGGTACTAAAGGAGCTAAGGGTGGAACTAGCAGAGCCATTATCAGAACTGTTTAGTAAATCTCTGAGCACAGGAGAGGTCCCAGAAGACTGGAGAAGGGCTCATGTGATCCCGCTCCACAAGAGGGGTAGCAGGGAGAAGGCAGGGAACTACAGACCAGTCAGTCTTACCTCAGTAGTGGGAAAGATTATGGAGGCACTCCTTAAGGAAAGGATAGTGCAACACCTGGAATCCATAGGAGCACAGAATCTAAGACAGCATGGGTTTACAACAAGAAGGTCCTGTCAGACTAACCTCATAGATTTCTTTGACTGGGTAACCAGAGTGGTGGACCAAAGGGGTGCAGTTGATGTCACCTATCTTGACTTCAGCAAAGCTTTTGATACTGTTCCACATAGAAGATCGATTAATAAGCTGGGTAGGCTCGGGGTGGGTCAGAAGTTGGTCAACTGGGTGGCAAACTGGTTGACAGGCAGAAAACAGAGAGTGGTGGTAAACGGTATTCAGTCAGAAGAGATGTAAGTCACAAGTGGGGTACCTCAGGGATCAGTCCTGGGACCAGTCCTCTTCAATATCTTCATCAGTGACATTGCAGATTGACTAGAGGGTAAGGTTTGTCTGCTTGCAGATGACACCAACATCTGCAACAGAGTAGATGATCCAGATGGGGTGGGCAGAATGAGAAGAGATCTGGATAAATTGGCAAGATGGTTGGAAGAGTGGCAACTGGGGTTTAAAGCAAAGAAGTGCAAGATCATGCACATGGGGAAAAGAAACCCTGAAGCCACCTATAGGTTGGGAGGGGGGTTTGCTGGAAATCACAAGGGAAGAAAGAGACTTGGGCATCATCATCACAGATGATCTGAAATCATCCAAGCAGACCACTAAAGCTGTAGGTAAGGCTAGAGAGATGTTGGGGTGTATTAGTAGGGATACCACATGTCATAAGAGAGAGGTAATAATCCCGCTTTACAAGACACTGGTTGGGCCCCATCTGGGGTACTGCATGCAGTACTGGAGGCCACACTTCCACAAGGACATTAACAAAATGGAGGCAGTCTAGAGAAGGGCAACCAAAATGGTGCAGGGACTGCATCAGAAAACATATGAGGACAGATTAACGGAGCTCAATATGTATATCCTAGAGCAAAGGAGGGAGAGAGGTGATATGATCGAAACAGTTAAACGTCTAAAGGGCATTAACAAGGTGAAAGAGTTAAGCATGTTTCAATATAAGAAAAATAGCAGGACAAGAGGACACAGCATGAGGTTAGAGGGAGGCCAATTAAGGATTAATGTGAGGAAGTTCTTTTTCACAGAAAGGGTGGTGGATGCATGGAACAGCCTACCACAGGAAGTGGTGGATATGAATACAGTGCAGGGATTCAGACAGGCATGGGATAGGCATAAGGGAACAATACAGATGACTATGAATAGATAGGCCATTGACAGAGTAAAGGTCTACGGCACATTCATAAGGTAGAAAAAATGGTCAGACTGAATGGGCCTTGTGGTCCTTACCTGCCATCAGCTTCTATGTTTCTATGTTTTCCTTCAGCTTCATAGGCTTCTTCTTGCTTGCTTAGAGTCTTCAACCCCAGCACAATATCACTAGGCACATTCTTACCTGGGGTCTCACATTCAAGTTCCATACTTGCTTCTCTGATCTCCAACAGGTAACATTCTAGAAACACAGGCAACAAAGGAATATCCTGCCCAGTCAGGGGGGTCCTCCTCCAGCTGAGTCCATGAAAAATCTTCCTCCGACTCTTTATCCAAACTCTCCGGCCATTGCCCACTCATCCAGTGGATCATCCTCATCAGGGTCTCCACCTTCGAGATGTCGTCTTGCATCTCTGGTCTGCCTCGACACCACGGTAGCTCTTTGTCCCCTTTGCATCTTTTCATTGTCTTCAGGCTTGGCCATCCTCTGAGCTCCCAGGTCCAGTCCAGGCAGCAGCTTCTCTCTGTCAGCCATGGTTCTGGTCTGAACTCCACAGACTTTCTTCTCTGGCAACTCCTGGTGCATCGATCCACCTGGGATATCTGAGTGATATCCAATAGAAAACGTCCATCTTCGGCCAGTCCAGATGCTTCCAGCAAGTTATCCTACTTCTGACACCAAGTCTGTGGAGGGGTTGTGGGATAACAGATGGACAAGACACCAAACTTCAGGTTCAACACAGTCTCTGTGTGATGTTTATTCAAAATACAAAAGGTAACCTTAAGCAATGGCATATCCCTTCTTCATCACATTAGTTTGCAGCAACAGACTATGTATGTCCTTTCTCTGCACTTAGCCAGCACCTACCGACTCACTGATCTCTGATCTCACTTAGCAGTTGAGATTCAGCCTCTACCCCTGTGTGGGCCTTGTTTGCTTGGGTAGTGGGGGCTCAAAATAAAGAAAAAAACAAAAAAACAAGCTAAAGACAAAGAACCTCAATGTAGAAGCACTGAAACATGGATTACCCCAAAGGGCATTGACAATAAGCCAAGTTTCAAAGAAACACAACATCACACATACTTCCATAATGCAAAGCATCATGGGATATATGCAACTCACCATGAAATTTCAGATGTGTTCAGTTTACAGCAATTCACATGCATTTTAAATAGCACAACTAACTTCATTTTTATAACGGTCACCTAGTACTTTTTACCATTATCAAAAACACCTAGTGCCATGGTATTTACAACATTTACAGTTTTCATAAACATAAGGTATATACATCAAGGTATTTTATGACATAGTGCTATTACATACTAAATCCAACAATGATAAACACAACCGGTTTTACATACACTTGGAGGTCACCACAATAACCTCCCTGTACGAGGACCTGAGAGGGAAAAGGAAAATTAAAGATGACTCTATAGCATAGTCAAGAAAGGGAAGGGGATGCCCATAGGTGGCCAACCTTATGGACTAGAAAGTGTAAAGGATAGATTAGACTAAGAAATAGAAGAACTGTTGCAACAGATTTAAGAAAAGGTCGGTCCTCAAGAGTGGCAGGAGCTCCCTGTCACAGGGTGGTTCTGGGTGAGGTGGCAGTTAAAGTTGAGCATGACTTTCGTAATGTGAAGTAGATGTAGAAAAAAGTTGGGGGATATGTCCCTTAACCCTCCTATGAAAAAAGCATTTAACATAGAGAACAATCCCACCAACAATACATGAGAACCACCATATAAATGTAGGCACCCCCTTAGGGGGATGCTTACTATTTATTTATTTTATTTATTCAATCTCGGATTACAAAATACCTTTGAGCACCAATAGCTCATTTACAAAGGTTCCATGTCAATGGGGAGAGGGTAACAAACAGACATAGGAAGGACTAACAATTGAATTTACAATATACAATGACAGAGTTAATTACATCATAAAATCAGCATTATGTAGAATAAAAGAATGGAGTGAAGGTGAGAAGGAGAAGAGGAGAGAAGAGGAGAGAGGAGAAGGATTACAGACCAGAAGAGACGGGTAGCAGCCAGAAGCACTGTCAAGGTACTG
This sequence comes from Neoceratodus forsteri, assembly GCA_016271365.2. Lineage (NCBI taxonomy): Eukaryota > Metazoa > Chordata > Ceratodontiformes > Ceratodontidae > Neoceratodus > Neoceratodus forsteri. The sequence goes on along the minus strand of CM057449.1, from coordinate 1,477,980,851 downwards.
AGGGAGAAGGCAGGAACGAGGGGTGAGAGAAATGGGGAAGAGGGAGAAGAGGAAGATGAACAATGGAAAGGGGTAGCAGCCAGGGTCAGTTCAGATTTTTACACTATGTAATTGGGGGGGGAGGTGAGCAGGGAGTATTCAGGGGGTGAAAGTTATGAGAGAAGCATACCATTGCTTAAGTGGTACAATCACAGGAGCTTTCAGATATGAGATACTGCCAAAGCATATACTTAAAATGGCCAATTCTGGGTAGCTTAGTTAGGCTACTGCTCAAACCATTGAACCAGAGTGGAAATCTATAGGCAAAGGAGTGCTGATCTTGAGTTGTTCAGCACCTCGGAACAAGAAGGAGTTGTGAGGTTGAAGTGCGAGTATGTTGGGTCCTTTGAGATGGTACAAGAAGGTTTCTGGCACCTGGAGGCAAGAGCCCTAGAAGTACTTTTTTAGTTAGTAAGCATGTTTGGTATTTGATCCTATCACTTAACTGAAGCCACCCAATTTGGGCATATAGATCACAAGTGTGTGCGAGAGACGTGCAGAGCCTACACACTTTATTTAAAATGATGGTAAGCCTTTTAAGTGAGGTAGTAGTGGCAGATCCATATATGATCAGCCCATAATCGATGATAGACAGTACTGAGCTGTGGATAGTGAGCTTGAGTGCTTCTGGTGTCAGACTCCACCTGTGCCTATACAGGAGCCCGATCCTAATGTTGATGGCCTCGGCAACATTCGCAATGTGAGACGCATAGGAGAGATGGCAATCCAAGGTCACACCAAGGTAATTAAAGTGCTGGATTTGTTCAAGTGGAGCACCTAGGTTATTAGATATGGTAACAACAAGGTTTTTGTGTTTATTTTATGCAGAAGTGAATAACAGAATGTTTGTTTTCTTATAGTTTAGGACCAATTTGTGGGCTCTAAACGACTTCTCAACTTCTTTGAAAGAGAGTTGTAGCTTGCTTTCTAGGATGTTGGGTTCTGGGTGAGACGTGAAAATAACAGCGTTGTCAGCACAAAGGAGCATGATGGCAGTAGGCCGGCAGGCTGTTTAGAAAGATACTGAAAAGGAGAGGGCCAAGAATTGATCCTTGTGGTACTCCAGATTGGGCAGCCCGTTGTTCAGAGGTGACATTGGCTATTTTGACCTGCTGAGATCTATCTTCAAGGTAGCTACTGAACCAGTGAATTGTGTCGAGGGAAAGACCTATTGTGGCTAGTTGACAGAGGAGAAGTAGATGATTAACTGTGTCAAAGGCCTTTGCTAAGTCAATGAATGCAGCCCCTAGCAGATTGCCTTGGTCGAACGAATGTTAAATGAAGCTGGTGAACTCCAGAAGTGCTAGTGTTGTGCCCTTTTCTATATCCATGTTGTTGTGGGCACTGGAGGGAATATTTTTCAAGGTAGGCCACAAGCTGATTAGCGACAAGGTGTTCTAGCACTTTAGATGGGGAGGAGGATTGATATTGCCTATAGTTGTTATGCAGGGGCTGATCACCAGATTTATGTACTGGGGTCACCAGTGCAATTTTTCAGACACGTGGGAATTGTGACAGGGTTAGGGAGAGGTTAAGGATCTTTGTAATGGGTAGGAGTACTTCCTTGAGGGTGAGTGAGTTAAGTTTAAGGTCTAGTGAATCCCCACTGTACCTAGATTTCCCCCATCACTTTAATCATGAGTTTTCTAACTTGGTTCACTAAGACTTTCTTAAAATAGAAAGGGAGGATTCCAAGGGTTTTGTCCTTGCGGTGTTTGGCAGACATCAAAGAAGTTGTGAGGTAGCACACTGCTCAGTTCAATGAAAGCTTCATTGAAAGTGTTCACAATTGTAAAAGGGTCCATGGTGGGGGCTCCATCAAGGTTTAGCATTGTGGGTGACACCTTTGGATCCTGACCAGTGATATCTTTGACATTCGACCAAAGTTTCCTACAGTCACCTGATGAGTTAGACAACATTTCTTTATGGTATCTACTCTTCTCATGACGAATGGCTCGCATGTATGCATTTCCAACTGCTTTATATGCTTGTGTATCCTGTTGTTTTCCTGAAGCTTTACCACAGTGCCAGAGATGGCCCCATTGTTTCATACTGTTTTTGAGCTCTGGAGTTATCCAGGAGTGCGTCTTGCCATGGATGTTCATCTTTTTTAGTGGGTCATGTATGTCACAGGCAGCATTAAAGACCATGATGAATTGCTCCAAGGCTGTGTTGATGTCATCAGTGGAGCCCAGTGGTGCCCAGCTATGGTTACGTACCTGTTGTTTTAGGAGATCAAGGTGGCCTCATCTTAATACTCTGCTCTAGATAGTTTGGGGAGGGGCTGGGTGAAATCTGTTGAACCAGCTACAAATAATAGGGGGGTGATTGCTAAGGGCATCAGGGGGCACAGTGACATTGGAGATAGGATCCAGGCGATTGGAGATTATCCAGTCCAGGGTTGTGCTTGTTCCAGTCTTATAGTTAATTCTGGTTGGCGAGTTGACTAGTTAAGATAGGTGTAGTGCAGCTAAAGCATCCTTTATGTGTCTAGTGGTTGGTGACAGCCAGTTAGTGTTGAAATATCCCATTAGAATTGTCTCAGGGAGGTGGTTTTGGGCTCGGAGGTGGTCCAAGATGCTGAGGAGACCAGAGGTTGCATCTTTAGGGGGAATGTAAGCTGATAAGACTGTGAGCATTTTGTTATGAGCTCTCAGTAGTACCTTAATTACAAGAACCTGGGTGGGGCAACCTAGGTCAGTAACTGGCAAGGCAAGGCCCTTTATAGAGTTCTTTAGGTAGCTGGCACAGCCTCCACCACGTTTGGATGTCCTGTCTAGCCTGAAGATGGTATATCCGGGTAGGGCAATGGCTGTGTCAGGAATTTTGGGGGACAACCAAGTTTCAACAACAGACAGTATGTCAGGGTCATGTTGTGAGACCCAGACTTTGAGGCTGTCATGTTTGCACAAGAGACTACAGATGTTGATTGAAGTCAATTTAATAGTGCCCTGCTTGGGACAAGCACCAGTTGAAGCTGGGCCAATGGATCCAGGATTTGGATGGATGTTGCCAGACAGTAGTAGCAGCAAGAGGGCAACCCTAAAAAGGGAGTCTCTGTGGAGCTTTAATTGAAGTCTAGTAGGCTTCCAATGGGGGCTGCTCTTTTTCCTTTTCTTTATCTGGAGGAGAAGGATGACAGGATTGGCTGGAATAAATACGTGGGCCCGGGAGCTAAGCAACACCCTATCATCGATAAGAGGTTGGGTCCAGAAAGGAGACCATGGGCCCTTAGTAATAGTGAAGAAATTTCCAGTTATACAGCCCATGTTGTAATGCAGGTAATGGTTAAGGACCCAAGTGGTAAGTTGCGCATTGCTGTTGTTAGGGATCCCAGCGTGACCAAGTAGCATAAGGAGAGTGAGAAGGTGGAGGAGGACACTAAGAGGAGATTTACCCATTTCTGCTTGACAAGAAGCGTATTCTACTGAACAACCAGGACAGGACTACGAAGAACAGTATTAAATTATCCTTTGTTGGGAGTCACGTGACGCTAATGGAGTGATGGCAGCAGCCTGAGGGTTCTCCGCTCCCTGCCACCTCCAAAACGAGTTTTGCAAGGGCTTACAGGGGGTTTTGCCTTAGAGATACCACCCTGACCCCCCACGATCGGGTCCCGCTCCATTTCGGGTTTACGCTCGTTTCGAGGTATCGGCGAGCCGAAAATAAAGACGGAAAACGTCCGCCCGCGATTAGGCTGCAGCGTGTACTCTTTTGCTGCCTGCCAGCCTGGATTTCATTTTGGACCAGTTTTACACACTAAACAGGCCTGGGGACACTGATGGCAGTCGGTCCACACTGGTTGGGAGTGATTTGGTGAAACGCTCGGTTTTAGTCATTTAAAGCAGCCAGTACCAGACTTGTTGACTGCACGCCTGGCAGTTAAGAAGCAGCCTGTGGCCTCTTCTCCAGACAGCTGAAAATATATCCGCACCCCAATTTTTGCTCTGCTTGGCAATCCACCTGAACTGATATTGGGACACTCCTGGGTCCCTGCAGGTGTGGTTTTGAGGCTACTATTGGAAACTCCTGTTCCAGAAGATGCAGGCAACGGAGTTGGAATTGGAAGCCAAACGCCCACGCAGGGCTCATCGCCTCTGCTCCAGGTTCAAGAACTAAAACCTGAGAAGATTTATAATGACCTCTCTACCATATAAGAAGCCTTATTCAAACTTATAGAGGAAGTGGCAGAAATAAAACCAGCCTTGACACAGTTAGCGAGAAGGGTGACTGATGCGGAGGCTAGAATCTCATCTTTGGAGAGAGCGATGGACAAATCAGGCCCTAATATAGTAGAGTGTAAAAGAAATATTGCCAAACTAGAGGATCATCTAGATGACCTGGAGGGCCGCAACAGACGTAACAATCTGGTCCTGCTGGGTCTTCCAGAGGGTGAGGAAGGGCCGAATACTATTCAATTTCTACAGAAGCTTATTAAGAAATCGGTAGGCCCCTCACCCAATGGGCCGGAATATATTATAGAGAGGGGTCATAGAGCCCTTAGAGCCAAACCTCTACCCTCGGAGCCACCAAGGCCGGTTATTTTCAAACTTTTTAACTATTTGGACAGGGAGTTCATTTTAAATGGTGTGAGGAAGCTGGAGGTTTTCCAATGGGAAGGCAAGAAACTGCGTTTGGTGCCCGATTTAACCTGGAAGATGAGACAAGCTCGTGCTAGCTTCAGGCGATTACGTCGAGCTCTGGGCGGCAGGGATCGGCACGTCTACTTTATCCTGAGGCTGGAGGTTACTTTTAAGGAAGGCCTGAAGAGGTTCAACTGCAGGAAGAAGCACTCGACTCCTTGAGAACTTTGCTACCCGACTTGTTTCCTAAGGGATGAGAGATAAGTCTGATTATATGGACAGCCTATAGTATCCCTTTTGCTTTTTGCTAAATTGGTGACTAAGATTTTTGATTGCCATTGACATTCATAATCTGAGATTGGTTGGGAAATTAAAGCAATATGTAATTCGGGAATGCTTAAGGATCATTGACAAGTTGGGTTAAGTATTATACCTGTGGTTGTGTGCAATACTTAACCATTATTAAGATTGCAGAGGCGTTTACCTACTACTTTATTTGTATATCTGGGCTAGAAGTTTTAAGGTACTCTGTTTTACAATTAGAGTACGAGGGGATCTTGCTTTAGCCCTTGTAGACATAAAGTTTAAGTTAATAATTTTTGAGGAGGCAGGCTATGTTGTTTGCATGTAAGCCGGGTAGAATATTTTTGTTTTTCTTCCTTTGTGACATTTCTATCATTAGTGTTTGATGTACAATAACAGTTTTACTTTTAATGATAAGCTATGGCTGGAGTTTCTAACTAGTTATAATGTCCAGTTTAGCTCCGAACTGTCAAGGGGTATAATGCTAGTTAGGCTTTTATGGTAGGCCGGACAGTCCTGCCTTGTTTACTTTTTCAGTTCTGCTTGATATAATTCGGCCGGCCCTCGGTTTAGTAGGCCTAGATAGTGCCCTTCATAGAGGCTAATGTTTGGTGTGCCAGGGAATGGCCTATAATTTCATTTACTAGTGTCTGGAAGGATGGAGACACTTAATAACTTAATATATGACTTTTTGGTTTATTGGCTGCATTATACCCCTTAATTCCTAATTTCTAATTTCCCCTTTGGGAGGAAATTTTTGTCAATTAGAGTTTTACTACATGATGCAACTATAGACCTAAGGAGGGAGGTTAACTTTCTTTAGTAGCCTAGCCCATAGACAGAGTCTGTTACGTTTATCTATTCAACTACAATAATAGTTGTGGCAGGGGTGGATATACCCGTCTCTATGTAGCATCATGTACGGAGAGCAGGGTGTTGGCTTGAGACCAGGAGGGTGAGTTATAAGTTATCTAGGGGTATGTTATTACTTTTTCGTTTGGGGGTTGGTGGGGTATTTTGGAATGGTAAACTCCTTTTTGCTTTGAGGGAATTCGTAAGGGGGGGGAGGGGAGCAGCTATCCCAAGAACTCTATGGTTTGTACAACAGATGGTAGATAGGTTAAACATAATTTCCTGGAACATCAAGGGAGGAAAGGATAATTGTAAAAAATTTGTTATTCTGAATCACCTTGCCCGCTTGAAACCAGCAATAGTATTTTTACAAGAAACTCATGTTCTGGCAGACCGACTGGCCCATTTCAGGAAGAAGTGGGTCGATCAGGTTTTTGGAGCGGGATTCTCCTCCAATAGCTGGGGAGTTGCTATTTTAATTGCTCAGGGGATCCCATTCGTGCATTCTCAAATAATATCCGACCCGCAAGGTCGATTTATATTTGTTTTAGGTAGTATTGGTGGGATTAACCTAGTCCTGGGTTCAGTATACGGGCCTAACCTAGATTCACCAGACTTTTTTACACAGTTAGGATTGACCTTGGCTTCTTTTGGGAATGTCCCAATAATTATAGGTGGGGACTGGAATTTAGTTCAGGCTAACCAACTAGACAGATCACACTGTAAAGGCTCCTCCTCTCTCCAGCTCAGAAGCCTTGCAGGAGCTTATGTCATCAATAGGTCTAATAGATCCCTCGTGCACCTCAACCCTAGCCTCAGGAGTACACATTTTCTTCTGCAGTGCATAAATCACACTCAAGATTAGACTTTTTTCTGGCCAGCCAGTCTAGTTTGTCCTGGGTGGTAGATGCCGCAATTTTGCCCCGAGTAATTTCTGACCATTCACCTATAAGGATTATATGTTCTCTACCGCTTTTACCAATTAGGTCATACTCATGGTCATTAAACAACAATATCTTAAAAGAATCCAAGATTTTAGCCAGTTTTAAATTGTTTTTAGAAAGCTCCATTGTCAATAATTGGGGATCCATCAATGCCATTGATCAAACTTGGGTGGCTCTCAAATCTGTGTGGCATGGCGAGTTAATACGCTTAGCAACTGTCCGCAAGAGGAAGTCAAGGATTCTATTAGACAACTGTTTAAAGGAGATAAAGGAACTAGAAAAGCTAAATGATAGTCAAAGAACGGAAGAACAAGAAAACAAATTAATCTTCCTAAGGAACCGGTACGCAGACATGCAAAAAGAGAAAGTCATTAGCTTCGCCTCCAGAGTCAAGGCCTTATACTTGGGACAGGGTAGTAGGGCAGGGAGGCTGCTGGCTTGTCAGCTAAAACAGAAATCCTCGGCCAGGTGGGTGACTGCTCTTAACCACCCAGAATCAGGACAAGTGATCACGGATCCGGCTGAAATACTAGGTATCTTTAAGTCCTTTTACCAAAAGCTTTATACAAGCCAGCAGCCCCACACCCAGGTATCGGATGAGACCCAAGAATATTTAGAAACCATTCCGTTACCGAAATTGTCAAAAGATGCTGGCCCCCAATTGATAGCTCCCATTTCGGTGGAAGAAATAGAAAAGGTTATTGACTCATTTAGCCCTGATAAAGCGCCTGGCCCCGGATGGATTTTCAGCTTTTTTTTATCAGCAATTCAAGAACACTCTTGCACCCTTATTGCAGAAGCTATTTTCCTTTTGGTGTGATCAAGGAATAAGGGACCAGACACCATTTGAGGCTAAGATCATTCTGTTGCCAAAACCAGGCAAACCCACTAATGAGGTGGGTAACTACAGGCCGATTTCATTACTAAACGTGGATGTTAAAATTTTTGCTAAAATTCTGGCCAACAGACTAAAACGAGTTTGGCGGACTCTATTGAGTCCGGAGCAAGCTGGTTTTGTTGAGGGTTGCTCCTCGGCTGACCATTTTCGTAAATTGTTTTACCTGGTTTCTGAGTCTATGGACCCTGCGTTGGACGCGTCATTAGTTTCTGTAGACGCAGAAAAAGCCTTCGACAGGGTGGAATGGGCTTTTATGTTCGCTACCCTGTCAAAGCTAGGCCTTCCAGATAGATTTATTCACATGATCCACATTTTATATTCTGCTCCTGTAGCCAGAATTCAATGTAATAACTTAATTTCTGAGGCCTTCCCCCTCTCTAGAGGCACTCGGCAGGGTTGCCCTTTATCACCATACCTTTTTAATTTATACATTGAACCATTGATTCGCTCTATTAAGTCCAATAGAGAGGTGAAAGGGTTAAGGATTGGAGGCACTGAGTTTAAACTATCTGCATTTGCAGACGACTTACTAGTTACATATTTCGGATACTACTTCTTCCTTCCTAAAGCTCTTGATCTAATCGATAAGTTTAGTCGGTGCTCAGGATATAATTTGAACAAGGCTAAGACGTCAGTTTATGCTCTGTCCCCATTTCTTCATAGAAGTTGGTGCCTCTCTTTGGGACTTTGTTGGCAACCCAAATCTATAACAAATTTGGGGATCCAAATATCCAAGCACCTAGAGAATTTAATTGATTTAAATCTTAAACCCTTAGTTAAAACTATCAAGGAAGACTTGGCTAAATGGTCAAAGCTCCCATTGACCTTTTCGGGAAGAGCCAATACGATAAAAATGATGGTTATGCCCAAACTTTTTTATACTCTTTCGAATTTAAATGTTTATTTGCCTAAGTCCTTTTTTAAGCCGTTATTTCAACAATGTGTGGTTTTCCTATGGAATGGGAGACCCCCTAGAAGGAGTTACCTCAAACTTACTTGACAGCGGCGACTCGGAGGGCTCCAATTACCGGACTTTTACGCTTATTACCTTGCGATCCACCTGGCGAGGTCTAGTGCCTGGGCGTGTGAAGATGACCTAACATATCCTGGCCTTTATTTAGATCGTTTATTTGTTAGTGCCTTTAAGCTGGATTTAGAGTCTTTACTTTATGTCCCATGGGCTAAAGTTCCAAAGAGGGCGCAGGATACCCCGTTAGGATGGGATATTAAAGCTTTGCATCAGTTTTTTACGAAATTTCATATCGCACTACGATATGATTTATCCCAACCTATAGTAGGGAATCCAAACTTGATCATTGGGAAGCAACCTATATCTAGACGGGGAATTGAAGGGGAAAAGAAGTGGCAGGTTAAGGACCTCTTCCAGAATAATAGACCCTTTCACTTCAGGCACTGGCAGAGAAATTAGAAGGTAAATGTCAATCCTATTTCAAACTAAGTCAAGTTCTAAGCTGCGTCAAGTCGTATTTTGGTAAGAGGTTGGGCAAATACTTTGGGACCTATGTTTGCAGAATTGAAAGGGTTTGTGCAAGCGGGCAGGGTGATATCAAAAATGTACAAATATATTTTACTCAAAGAGTCTTTGAAAGTGTCACCAGTTCCAATTCACTGGGAACTAAGTCTGTCCTTGGGCAAATCAGCAGAAATTTGGGAAAAGGCTTGGGTCGATATCTATAAATTTGTCAAGCAGGATAGATTGCGAGAAGTACAATTCAAGTTACTTCACAATTTATATTTTTCACCAGCTAAGCTTTCAAGAATGAGTAGTCGCTTTACAGCGAACTGTACTGAGTGTAATGATTCTCTGGCTACCAGCTACCATAAGTTCTGGACCTGCCCTAAGGTGGTGGGATTATGGCACTTGGTGAAGCAAGCGATTGGCCAATTTTACGACCTGGACAGATTCTTCACTCCAGAGGCGTGTATATTTGGTGTGTTTGACAAAATACATAACAATTTAACTAAAGGTCGAGTAGCTATGGTAGCAGCGGTAACTAAATTGATAATTTTGCGCCACTGGAGAGGGGATTGGACCCTTCGCACGCCGAGTGGTGGGAGGAGTTTATGAGTGCATTAAATGCAGAAAGATCGATTCTCTCTTTTTATCATGCTTCACCACTATTTCTGCAATGTTGGGGGAAGTTATTTCAATGTTTGAAGGATAGGTACGGATATTAGTGCGTAAACGCATAATATTCGCTTCTAATTATTGGAACAATATCGACCCTAGTTCGGTACACTATTTGGGTGAATCCTCTCCTCCATGGTACCTCCTTTCGAAGACTTAGTCATGCTACTTATAATTAGGTCTTACTTTGTTTGTTTTCCGAGGTTACATGTAGATTGCATTCATTACACAGGTGAGTCAGCCACTGGTATAGCTGCCAGGGGTGGGGGGTTTTAGGGGCCTTGTTTCGCTTTGTTATTGTTTCCTTTTCTATTTATTGTTTCATGGTATCCCTGTATTATGTACTTGTATGACATATTTGTTATGCTTGATATATTTCAATAAAGCTTGGTTATTTGCAAAAAAAAAATTATCCTTTGTTGTGCCTATGCTGGTGAGGACTAAGTGAATGCAGGGTCCCTCTGGTGGCTGTAAAGTATGATATATGAATAGAGCTAGAGTTTAGTGAGTAGCCAGTAGGGATGGGAATGGTGAGGGGGAGGAGCTTATTTGTATTTAATAGCGGTCGAGGTTGGGACAGGTGGGTGGGAGAAAATATAGAAATTGTCTGGCAAAACCCAAAGTCTGAAATTCAAACTGTTTTTTCAGTGCTCAGAGTAGCTGCCGAGAGCAGAAATACTGCTTCAATACAGGGCCCAATCAGGTTAAAAGCCACAAAGTACAGCAGCCAATAGCGAAGCAGAGCTGGAAGTCGGGGCCAATCAGCGTCCGTGCTTCGAGTCCAGGAGAACCTAAGAAGTGTACCTGGAATTCAATGTAGGTCTGTGGGCAAGCGAGATGGCACAGCTGGGCTGGCTTTCCTGCAGCCGCCACTGCCTCAGGGAGTTCAGCGTTGCACCCGGTCAAGGGCAGGACCTTCACTATTGTAACCCTCTCCACCCTGTTGCCCTTTTTAGGAGGTTGGGGGCTGGCCCGCCTGCTGATCAGGTGGTGCTAGTGCCCTGGATTGGTATTTAAGGAAGGCATTTTGGCAGGTAAGGGGGATGGCTGCCTAAGAGAGAGAGTGATGCACAGATGCCCCGGCTCAGTTCGGGGCTCAGTGGTTCATCATTGGGAGTGTCCACTCAGAGGAATGTGTGGCTGAGAGGAGAGTTTGCAGCATGCTGGAAGCTGGGCCCATGCTGGGGGAGCCACGGCCTGGGGAGTATGATGCCCACCTGCGTGCACCATGGCACCAGAGTGGGGAAGGCCCAGATGCCAGTAATGTAGTGCCAGAAAAGCAGTCTCAGGCAGTGGGGATGGCATAGTGGTGGCAGCCTGCATCATGGGGAGAGTGGTGGTGGCAGCCCACCTCCCCTTACCTGTGTGGCACTCTGCCTTAGGCAAGATGGCCTGTGGGGAGCGAAGAAGTTGTCCTGTGAGTCTCCCTGATCGCTTGCACCCCAGATGTGCTTGGATGCATGGGACCCAGTCGAGTAGGCCTATTTGGCAGGTTGAGAAGAAATTGTGGGAGGTGCTGCAGATTGTGTACAGCTCCGTGAATGTGCAAGAGGAGAGAGCAGTAGGCCCAGTATTCAAGCTCTGCGAGGCCTTATGGGATTTGGCAAGGCCTAAGACGTGCTGCTGCCATCAGTTTCTATTGGGGAGCCACTTCGGTTCTGTTGGGGACTCTGCACTGCGGAATTAATGGCCATAAGTTTTGTGTCATGGCTCTGTGCCACAGAAGACTGCCTTTCTCTTGAAAGTCATGCCCCCAGTTCCTGTGAGCTGTATGTACTGTTTTTTGCTGCATTTTAAATTAGATTTTGTGTTATTGTTAAAATGGACTTTGGAGTGGGTCTTCAGTTACTTTATGAATTATCCCTGGCTGCCAGCTAACATCTTGCCTCTACAGCCTCTGTTTACTGTCCTCTATACCCTGATTCTGACTGCACCCAGAGACCACCTTCTGGAGACCAGTATGGACCCAGGTACTTGGCAGCTTTTGCTTATTGTGGCTGTGTTTGCTGCTAAGTGGTGCCCCTTCCCTGAACTTTCCACCAGGCTCCTAGACATACGGGGAGGGGGGCTACAATATGGGGGTTAATCTGGAATAAAGATTTGGGATACAAGACAGTACCTTGGCTGTTGGAGGGCTGCTGCAGTATCTGGTAGTGGACTGAGGCCTGATTTTTGGTGGCACTGTTTCTGGGTTCCGCCATATTGGATTAGTGCTTCGTGCCTTTTCTTCTTCTGTCACCAGAGTGGAAGATCATTTACATAGTCAGTTCCATTCTAATGACTCTTTGGGTGCAGCAGATTGGCTGGTGTCAGGCGAGGGGCTTGTGGGTGAAAGAACTGAATCCACCATCCTGAGAGGTTGGGTGTGTGCTAAACAGAATTGTGAATTGGGCGAGATGGCTGAAGCTCTGTGAGAGACCGATCCCATAGAGGCAGTCCCAGTGTCGCTGCTCTCTTAGTTGTGGAATAATGTCAGGAGGGGGGCTCTGCTGGACAAGTATGTGATCTGCAGTTACCAGGGGGTAGGAGTGGCCCGATTGCCCTTGTGCTCCTCATGTGCTCATAGTGTGCCACCCATGGCAAATGATTATACCATGCCTCCATATTTGCATCCTTGGCCTTGGTCAGCATCTGTGTCTCCAGGGACTACCACCATCTCTACTATAGGCAGTTTGGAGAACTGGAATGACTTGAGATCTGCTACTGCCATCTCGGAGTCATTTGTGCCAGATGCTAAGCCTGAGGATGAGGATACCCTGGTGGAGAGCAGGCCCAGAAGTCTTCCCAGTCCTTCTTTGCCAAAGGTGCCTGAGCCTTCCCATGACAGAGGGAGAGGCCATGGGAGAACTGACAAACCGGCTGACTCCTTAGGGTCAAAGGAATCAGGGCCTGCCCCCATGGCTGCCAGGCCTTTCAGCTCTTCAGGCCATAATATTCTTGCCACTGGAACAGAGTCACCAGAGGGCAAAACTGTGAAGGCCAGCTCTAGCAATTCTGACAATGTAGACTCCCCTTGTGTTACCCTCTGGAAAGTGGCCATCGCCTTGGCTTTCAAAGATCAGGTTGTGGAGCATACCATCCCACAGCCCTATCGCTGCCCATGTCTGATGCTGCCCCATAGCACCCTGAGGCTGCCCCAACTTTGCATCCTTCTGAGAGAAAAGATGGATGGGCTGCTCCCAGATGACCCCCTGAATATGAAGTACTGCTCTGGTGTGTGGTTGAAGGAAGTTATGGCCCCGCGGACCAGTGTATGAAGTATCCTAGATTAGTCTCAGGCAGAAAGGTGGGTCAGGAGGAGGATCTGCGATGAGTACCCTCAGAATGAGTACCCTTATGTGTCAGAATGGATCTGGGACATCATTGAGGAGGATAGATATGACTGGGTGTTTCAGGGAGCTGTGGACAAGATCCAAGTTAGAAACCACCAGTATGGATCTCCCTGCTGCAGCCACCAGCACCAAGGATCGGTCCCTTTGTAATTCAACTGTGTGGACTGGACTAACATTGTGTAAACACTTTGCTTTGATCCAGGACATAATAGGATGGCGCACCAAATACTATGTTATTTCACCCGACACCTTTGGAGCCGAGACTACTAAACTGGATCCTCAGTTCTACTATCCCCGTGGCGGAGGACCTGCTCTGTAGAAGGTTGTAATCACTCTGTTGGACTAAGTAACTGCTTTAAATAGTGCTGCAGGACTGTTCTTCTGGAATGCACCTAAAGTGTTTGGGACTTTTTCCTTAAAATGAGTGAGATCTTTCTGAAATTTCCCTCTGTTTACCTGTTGGTTGTTGCTATTACTAATGTTACAGTTGTACTGTAGTTATCTGTGAGCATCTCTTGCTGATCAAAAGATGGTCTAGTACCCTGGGACTCTCGGCACTGTGTTTTTTTGAATAAAAGTCTTCCAAAGACTGTCAGCATGTTATTGTTCAATGTTTTCAGCAGGTGGGGGTAGTGAGTTGGAGAGCCGAAAGTGGGAATGATATATGTGTGTGTGTGTGTGTGTGTGTGTGTGTGTGTGACGCGCATAAGCTTGTGCTGTGTGGGGTCCGGTGTATATATTAATTGTATGGATTGTGTCTGTGAGTGTGTGTGGCAATAGAGGTGCATATGTGGTTATAGTGGGTTATTGGAATTGTGGAATAAATATTAATTGTCCTGAAGCACTTGTTTACTTAATGTTATTATTTGCTGTTTGTATTAACTCTGGGGGGCAATGTTTTGGCTTATGAACCTGCAAAAAGATTTTGAGTCCCACAGTTTTTTGGTGGCAGCAGCACTGGGTTTGTTCGTGTTTTTTTCCTTGGGTCCTAGTGTCCCTGGGTGTAGGTTTAGGAGTCTGCCTCTGTGATTGGTATTGCCCCTGGAAGGCATGGAATGGAGAGTGCGCATATCTTTCCGGAGTTTGTTTTGGGGGTAGCTAGATGCCCCATTCACCAGGAGGTGAATGGTTTATAGAGGGGGGAGAGTGTAAGCACTCCCTTTAGAGGATGCTTACTATTGTAACCCTCTCCACTCAGTTGCCCTTTTTGGAAGGTTGGAGGCTGGCCTGCTCACTGTTTGGGCAGAGCTAGTACCCCTGGGTTGGTATTTAAGGGAGGTGTTTTGGTGGGCAAGGGGGAGGCTGGCAAGAGAGATGCAAAGTGGGTCTGGGGCATCGGCCCTGGCCCGGCTCGGGGCTCAGTGGTTTGTCATTGGAAGTGTCCACACGGAGGAGTATGTGGCCATGGTGAGAATTTGTGGTGTGCTGGAAGCTGGGCCCTTGTTGGGGTAGCCGTGGCCTGAGGAGTAAGGTGCCTACCTACATGCACCATGGCACCAGAGTGGGGAAGGCCCAGACATCAGTAATGTACTATTAGGAAAAGAGTCTCTGGCGATGGGGATGGAGTAGTGGTGGCAGCCTGTGTCATGGCGGGAGCGGTGGTAGCACCCTGCCTTCCCTTACCCATGTGGCACTCTGCCTGAGGGAAGATGGCCTGTGGGGAGCAAAGAAGTCAGCTGGTGAGTCCCTTGGATTGCCTGTGCCCCAGATGTGCTGGGATGTCGGGGGGGGGGCAGTCGAGTAGGCCCCATTTGACAGGTTGAGGAGAAATCAGAGGAGGCGCTGCAGTTTGTGTACAACTTCATGTATATGCGAGAGGTGAGAGGGGTATGCCATGGATTCGAGCTGTGTGTGGCCTGATGGGATTCGGCAAGGCCTAAGATGTGCTGCTACTATCACTTTCTGTTGGGGAGACACTTCGTCTCTGTTGGGGACTCCGCATCATGGCCTTAACGGCCATAAGTATTGTGCCATGGCTCTGTGCCACAGAAGACTGCCTTTCTCTTGAAAGCTGTGCCTCCAGTTCCCAGGAGCTTTATGTACTTTTTTATGCTGCATTTTAAATAAAATTTTGAGTTATTGTTAAAATGGACTTTGGAGTGGGCCTTCAGTTGCTTTATGAATTATCCCTGGCTGCCAGCTAATATCTTGCCTCCACAGCCTCTGTTTACTGCCCTCTACACCCTGAGTGTGATGGTTGCCCAGCGACTGCCTTCTGGAGGCCAGTATGGAGCCAGGTACATAGCAGCTTTTGCTTATTCTGGCTGTGTTTGCTGCTAAGTGGTGCCCCCTCCCCTGAACTTTCCACCAGGCCCCTATACATGCGGGAAGGGGTTGGGGCTACATAAATTGGTTTTCAACCAGTCACTCTAGGACTTGTAAAGTGGAGCACCTGGAATCTGGTGATCATCCCGCAGTAACCCAAGGTTCATTGGAGTACCCTCCCCCAATTCAAGAGGTGAGGTATCCTGCACACTAGGTGGAACTAGAAAGTTCCTGCGAGAGATACCCCCTCCATCAAGAGAATGGCTGCTAATTCATAGCATGCTTGGGCAGGGCAGCTGGTCAAACTGTCACAAACAAGCCTTTCCTGACAAAAGCACTAAAGAAACCCATGTGAACAGTACAAAATTCTGGTACTGGTCACCCCCCCCCCAGCAAACCATTGAATGACACCTATATGAGAGTGTAGCCAGTCATGGGCAGGCATCACACAACCACCTGGAGAGGTATGGAATGTTGTCACACCTTCACTCCAGGCATGCAAATCCATACTGCAAATATCCTTTACCCATATCCGGATTGCAATCTGGCTCACTCATCAAGGCCTCTCCATCTATTTGTCCCCATCCATCTTTCAAAATGCACAGCTTTCCTGAAGTGAGCATGCATATACCCTTTGCCCTCCATTGAATCCCCCCACTTGCCCTTTCAACTTTCACACCACCCTTTCACTCCCCCATAATAGTAACACAGTAGTCGGTCCAAGAGTCCTGGCACCCATATAAGGTTGTACCATAGTGAGCGCAGTGTAACCTGTGGTACCAGACAGCCTCAGCTATGCACCTTATCACTTGGGTGGGGGGGGGACAGAAGAGGCCACATTCGACCTGTAAACCAGAAACAATAAAAGAAAAAGTTTTTCCCACTTCACCAGCAGGACATCATTCAGTATTGTGAGCAGTATTTAGAAAGTCTGCCAGCCTCCCAATGTTCCCCTACCCGCTCCACTGTCCCTCTTACTGCACTCATCTTCTGGCTGTGTGGGTCTGATTCCATGAATGACCATAATGAACACTAGTCATCCTTTCTGAATGGTTCATGCAGCATGTTTCTACCCGCTCTGGGCAGATGGCTGTCCCTTCCTACTGCAAACAAATGTGGCGACCAAAGCACACTGCCCGTATTCCATCTGAAGAGAGGGATCAAAAGTCGGCCCAAGATCCACTGTCAAAAGGGAGTTGAGTGCTGGGCAACCAGTTGGGGGAGGGAATGAGCTCTAGGGCCACCATTACAGGTGATCCAGCCATGCATCTATTAACAGTGAAGAAAGGCAGGCTCGTGTGTTTGGGAATGCATTTAGGAATGGAATCTAGGTAAAGAGAATAAGGTCCTCTCCCTAGACAAAAGGCATTCATTCAGTTAGCAGGTGATACTGAGCTTTACTTCTTTGATTTGTACATCTTGTACAGCCTCTTGAGATCTGTCCTTAAATCAAATGGCTGTCCTTTCTTAAGCTGTCTCCCAGCTGCTGGATTCTTCCCTTTTCCTGCCACAGACCATGATATTTGTATAACGTCTCTCTCTCATAATGGTCCTCTTGCTGCTCTGGTACGGAAGTGCCCAATGCTTCCAAAATGCCTTAGATGCATGTAAAAGAGAGTCCTACTGCTCAATGCCTGATTCCTCATGAATGACTACACGTGCCGGATACCGTATCTGTGCTTTCAGATTCTTTTCTTTAAAGTGTTTCATCATCGCAAAGACCTGCTTTTGTTTATACATCATATTGGGAAGGAAATCCTGGTATACATATACCCATTTCCTATTAAAATTCAGATTTTGTTTTGCCAAGGCCTTCTTCAGGAAATCTTCCTTAACGGGATATTTTAAAATTTTCACCACTGTCGAGTGTCGACCTAGGTGGAGCGTCCACCTTAGGTTTTGGGCCTAAGGCTCTGTGGGCCCTTTCTAGTTCAATCTGATAATTCTTCAGGAGCTGCAGTTCTTGTTGGAGCAAGGTAATTAAAAAGGCATTGAGGTTCAGGTGTTCAGAATCTTCTGGAAACCCAAAGAACCATAAACATTTCCTCCTTGCCCATGCTTCAGCATCTTTGGCCCTGGTTATTAGCTCCCTTTCCCTTTCTCTTCTACAGAGGAACAAAACTGCACTGCCGAGGCAGTAACCATCCTCTTGAAGCTCTGTCATGGCCTTCTCTGTGGCTAACATATGCTGCTTCAATTTCTTCATATCTCTTTTAATAGCTGCCACGTTGGCATCATTCCACTTTAAAGTTTTCAAAATTGTGCCAATAATGTCCATAGCCATGGTTGCACCAGAGGCTGAACGCATCTCATCATCCTCTCCTCTCCACCCCATCATGCAATCAGAGGACCAGGATGAAGAGTTGCTGGGGCTGCATATGCGGGTCATCGGTCACATCATCTGGCTGCTTTTTCTTCCTGAATTTTGCATGTGGTGAGGCTGCCCCATCAGACAGTACAGCTCAAGTGCTTGCAATGTGGATTTTACTTGTTGTACATGATGGATAGCGACTGGTTTTGTATGCTGGGTGTGCAAGCTCACTTTCAAGCCACCATCTCATTTGGCATGGAACCAGAAGTCTTACATCCTTTTCTGATGTTTCACCCACAATTTGTACTTTTTTCTCCATAAATTGTGACGTCATGTCTTGTATTTGAATTCCAGTTCTTCATTTAGTACTTTGACATGTAGTACTTTATGTAAGCAATAACCCATGACAGGGTGTGCTGTTACTGGGGATTAACGCATACTCGGGTGTGTTATGAGGCACAAGGTCTCGGGCTGAGTGCCCTCACAGCACTCACAGCATCCAGGGGCGTGTTAATCCTCAATAACAGCACACCCTGGAGTGGTTTTGTTGCATTTATAACAGGTTATATTTAAACAACAGAAAAATATCAAGAAAGGTGATTTTTTGCTGTTTAAACAGAATGGAAAGTACTGTATCCTGCCACCCTGTACAATAGTTCCTAGGAAATAATTCATCTTGCACTGCTGTTAATGATACATAAGTTTACCAGATACTCTACTGACAGGATATGTGACAGTGCTGTTGCATACTACTCTGTGCTATACTGCCTAACACCTGTACTGTGCATGCCCCCCCACCACCTGCTCTGTACTGAGGACATTGCTAGTTGCACAGATTGCAAAATGCTCAATGAGGAGCACCACAACATTGGCAGAGAGACACAGAGATACAAAACTGCAGATGACTGCTACTCTCCTGGTGACAGACACAGACAAACATACACATGTTAAGCAATTGTCTCTCTCCGGTGTGCCTTACTGCACTACATATACCTACTGACTCTTTTGTTGTGGTTTGTGTCTTCACTCAGTGCTGCCTCTCTCACTCACCACCCTGTTTCACTGCTTGCTCACTGTCTCTCTCTGACAAGCACCTCCGAATGTGAGACAATATGGCTAAATGTTCCGTTCCATACAAATGACAGACAGCACCACAGTATCCACACAAGTATGACAGAGATACAGAGAGAAAAGCAATTATCCAGAGAGAGAGAGAGAGAGAGAGAGAGAAAAGGAATTGTCTTTTGGAGGAGCCACTCTCTGTCATTCTCTTACTCTCTCATGCTGCAGTGTGAAATCTTCTGCTGTCAGTCTCACTGTCACTCTTTGGGATGCTGCACATCGCACTCCGAACTGCTCGTTGCCTCTCTCAGGGATGGGGTGGCTGCCCAGCAGCCCAACCTGCAATTTACAGTATGGCCACTTCGACAGAGCAGAACAGGTGAGCAACACTGAGGGTTTCACTGTGTTGCTCGGTCCCCGGAGATCTGTGGGGTGGGTGGGTGGAGAAACCATACAGTGCTGTGGGAACAAGAAGGACAGGTTGTTATACCCTCCCCCAACTACCTGGTAACAACATGTGCAGTTTTCGGTGTCCTGGGTCCATACCGTGCTTTGGGACTGGTGTGGAGGAGGGCTTGGTGCGGATGGTCACCAATAAGGACACAGTGAAGGGACCCACACACAGGACACTGCCTGTCACTGTCTGCTGCTGCATGAGTCAGTTGCCTGAGACAGCCATCTGTGTCATCGTCTTTGTGGGGAACGGGAATAATCATGGTCACTGCATTGCCACACATTCTGTGGTGCTTGGGGGGGTGCATCTAGCCATGGGATACACGTCGGTGACATTTCTTACTGCACTGCAGGGCTGCTTACTTGTGAACATATGTGACTGATTCATGTGTCTCTGGTGTGGGAACACTATCTTCCACTTTTCTGTCTCTTTCCCAGCTGCTCTCCTTCCCTTCTACATCGGGGATATTCTCTTTGCCTTGCTCTCACTTTTGGGACCTGCAGTTGCACATCAAGAACACCACTGGGAACCAAGCATGGCATGGGTGAGACAGACCTGTATCACACATGCTTTACTACAGGACATGCTTACTGTCTCTGTCTGTCTCTCTCTGCACTGTTGAACAGGGTCGTTGACAGGCATGGGACACATCTGTCCCCTGTGGTGCTATATTGCACCTCTCGGTGCCGGAAAGTTCCACAGCACCACACTCTCACACAGATACAAGGAGGCAGTATAGCGCAGTGGTTTAAGGCTCTGAGTTGCAAACCTGGAGCTGTGTTTGAATCCCACAGCCCCACTTGCATACTGTGTGACCCTGAGCAAGTCACTTAACTTCCTTGTGCTCCCAGGTGGCACCTGTAAACAAGCTTCAGCTTAATGTGTCTCTCCTGGTTAAAAACAAACAAACAAAAAAAAAAACAAACACAGCGAGACACACAGGAAAACAATAATGGTTCTCCAGGCAGCCTGACATACAGAGAGACAGAGAGAGACACAGAAAAAAATAAGTAACATCGTCTGCAACATGCAGTGTCTCTGTGTTCTGTGATTGGGTCCACATTGCTTTCACCTCTCTGTCACTGATCATCTGTGTGTGTCTCTCTCTCTGTCTTGAGAGACAGCAAACACTTTGAAAACTCAGCACTTCCTATCCCCATTCAGTATGTGATACCTGGAGATCCGTGGGGTGTGTGGGTGGTTGGGGAGCCCATTAGCTCTCACTAAGCAGCCCATTACAAATGGCTGCTTTTGATGTTTATGCCATCAGGCACAAAACAAGACCCATTCTGCCCACTGATTCAGCATCTGGGGGACCACTTCACCCTAACTGTGCTCATAATGTGCATTAATGCACAGTCAGGAAAAACAAAACAGCTCCACAATGAGAGAGGGGGTGCAGGAGTCAAAATTCCAACATATAGAAAGCAAAGACCGCACTCCTCAGCTGAAGAATAATCATACAGCTTTATTAATCCAAAGAGAACACCCAGCCGCCATTAGCTGGTCCACCACTGACAACCTCTACCAGTTTCATACTCACAAGTACATCATCAGGAGGGTGAAGTCACATAGTCAGTTACAGATATTTAAAGCAAGAATTTAAAGTGACAGTGTTCAATTTTATGATACCATTCATGAACAAAGTGCAACAGCGTTCAATATGTGCAAAATTCACCATAAAAAAACTCATAAAAAAATATCTTATACATCTTAAACTGACTACCATTCATATTGTGTCAAAAGCAGCAGGAGATTATTGCAGTTTTATGTCAGTAACATATTAACATATTAACACAGTTCAAGTTCAAGTTCAGGTTTATTGGCAGGAAAAAAAACTCTGAGCAGGCTCATTTCCAAGGAGGTCCTGATTAAAAACAAGCACATTAGACAAGCATATACAAAGCAATATGCATTAAACACATGAATGATCCAAGAGAAGAAAACAGGACAATAATATTTATGTGTGGTTCAGAGCTCAGCGCTTGTGCTATGTACTGTAATTGGATAATGAAGGTTTGTGCTTGGATACAGAGGCCAGATAGGTAAGTAGGACATTGCTCATCTGATATGTAGCAGTTTGAATTGATCAGTGCTTAGGTACTTAGAACATAGTTATACAGTCAGCAATTATAGTACAAGTGAGCTGGATAGTCTTAAGCAAGTGCTTAGATGCTTGAGCTGATAAGTAACATGTTATGATTTGGTATTGGTTTGGCTTTACTCTGTATGCCACTGTAAACAATGCTTAGTCCAGTAGTATGAGCCCCCCCCCCCCGGTGGGATAAGAGTGCTGGAGAAGGAGGAGGTGTCGGGGGAGGATGGAGGGTGAGTGCGACTCACTCTAAGCAGAGCAGATGTAGCCCTCATGTTTAAATCGGATGTGGGGGAGGAGCTCTTCCCCCACATAACCTCAGGTGATAGCCTGTACATTTATGTGTGGTTCAGAGTTCAGTGCTTGTGCTACGTACTGTAACTGGATAATGAAGGTTTGTGCTTGGATACAGAGGCCAGATGGGTAAGTAGGACATTGCTCGTCTGATATGTAACAGTTCAAATTGATCAGTGCTTAGGTACTTAGAACATAGTTATACAGTCAGCGATTATAGTACAAGTGAGCTGGATAGTCTTATGCAAGTACTTAGATGCTTGAGCTGATGAGTAACGTGTTATGACTTGGCATTGGTTTGGCCTTACTCTGTATCCCACCATAAAGAATGCTTAGTCCAGTAGTATGAGACTCCCCAAAAGAATAATAATATCAAATGATTATCTCCTCCAACTCCGGAGAGTATGACCAGTAGCACACAGGAGAGGAAAAAACCCCTTTGGGGGAAACCTCTGAGGACCCGTGGCTACTGACCCGCCTGTCCTTCTGGGCATACTAAGGGAGAATAATCCTAATTAACAATACTAAGCTAATTCAAGTTCCAAAATGTGAAATTCTGATCCAGTGAAGCGAAGCTGAATAAGTACAGAATATTCCGGTTGGTGAATGTAGCAGCATCCTTCTAGCAAATCCAAGTTCAAGAATCCATGCCCGGAGCAAAATGGTGGTAGACTGGAATCCATGGTTGATAATGATAATTTAAAGTGTTGAAGTTACATTGGTGAATGTTCTGGCAGGTGAGGACGGCTTCTACAAGGAGAACCAGTAACCTAAAGGCTAATTGTCCATGTCCAGAGTAGGAGGAAGGTAGTTCCTATTCCTCTTGGCAAGATTTAGAAATGAAGGCCTTGGTGATGAAGCACAGGAACCAGCGCATGCTGCGTGATCTGGAAAAGACAGAGCAGTAGGGACCTCCGTTCCGGAGTTGGAAAGCAGATAAGTGAATTAGATACAGATCTCAGTGAATAGGTAGACATGATTTAGATGTACCTCCAGATCCCGAGGGGTGAAGTAGGTTGTAGAATAGGTGACTTGGTCTTTATGAACCTCTAGACCCTGTAAGGGAGAAGCAGGTAATATGAGCTAGTAGTGTAATAAGTGGACCTAAACGTAGGTCAGTAGTAGTACTAATCAATCTGTATGATACAGAAGTAGTAGCAGAGGAGTAGTATTGCATAGATTATGTATGATATACGGTGAGGAGCATGAGGAAATGGTAATAGCATAGGAACTGAAGAGCTTCATCTGGTGATCCCATATAGTTGCATAGCAATGTAGTTATCCACATTTCAAAAGCTGAATGGTACAATAGCTAGAACTGACTTGGTGAGAATAGTCTGATGAGTCCTGAATAGTCAAGCTTATGAGTCATAAATGGTGATAACTGAAGAAGCTGAGTTGAATAAAGTAGCATTGTCATAGGGTCCAAGAAGCCTTAGGGCACAAACCATAGATTGAAAGTCTTCAGGATAAGCTCAACTAAGTGTCCCGGTAGGAGTGTAGTAGTAGTAGTAGTAGTGGTAATTCATAGGACTGAAGCGGCATGGCAGAAGCATTAAAAGAATAGATGACATACGGCTAAACAATCCTGGATGTGAGTTCATAGTAGAAAGGAGCTCCTAAGGCTGGCAGACACGGTGGCAGGTAGGCATATAGTAAGATGTGTGAACCTCCAGACCCCGAAGCTGGGCGAGGCAGGTGTAGAGTAGAAGTAGTTGAACCCCCAGGCCTGATGGGTGAAGCAGGTCATAGAAGCAGGCGATTATGGTGTAGAAATATAAGGTCAAGAGACCTCTGGGCCTAAGGCAGGTCCGATGTGAGATGCGGTGAACTCCTCTGACCCCGCGAGGCGAGGAAGGTTGTAGAGCAGTGGTAGATAAAGTAATAGAAATGTTGAACTGCATGTAATGCAGAAGTAGCAGTGAAGTGTAAAGAAATAGATTGTAAATGGTATTGTAAATGGTAGCATATCCTGAATCAGTTTGGTGCGGAGTAATAATATAGTCTAAGGCAGACGTATGAAAACAGTGAAGGTGCTGTAGACTGTTGTATTCTGAAGATCGAGGATGGTAAAGATTGCAGTGAAGAGGTCTGAACGGATGAGTTGGCAACTCGACCAGAGGTAATAAGCACCTAAAACTGTAGTAGAGCAATGTCTTGAGCGTCAGTTAAACTAAGGAAGGCAGTATAGAACAGAGCTCAGGGAGTTCTGGCGGAGATGATAAGGAAAGAATAGCAGCCAATTCCACATAAGCTAGCAAGGCAGCTGGACCACACATAGGTCAGCCAGTAAAACAAGTAGTGTGTAGGAACTAAACCCCATGAAGGTTAGCATGCATGGCTGAACCACACGTAGGACAGCCGGTAATGAGAGTAGAGCATGGTAGCTAGACACCACGAAGGTTAGCATACACGGCAGGACCACACGTAGGTAATGCCGGTATGTGAGTAGTGATCAGTCCAAAGAAGAGAAGCACTGAGGCAAGCATCCACGAACATTGAAGGAATTTCCCTGATATAGTCCAATAACAATTGACGAGAACAGAGGTGAATATTCTGGGCAAATGGGGGTGCGAAAGCTGGCATAATGAGAGCTGTAGCATCCGGAAACTTGATTAACATGACTGAAGTTGCAACATGCTGAATGTATCTAATCATGTTTAGAATGGGAGTGAAAAGGGAGCTAAACCCATATAATGAGCATGTACAATTGAACCACGTAGGTGTAACTTGTAGCAATTTGTTGGCAGCCGTAAGGAAGCACCATATAGTGCCTGATACATTGTAGTCGCATGTGTAGCTGGGCAGACCGAAGCTTGGATAGGAGAACAGGCGATGCCAGCATTCACTCCTAGTGAGGTTGTATTTACTGTACATGTAGGGAGTGATTGTCTGTCATCTGCGGTGCAGGTAGATAGTGTAATTACTGGGTATTATCTGGAGGCTAACAGTACGAAGCAGAGTGGAGAGCAATAATGGAGAATTGAAGTAGGGAGGACTGCTGCAGGTGACAGCCAGAGATTGAAAGCAGTCCAGGCCATCCGGTTCCCATAACGAGAAACAATATGCAGTACCAGAATGCAGCTAAATACATGATAGCATAAAATGATATTCCAGGTACGGTGAATAAGAATCCATAACTTAAGGACTGAATTCGACTGGAGCAAGGGAATACCTTTCGACTGTTGTAAATACTGAATAGCGCTATGAGCTTAGGACTCAAATCACCTTGCTCCTCATGGATGTACTGATGTTACATATATTGCTACAGCGTACCAGAATACGAATAGTACAGTAGGCTTAATGACAGGATGGAGCACTATCAAAGGGCCCACTATCAGTAGCTACGCAAGTGTGGCAAGCTGTGAGTACGTCTCTGAGCTGGATGTTCCTGAAATCCATGCTGCCTTGCCGTGTGCATCAAGTCGGTGCCTCTGTTCAGAAGAACAGGCTGTGAGACGCATCTTGTATATTGGTTTGTTAGGAAAAGTAGGTTGGGAAAGGTAGGGGAAGCAGATGCAAGTGTTGGAGCAATGGTCAGCAGGTGGCACTGGAAGCACTGAGAAGGGGATTCAGAAGCTGCGAGTATGGCAGCACCCAGGATTCCAATTCACTGGTAGCTGGAGAGCATTGAATGCAGCACGGTAGACCACAGAAATGAAGCTATGCAGGATGCAGTGGGAAATTCAGGGTTGAGTCCATAGCGATCCCACAACAAGTCAAGCAGGTAGGCAAAGGTCCTGATCCCGGTAACAGGCAAAGCAATAAAAAATTTGGTAAGGTTCAATAACTGTAGAGTAGGGAGTGCATGATTGACCGGCCCCCTTCATGCTGCCTGCTCTGGAGCAGAAAGCGTAAGCTAGAACCATGGTGCAGCTTGTAAGGCAGGCAAAGGATAGAAATGCTGATGAACTGAGCGATGCTGCGATGCGAGGCCGGAGAATCCCCCCAAAAGAAAAGAAAACAAACAGGAGGAAGGGATGGGAAAAATCAGTGGAGAAGGGAAACATGAGGGGCGAGAGTAGAACGAGGCAGAAGGGAGGGTCCAGCCGCAGCCCACAGCATGGAGTGAGCACAGGAAGTGTGACTCACTCTAAGCAGAGTGGATGTAGCCTGCATGTTTAAATAGGATGTGGGGGAGGAGCTCTTCCCCCACATAACCTCAGGTGATGACCTGTACATTAACATCATATATACATAGGCGCACTAAAGCTAGGAGTTAAATAAATGGTTAGCTCTGGGTAACAAGACAGTACCTCATAAGGGAAGTAAAATTACAGGGTCAGCAAGGAAAGTAAAGATAGTGGCAGAGCCGGGTGGGATAAGGTCAAAGGGAAGGGGGACAGAGGATGGTAGGATGGAGGTAGGAGGGGCAGACAACAAGGTGGAGGGGGTGGGAAAAATAAATATAACAGGGTGATTATGTTGGCTGGGGCAAGGGCACTATGGAGGTGGTGGTGGGAAGAGGAGGTAGAGATAGAAGGTAAAGAAAGGGTAGCTGTAGATAAGGGCAGGGACAGTTGAGTGATGATAGTGTGGGATACAAACTAGGGGTAGATCGTGTGGTGATGGTAGTGTAACATGGAAAGAGGAAGGGGAGAGGAAGAAGGGGGAATGGAAGTATAATGGAAAGTCACTTGGGGTGTGGGAGGGGGGTGGACAAGAGGATAGAAACATAGAAACATAGAATTTGACGGCAGATAAGGACCGCTTGGCCCACCCAGTCTGCCCATTTCACTACCCACTGGATAAGCTGCAGATCCTAGTTAACCAGCAGCCTACTTCTTCCTACCTCCACCCCCTAGAATGGCCTTATGACTGTCCCATGCATGCTTGAATTCCACCACTGTTTTTGACTCCACAACCTCCTCCGGAAGGCCATTCCATGCATCCACAACCCTCTCTGTGAAAAAATACTTCCTTAAATTACCTCTGAGCCGCCCCCCCATCTTCAAATTGTGCCCCCTTGTTCTTGCACACCTCTTTTTTTGAAAGATGCTACCTCTTGACTTTGTTGATTCCTTTAGGTACTTGAACGTTCTATCATGTCCCCTCCCTTCTTTCCTCGAGGCTATACATATTAAGCTCATTTAGTCTCTCTTCATATGTCTTCCGGTGCAGACCCTGCACCATTTTAATTGCCCTCCTCTGGACAGCTTCCATCCTGTCTATGTCTTTGCCGAGATTTGTCTCCAGAACTGCACGCAGTACTCAGATGGGGTCTGACCAGCTGTCTGTACAGAGGATAATAACTTCCTGTTTTCTACTGGTGATGCCTCTCCCTATGCATCCCAATATCCCCAGCCCTCCTTGCTGCCCTCTCACATTGCTTGCCCACCTTTAGGTCATCTGATATGACTACCCCCAGGTCCCTTTCCATTTTTGTTGTTGTTAGTATCTCACCCCCCATTGTGTACTCTTCCCCTGGGTTTTTGTTTCCCAGGTGCATTACCTGCACTTCTTAGCATTGAATCTAAGCTGCCATACATTTGACCATTCCTCTAACCTTGCCAAGTCCCTTCTCATCCTTTCCACCCCACCTTGTGCATCAACTCTGTTGCAGATCTTTGTGTCATCTGCAAAGAGACATACTTTTCCTTCCAGTCCCTCTGCAATGTGCTTATAAAGACATTGAAGAGGACCGTCCAATACTGAACTCCTGCGGTACCCCATTAGTAACCCCCTTTCTTCTGAGTGGACTCCATTTACTATTACCTCTGTGTCCTATTCTCCAGTCAATTCTTTACCCAGGCTGTCATCTTGGGACCCACTCCCAGGCTGGCTAACTTGTATATTAATCTTTTGTGTGGGACTGTGTCAATGCCTTGCTAAAGTCTAGGTAGGCCATGTCCACAGCCCCTCCCTGATCTACTACTTTGGTCACCCAGTCAAAGAAATCTATCAGATTCGTCTGGCATGACCTTCCCGCTGTGAATCCATGCTTCCTAGGGTCCTGTGCCCCTCTGGCCTCTAGATACTCGACAATTCTTTCCTTCAGAAGTGATTCCATAATTTTCCCTATCACTGAGGTTAAACTAACAGGTCTGTAGTTTCCTGCTTCTGCCTTGCTCCCACTTTTGTGAAGGGGAATCACATCTGCCCTCCTCCAGTCCTCTGGTACCACCCCATCCTCCCATGATTTGTTAAAGAGGGTAGTCATTGGTGTCACTAGTTCTACCCTTAGTTCTTTTAGAATTCTGGGATGAATCCCATCAGGCCCCATTGCTTTGTCCACCTTCAGTTTTAAGAGTTCTTTCAGAACCCTTTCTTCTGTAAATGGGCTGGTATCAACTTCTGTATCCAGAGTGTTTCTACTGTTTGTTTTAGGTACCTCCCCCTCTTCATTTGTAAATACTGAGCAAAAATATTTGTTTAGTATCTCTGTCTTTTCACAGTCTCCCTCTTCCCACCCTCCATCCCCTTTATTAAGTCTCACTATCCTTCCCTTGGTCTTCCTTTGCTCCCTGATGTACCTATAAAAGGTTTTATTCCCCTTCTTAACTGAGTCGGCTATCTTTTCCTCGGTTTGGGCCTTTGCTGTTCTGACTGCCTTCCCAGCTTCCTTTTGCTTTAACTGATACAGTTCTCTGTCCTGCTCCTTCTGTGATTCCTTGTACTCCCTGAATGCTTTCTTTCTTTTTCTCTTAAACCTTCACTGCCACTTCCTTTGAGAACCATAGTGGTTTCTTACATCATTTTGTTTTGTTTATTTGCTTCACACAAAGGCTCGTTACCTCTGTGATGGCAGTTTTTATTATTCCCCATTGTTCTTCCACCCCTCCTTCCTGCCCATTTGCTAGTGCATTCCTTAGGCACTCACCCATTTTGGCAAAGTCAGCCCTCCTAAAGTCCAATACTTTTGCCTTTGTATGGCTTGACTCTATTGCTGTGTTTATTGTGAACCATACTGTTCGATGGTCGCTAGTTTCCAGATGGCTACCCACTTCTACATCTGTGATCCTCTCTCCATCTCCATTTGAGAGAACCAGGTCTAAGATTGCTTCCTCTCAAGTAGGCTCCAATACTAGTTGTCTAAGGCATGGCCCCTGTAGGGCATCTAGAATAACCCCACTCTTCGAAGTGGCTGCTGCAGCTGCACTCCAGTTAGCATCTGGCATATTCGGATCACCCATCAGCAATATCTCCCCTTTTTCTGCCATTCTAAGTATACTTTCTACCATTTCCTTGTCCATTTCCTCCCCCTGAGAAGGGGGTCTGTATACAACCCCCTGTGCAGATTGTGGTGCCTTTGCCTGTCTCCAAATTTACCCACAGTGCTTCTTCTCCTCCCTGTTTACCCTTTTGCTCTGCTGCTTTTATTCCTTCCCTTATGTAAAGAGCTACTCCTCCTCCTCTTTTACCCTCCCTGTTCCTCCTGTAGATAGTGTATCCTGGTATGTTTACGTCCCAGTCATGGTTTTGTGTGTACCCTGTTTCTGTGACTGCCACAGAGTGGCATTAGAGTGGTCACTGCAATAGGCTAGGCAGGAAGAAAGCACTTTATCAACCACAGTCACTGAAGTCCAGTAGGTTGTCATAAATGAAGTCTTTTGAACCTATTCAGGGGTTTTAACTCTTTCTTGTTCTTTGGCCATTACAGAAGTACTCCATTATTTTAACAGTACTATATCAATACAATATTAACATTATGCTTCATCTTTTTCTTAGGCCACTAAAGAACATATTCCATTACTTAGAGTTCCATTGTAATTTTACTTCAGTGCCAGCTCCTGAGACCATCACTGTATGTTTCCCAAAAGGAGGAGGAAAACCAAGGGCTCCCATGCAAAACCTGCAAAAGGAGAAGTAAAAAAAGATGTACAATTATATTATGTATACAGAGGGATCCCTATTGCTTAAAAATATATTATCTTAAACAAATTTTAACAGCACCATTTGGAAAAGATAGAGAGGTGCCAAGCAATGTAAACACTTGTTGTCTCTTCTTGGGCAGAGTCCTGATCCTTGAACTACTTAAGTTTTCTTTTTATACAGGGTATGGATCTCTGAGTAATGGAATATGTTCTCTAGTGGCCTGACACAGTATGAATGGTAGTTAATTTAAGATGCATAAGATATTTTTACAAGTTTTTTTATGGTGAATTTTGCACATATCTGTTGCACTTTGTTCACGAGTGGTATAATAAAATTGAACACTGTCACTTTAAATTCTTGTTTAAAATATCTGTAACTGACTATGTGACTTCACCCTCCTGATGATGTACTTGTGAGTACAAAACCGGTAGATGCTGTTGGTGGTGGACCAGCTAATGGCAGCTGGGTGTTCTCTTTGGATTAATAAAGCTGCATGATTATTCTTCAGCCGAGGAGTGCGGTTTTTTGCTTTCTATATATTAATGCAGAGTCACCAGATGGCACGTTACTAATCACCTAACTCCCTCCTTACCCCATGTTATAAAAAGAAATAAGATGTCTCCTCTCAGTCTCCTTCTTTCTAGTGAGTGGAGCTCCAGATGCTCTAATAAATCTTAACAAAATGCATTATTTATGCAAGATATTAGTTTATAGTTGGCAGGATTGAAACACAGGGAGGTCAAGAGACTTATTCAAGGTTACACCGTGAATTTGTGAACAGTGGTGGGATGCATACTCTAGATATTATCTCTACTGTTCAATATAATTACTAGCAATAACATTGACATGTTTAAATCTAGGCTTGAGACAAATTTAAATGGTGATGTAATTAAATGGAAGATGATTACCACTTTATAGTGCTCGGACAGCTTTATACGGACAATTGAATTCTGTTGTCTCTGTTATCCAAGTATGAATCCATACATGAATCCTGGGTCACAGGTTTGCACCCTAACCACATAGACTACACTGCCTACCATCATTCCATGCGCTAGCATGCAAACAGAAGAGAGTGTATAGTGCCATAAATGGAATAGCTATGATATGGTAACCCAATACTGGGATTTCAAGAAAGGGTAAATCCTTGTAACATTATCTAACCTAGACATACAGAAACCAGTGTTAAAGCAGTTGTTGTATCTAATGAGGCCAACAGCTACACATGCTATATACTGTATACTTCAGTAGATGTTAGAGCTGGGTGAAATTAGAAAATTCTGAAGTCACGGAATTTTTGTGAGAAACTGTCAAATTTTGTGAAAACATTTAGAATTTTCTAAAATTATTACTTGCCAATAACTCAGTCCATGTTACAGCTATAGGTGGGCAATTTGGCAAGGGTATTGTGTCTTACGGGCACAAAACGCATGCCAAGTTTCATGATATTTAGATAAAGGGTGGAGAAGTCATTAGGGCTCAGAGTCTGACAATTTGATATTCATGTGAACATTTCTGAAAATATTTCTATGCTTACAACTTAGCCACCTTTGGAGCTAGATAATTGACAATTTAAATGCATGCTTTCTTGGAAGAGTCATTGAAACTGCTAAATAGAGAAGTAATGGTTATGCAAATTAAAAGTTTTACTCATGGCTTATCTCCCAACACCATTTCCAGGGCTTGCTTCCGAACCCAGGCATCAGAATGACAGCATGACACTCTGATGCTGGGCCATGGGAGTTGCCTAGTGATCCTGGTGACCTGGGATCAGAAGCAAGCCTGGGCGTTGAAGGGCTGGTTGGGGGAAGGAGGATTGAGCATCCTACAAACTGCTCTCCGTGGAGGGGGGGGAGTTCCCAGTGCTCACTTGACCCCTGGTAGAGATCAGGGGTCTGACAGCTGACACTGGTATCTATGAGGAGGCAGGGCAGATGTCAGCATGTGCGCCCCTGATGTCATTGCACGTGCTGCCTCCCAGGAATCGAAGATGGAAAATTCAGGCTGAGCAAGATATCACTCACCTTGTGCTGCAGGTCCCGCATCACTGATCCTGGGAATCCCCAGTAACCTCATTCAATTTTCCAATGGAAGGAAGGGCCCCCTCCCAAAAGCCCCACCATGGGGGGCAAGCCAGTGCTGTTAACTGGGTAGGGCAAGTCCCAGGGCCATTGAATGCCGGGGCTGAGCACTGGGTAGGGCCCATGGGGCAGGTCTGTTGGCTGGAAACAAAGAGTGCAGCAAACAAACAAAGTTTAATATTTAGGGTCAATGAATCTAATAACATTGGTGATATTCTGTTCTCTAGTTTTAGACTTATAGGGGCTTACAATTCTGCAGTGCACATAATTGCGAAATGTAATTTTAAAATTTCCAAAAGTTTGGAATCTTATAACTCAGTCACCTCTAATGCTAGGGATCTGAAACATGGTACTCATATGTATGGACCTTGGTAAAATCACCTTACCAAATTTGGTGAAATGTGGACAAACACTTTTTGTTTTTGTAGTTGTTTACTTTAATTTTAAAATGTCCAAGTTTGAAGGCTTATAACTCAGTCATCTTTAAATACAGAGATCTGAAACTTGGCAGATTTCTGTACAGACATCAGAAAGTTATCATGCCAAATGTGGTGAAGTGCAAACAAATACTTTTTAAATTAGATGGAAATGGGGGTCACATGATGGCAGCTTAAACGACAAGCAGCAAGCTCCTATCGCTTCGTTCCTCACCCACAGTAATCCGCTACTAAACTACTTCATCGGAGGAAAATCTACTATCTAACTTGCCAAATTGGTGCCTAAAGTCTTCCTGGAGCCTACAAACTTCCAAAACAATAGAAGTTTACATGCGCAAAACGCCGCCACGGCACTCTCCACCACCTTCTCCTGAGAAAGACAAGGCTCCTAAACGGCCCAATCAACAGGCAGCAAAAACAACCGCAGAGACTACTCCACTAACAGAAGAGCATTTCTTAGAAATAATGAGGCCAATGCAGGAGTCAATTTCTGCTATTACAGACAAGCTGCATCACATTAAAATTGTAACTGACTCGCTCACAATACGAGTCGGAGACTCTGAAGCTCGCTTAACATCCCTAGAAAGGAAACAAGACAAAACGGACATTAAACACACTTTGGCAAATTAGAATATCAACAAATTAGAGGAGAAGCTTGAGGATTTGGAGGGGAGAAGCTGCAAAAATAATCTCCTGGTTATTGGGATACCAGAGCAAGAAGGTAGCTCACCAATCCTCTTTATCCAAAACTTTTGTGAAAAAATAGCAGGCCCTTCTCCAAATGGAACTGCCTACGTAATTGAGAGAGCTCTTTGGGTGCTTTGCCCACCACCACCACCTGGCTTGCCACCCAGGCCTATTATCTGTAAACTGCTTAATTTTTTAGATAAGCAGCACATATTGGCTCAATTGAAAACACTACAGGAGGTGCAATGGGAAGGAAAACAAGTCAGAATTACTCAAGATCTACCCCAGTCTGTCCTAATTAAACGACAGGAATTACATCCACTTGTGTCTAAATTGATCGCCGCTGGAAAGCTATTTTGTGTAAAATACCCTGCAGTGCTTCAAGTCAAAATTGGAGAACAATGGCAAACCTATGAAACCCAAGATCAGGCCTTGTGTGAATTAAAAAAAGCTCTTCCAAATCTGTTTAAGTGAATGCATCAACTGAGACTGTGAAGATAGCTTTCAGGGGATAGCAGCTGTAATTTTATGGTGCTAATTGTTAAACGATTTCCATCGCCCCTGCTTTCAGAACTGGAATAAGGCTGGAAGTGGTAAATGCCTTGCGATTTAACCCATCATTCGGCTTATTTCAAAGACTTGCTTGGAATTATTTGACAGTAAGGAAAGCTTCTCCTGTAATTTTATAGTGACATGGCAAAATCTTGCAGTTCTTAAATGACTCAATCCGTTTTCAACCTCACGTCTGATTTAACAGATAGTGGTGAACTTAACACAATATTGTTGAGTATATTACATGATACTGTGCTTGTGATTTAACAAGAAGCCTTGTCTGGCTTGGTTATTAGTTTTAGGTTATTTTATTTCATAGTTGAGTCTTTACAATAATGCTCATCAGTTAAAGTTCCCCTGTTGGTAAATAATCCTATCAGGTAGCAGTTTTGCATACCAGCTTACCAAGAAGGAGACTATTTCTATTGAGAAGGAGAAGCACAGTTCCTCAAGTACTTAAGTGTTTTAGATAAATAGTAACTTAGCAACTTATTATTGAACCCTTTGAAGTGTCACAGGTTTACTATACAATGGGGTGGGGTGGGGGAGGAGGAGGGAGTGACTGCTCGTGGGCTTGCTTTACGACATTACCTGACAGAATAAATATGTTGGTGCAGTTAAAAGAACTGGGGGTAGTTATAAAGAAAATTTTGGAGATTTCAAGGGAGGGTTGGAGTGGGAAGATACTTTTGTTATACTCTTTTTGGGACAGGGAGGGTATCAAGTTTCTAGATCTATTACTATACAGGTATTATTCATTACTTACATTTTTAATGCTATTACCTTACCAATAACAAATGTCTAGTCTATATATAATTGTAAGCTGGAATGTTAAAGGTACTAGGGATAGATGTAAAAGGCAAATCATCCTAAAACATTTACTGTACCTTAAGACTAGTATTGAATGTTTGCTGGAAACCCACCTCTGGAGGGAAGATATCTCATTGTTACATAAAGGATGGGTCGGACAGGCCTTTGGAGCGGGGATGTCCACTAATTGAGGACGGATCGCTATTCTAGTTAACAAAACTGTTCCCTTTAAGCTAGAACATGAGGTCTGGGATAGTCAAGGGCGTTATCTACTGTTTCATGGGTCCCTCGGTTCCCACCAGATTTTGATTGGCTCCATATATGGCCCGTATATAGACTCCCCAAAATTTTTCACAGGTCTTTTAGATCTAGTATCCTCTAATCTACCCAGAATGATTTTACTAGGTGGAGACTGGAACATTACTCCTCAACTTATCCTGGATAGGTCAGATTCTAAAAGATCTGGTCTCTCACCAGCACAGAGAGCCCTAAAAGATCATATAAATGGATTAGACCTAATAGATATTTGGAGAGTTCTGAATCCTAATGAAAAACAGTACACTTTTTTTTCTTCCCCTCATCGTACTTGTTCACGAATTGATTATTTCTTGGTT
This sequence comes from Neoceratodus forsteri, assembly GCA_016271365.2. Classification (NCBI taxonomy): domain Eukaryota; kingdom Metazoa; phylum Chordata; order Ceratodontiformes; family Ceratodontidae; genus Neoceratodus; species Neoceratodus forsteri. The sequence continues at coordinate 1,477,946,277 of CM057449.1, read as the reverse complement.
AGTTCCCATATAATGTCAGGAATACTTGATGCAAACATACAACCATGTGTTATATCAGACCATTCTCCTGTTTCCCTTATCTATATTTTAGGTCCAGGAATCAAAAGAGACTCCCTGTGGTGACTTAATACTCAATTACTTCAAACCCCCAGTACTAAGACCCATCTCAAGAATGTTATCACTTTATTCCTGGAGATTAATATGGGATCAGTTTCTCGAATTGATGTGGTTTGATCAGCTCTGAAATGTGCCTTAAGGGTGAAATGTATTCATCTAACATCTACCAGAGCCAAGCAATTTAAATCTCAGATTGAGAATCTACTTCAGGTGATTAAATCCCTTGAAATGACCATTAGTCGACACTCATTAGAGGATGATTGGATTAAATTACACACTTTACATGCCCAATTCTCAGACCTGATGTCCCAAAAAGCTGAACTTTCTCTAAAAAGAACCAAGATTAAATATTTGGAATCCAGAGAAAGGACTGGTAAGTTACTCGCCATTCAAATTAAGCAAACAGAAACTATACAATCCATACCTGTATTGTACCTAACAAGAGATGGCCCCTTAATCACAAACCCGAGGGAAATAACTTCGGGGTTTGAGCAATATTTTAAGAAGCTATATACTGTTCCAAAAGAGGCGATCCCAGGGGAACAAGGCATTCAAAAATATTTTGAGCTATTGGATCTTCCTACATTATTCCCAAATAAAACATCCTTCTTGGGTTCTCATACTGTATATTTTTTTTTTAGTTTTTGTTGACCGGGTAAGTGCACTAGACAAATTCTGCCTATTTTCAGGCACGACCTGGGGGAGGGAGATACAGATGAATGCCAACTGACTTTGAACCAGATTAAGTTGTTGGTGGTATCTTAGTGAATGGGGGAAATTTGGCCAGGGCACTGGGGAATTTCCCCTACTCTTTTCGAGAAGTGCCATGGGATCTTTAACATCCACCTGAACTACCATCGGAACAGGCAGATGGGACCTCGGTTTAACGTCTCATCTGAAAGACAGCACCTCAGGAGTGTAGCACCCCACCCTCATGCTGCACTGCAATGCAGTATAGGGATATTAACCCAAGTGCCTGGTGTGGGGATAGAACCCACAGCCTTCTGATCTCCCGGCCTCAGAGGCGAGTGTGCTACCTGCTGAGCCACTGACTTCCATTCAGGAATGGGAAGTTGAGCAAGCAGTTAGGCAACTCCCTTCAGATAAATCTCCTGGGGCAGATGGCCTGTCGACTAATTTATACAAATCATATGCTTCAGAGCTCTCCCCACTCCTGATGAAAGTATTTAATTCCTGGTATGAGACTGGAATTTCTGACCACACATACCTTGAGGCCTTGATTACTATAATTCCCAAGCCAGGTTGAGATACCCATCATCCTAAAAATTATCATCCCATCTCATTACTTAATGTAGATATCAAAATATTGGCTAAAATATTAGCCAATCAGATGGGACCCTCAATGGGTAAATTAATTAGTGGTGAACAGGTTGGTTTCATGTCAGATAGATCCTAGAGTGATCATATGCATTGGCTATTACACCTTCTCTCTTTAAGTAGTAATTCGCACATACCAGCTGCCCTCATCGCATTAGATGCAGAGAAAGCTTTTGATCGCGTCTCCTGGAATTTCCTTTTCACAGCCCCATCCCATTTTGGTTTCCCACAAGCTTTCATTAATTGGGTAAAATTATTATATACTTCCCCAACAGCCCATGTTTGGTGCAACGGTTTTCTCTATAATTCATTCCCACTGCATCATGGCACCAGGCAAGGCTGTCCTCTCTCCCCACTTCTTTTTAACCTCTACCTAGAACCCTTCATACAGAGACTACTCACATCCCAGAACCTTCATGGAATTACTGTAGGGGCACGACAACATCTTCTATCAGCATATGCTCATAATTTGTTGTTACACATGGAAAACCCAGCGGATGGCATCCCAATCCTATTACGAGAAATTGATTCCTTTTCAAAAGTCTCTTATTACAAACTTAACCTTTCAAAAACGAATATTTTCCCCCTGAATAGTCAATTACTGCTAACGGACATAGAAGAATTTGGGGGTAAAATGGGAATCTAAGACCTTGATTTACCTGGGCATTAAAATTTCCAAAGAATTTTCCACAATTGCAAAAGAGAATTTTACCAAATTAATACACACAATTAAACTAGATCTTGAAATGGGGTATATTACCAATTTCTCCATGGGGAAGAATTAGCACAGTCAAAATGAATGTGCTACCCCAGATCCTATATCCTTTAAACATGTTAGGCTTATTGTTTCCTAAATCATGGTTCTTCAACCTCCAAAAAAGTGCTAAATCAGTATATCTGGAAGGGTAAGATGGTCATAAGTTAACTGCACCAAAATCAAATGGTGGTCTCTCCCTCCCCTCTTTCTTTACATACTATTTATTTACTTTTTATTTAGTTTTTGTTGACCGGGTAAGTACACTAGACAAATCCTGCCTATTTTCAGGCACGACCCAGGGGAGGGGGATACAGATGAATGCCAACAATAAGTGCCATGGGATCTTTAACATCCACCTGAACTACCACCAATCCAGGCAGATGGGACCTCGGTTTAACATCTCATCCGAAAGACGGCACCTCAGAAGTGCAGCACCCCTCTCATGCTGCACTACAGTGTCAGTACTGGGATATTAACCCAAGTGCCAGATGTGGGACCTGAACCTACAGCCCTCTGATCTCCTGGCCTCAGAGGCGAGTGTGCTACCTACCGAGCCACTGACACTGATACTATGGAGCGATCCATATCAATAAATTAGTACATTGGGTGCATACACTGAACACGGGGAATACTGGGTCATATCTCCCTCTTTGATTAGACATTGAGAAAACCCTAGCTGTTAAAAGCTCCCGCACCCACTCAGCTTTAATATATTCCTCCCCAAGATCCATCCCCAGAGAACTCTGGAAAAAATCCAATAGGATGGTCTCTGAGAGCTCTACATCAATCACAGTGCCACTTGAATTTAGATTGGCATATATCTCAGCCACTTCTAATAATCCCCACTTCCAAATTCAGAATCAGTCCATCTCTGCAACATACTGGACTCCCCTGATAGGACTTCAGCTTGTAGATATTGCCCCCAATGACAAAGTGATTCCATATCTTCAGTTTCTGCAAGATTTCCATGATACAACCAGAAATCCCTTCAAATATTGGCAGGTCAGACACACACAGTGGTTTCCTTTTTCAATAAAACACTAGAACTTGATTTTCCCAAAGTTGAGCTATCCTCTCTTTTGTATACAGCTTACCAGCCACATTAAATTTCCAAAGTATACAAGGAATTACAGTCCTTAGATACTCAACTACCCAAAGGCATATGTTATTATTGGGTTCACAAACTATCTCTTAAACAGGAAATTGATATTTGACAATGACTATGGACCAACTTATATAGATTTATTAAGCAAGATCATCTTCACGTAATACAATTCAATATTATGCATAATCTCTATTTTACTCCTGAAAAACTACATAAGATTGGAAATATTTCCTCTTCACAGTGTCACCACTGTTTAGAAGAACATGAAGACCTTTACCATATGTTATGGACTTGTCCTAAAGCTCAGATGTTTTGGCAATCTATCAAACATTCACTAGATCCCTTATTGGGACTGGAACAATTATTTTTGCCAGAAATCTGTTTGCTCAATTATTACCCTTCAGGAACAATTAAATCGAAGAAAGCCTACATAGCCTGAATAGCTGCTGTGGCTAAACTTCTAATCAAGAGATACTAGATGGGTGATTTCTTGGCTGCTATATTGGAATGGCTAGAGAAATGTTACTGGCTCTTCAACTAGAAAACCATATAGCTATAATGAACAATAGATTGCAATTTTACCTGGATAGATGGGGCACCTTAGATGCTTTGTTAGTAGCATGGAAACCTTAGAATTTCGAATTTCATATTACATATTTTAATATCAATGTCTATTGTTTTAGTGGTGATAGAGCTGCACACTTTGTATTACTAAGACGGGGATTAGTTTAAAGTTAATAATTTACTTTTCATTTTAATTTTAATTATAATTTTGTATAATGTGCTTCAACACACAGTCTTACAAATGTAACCCATCTTATGTACTTCTAATTCTGACTGTTCCTTGTACTTACTTCTGTAACATGTGCAAAAACTGAAAAAAGCATATCGAATAAAAAAAAATAAATTAGATGGAAATAACCAAAATTGCAATTTTGGCAAATGTTCAAAAAACGTTTCACAGAAATTTCACAAACTTTTGCAGAACCGAAATCAGCATTTTGCTAGAATTCTGCTGGTAGAAGATGCACTTTGCCCAACCCTAGTGGACTTCAAAAGCTGTACTTATGTGATTTACAACAGGGCAGGAAAACACATGGGACTAGTGCTAATGACCATGTATACATTTGCATATAGTGACTTGTTCAACCTACAGTAAATAGCATTGCTGGTACTTCTGAATTACGAAGGAAGTTGAGAAGACTGGAAAAAACATCTAATTGGATGCACCTTTCCATTTGTATTTAGCAAAAAAGCTGTTTTCAACTGAATAAAACTATATTTGAATCCTACAACCAGGTCTTGGGGTTGATAACCATTCCAGTGTTTGTGTAGCCATGTTTTTTGTTGAATGCCTGTTTCAGTTACAACTTGGACTCTGAACGTGGATCCCCTTAGTAGCCTTTCTCCTCCACCTTTGCATTTGCATCTCAGTGCCAAAGAGCTCATCTTAGATTGCAACCAGCTCAAATAAACAATAAAACAGACTAGATGTAAAAAGATCTTTCACTTTCTCTGTACCACACTCACTCCTGGAGCAAAAGACTGGAAAACCTTATCCTCCACCCAAAACCTTGAACAATGTCTTCAAAAGGTAGTTGTCCTCCTTGTCTGAAGCCTGCAAATCCGTTTGACCCTACTTGTACCACTGTTCTTTGAAAATATCCATGCATGACTGTATGATATTTGTATGATGCAACTTGTGTATCTTCAGCTGCAATCCACTGGAACCTTTAAAGAATGGGCTTTGTGATTCAAGAAAACTCACAATGGTATCGCAATGGTATCAAATGTATTTGCTTGTAGATTCAGACTTCTTTTTTTGCAGCCAGAATGGCATATTCTTCCACTTTTTAATGCCTCCAAATACATCTGTGTGATTCGTGTGAGCCAACTGTTAAATGGCTTCAAACACAATACATCTGTGTGATTCATGTGAGTCACATTGCCTGTATATCACTTACTGGACTTACAAATTTAGCAGCATTATGAGGTGGAAGGGAATCTTATGTGAATCGTTTGAACTGTAAATGCATGCTTGTAAAAAAAAGAAAAACTGTTTTGTGCCATTTGTCCCCCTTTTCCCTTTTCCCTTTCCCTCCTTTGTCATGCAGTGTATATATTTTGTCCTTGGCATTACTGACTTTCAGTGTATGTCATATTACATCCTTGGCATTACTGACTTTCAGTGTATGTCATATTACATCCTTAGCATTACTGACTTTCAGTGTATGGCATATTACATCCTTGGCATTACTGACTTTCAGTGTATGGCATATTACATCCTTGGCATTACTGACTTTCAGTGTATGGCATATTACATCCTTAGCATTACTGACTTTCAGTGTATGGCATATTACATCCTTAGCATTACTGACTTTCAGTGTATGGCATATTACATCCTTGGCATTACTGACTTTCAGTGTATGGCATATTACATCCTTGGCATTACTGACTTTCAGTGTATGGCATATTACATCCTTGGCATTACTGACTTTCAGTGTATGGCATATTACATCCTTGGCATTACTGACTTTCAGTGTATGGCATATTACATCCTTGGCATTACTGACTTTCAGTGTATGTCATATTACATCCTTGGCATTACTGACTTTCAGTGTATGTCATATTACATCCTTGGCATTACTGACTTTCAGTGTATGTCATATTACATCCTTGGCATTACTGACTTTCAGTGTATGTCATATTACATCCTTGGCATTACTGACTTTCAGTGTATGTCATATTACATCCTGGCATTACTGACTTTCAGTGTATGGCATATTACATCCTTGGCATTACTGACTTTCAGTGTATGTCATATTACATCCTTGGCATTACTGACTTTCAGTGTATGGCATATTACATCCTTGGCATTACTGACTTTCAGTGTATGGCATATTACATCCTTAGCATTACTGACTTTCAGTGTATGTCATATTACATCCTTAGCATTACTGACTTTCAGTGTATGGCATATTACATCCTTGGCATTACTGACTTTCAGTGTATGGCATATTACATCCTTGGCACTGACAGCGCAGCTGACCTTAATCAGCTCAGAGCAGGAACTCCTCTTCTGTCTGCAGAAGCACTAACTCCTCTCCTCACACTGCATCTGGACTCTGCTTCCTCACCGGTCCTGATTCATGGCAAACCTTGCACAAGCCGTGCAGAGACATGCAGACTCAAGGCTGCCTTTCAAGCACCCTGAGGTGCTGTTTACTTTAATTTCTGCCCTGGGTCCAGGAATCCACTGTCCATTTTGGTCCAAGCATGGCTCAGCCCGGGGGTGGAGATACATTAACCAGTGTGCTTGTGGCATAAATATCACAGTGACTGACTATGCCAAACACCTCCTTCTTTATCTGCTGGCTCAGTCCTCACAGATGCAAACCCCACAAGAGGCAACCAAGAGGTAGTCAAAGATTGCTGGAGGCTGGTGGGGATCCCTGAAGAGCCCATAAAAGTAATCCCCAAATGTGTGAGTGGATGGGGGGCACACTGTGGCAAGCTTTTCACCAATAAAAGTATAGGGCATTGTTCTCTCTGGGCTAGCTGGTGTGCTGGAGGATGTCATAGAAACATACAAACATAGAATTTGACAGCAGATAAGGACCGCTTGGCCCACCTAGTCTTTCACATTCTATAGATTCTGAACCTGTTATTACTTAACCTGGTCAGTTTTGCCAGGCCTAGGTTTTCCTATTGGATGTACATCTATATCTCTTTCCGATGTTTCCTGACACTGAGTTTAGTATCCTACTGAGCAGGATCCTACAATTGATGGTCATCCTTCTGGGTGCTGTTGGCCACAGTCAGCACTCTGACTACCTTATTTCTTGGATTCCCGGTCATGGTAACCTTAAGCACCTTTGCACTCACCTAGGTTTGCTTTTCTACATTAATGTTCATTAGGTACTTCAGTCTGCTAAGGTTGCTCGAGGTCCTCATTACCTGGGATGGCTAAATTGGTTCTTTACAGAGTCTCTCTTCAAGTCTAGACCCGAACCTTTCAAGCTGCATTTGTCCCTCTTTGAACTCTTTATGATATCTTCTATGGTCTTGGGTTATGACTGGAGAAATTAAGATACTGTACCTCCTGTTGACCCTGTCAAGCTCTCATTTCAACAACTGACTCTAAGGTAATGTACAGTGTCATTCACCAGGACCAATCATTCTTATAATAGTTTTTGTTGTGATATCTTGCAGGATACTGGATACTGCAGGAATGTAATGTAATCCAATTGAATGTAACCCAGATTTATCACACAGTGTACTGTGAAATCTCACACAGAGTGCTTTTTTTTTTTATAGCCCCTTTCCTCTGCCATGGTGGAACTTCAGGGAATTCCTAGACTGTGCTCCCCTAATCCCTCCCCGGGTACCTACCTTGGTGTCACTCGGACCTACCTCCATGCTGCCTCAGCCTACCTCCTTGGGCGGAGAGGAGGGGGGAGACCCATTACCCCCTCCAGTCCATCAGTGTGCGTCAGGAGGTCCCTCTGCGGCATCCAATGGTAGCCCGGTTATGGGTTATCTGGGGCAGTCGGGTCCCATCTCCGTCCTCCATGACAGGTTCCTTTTTCCATTTTTCTGTCCCCTCCCACAGGACGTGAGCACGCTAGAGAAGCCTAGGGGTGGCGCACGTTGAGACGTGCGAACGCTCTGGTCTCCGGCCCACATTCTCCCTCCCTTCTGTATGCAGTCCCGCTGCACCTCCACCCATGGTCACCCAGGTGGCAGTAGAGCTGTGGGACATGCATCCCCTCCCCCCCCAGAGGAGGACAGCAGCCGCCCGAGTCCGTTCCTGAACCCGGGTTGCTGGCGCCACGAGCGGTAACCCTACCACTGTGCCGGTGGGCCGGCTCTCACACAGAGTGCTTGATCCATGTGGAAAACACTGTGGTCCTGAATCTCACTGTTAGGTTACTGTTTTCCTTAAGCCCATTACTCTATCACTTAGCTTCCATCACTTTCCTCCTGGTCCTTCTGGTCCTGCCTAGATTCTACTTCAGCAACTGACTCTGAAGTGATGTCATCCTGACTCCTCCTGTTACGTGGCTGTTTTCCTTGAGCTTTCTGCTTTCTTACCCAGCTTTTTTCTCTTTTCTCCTGGCAGTTCTTTGGCTGCCTTCAGTGCTTGGTCGTCTTTTTCTGGCAGGACTATAATTTTATCAGTATTACAATGTCTGACATACATGGCAGAAACTACATTCTTTGCCTGGTGCATCCTAAGAAAAAACAGGCAAACCTGGAAAAAATATGGCAGTCAACCACAGGCTCAGATTCAAAACCTAAATGCATAACCCATGCCTTCTTACAATAAAAACACAGGACAGGGATGTATATAGGGTGGCTTCTGTGTTTTGTTATCACAGTGGTTGAAGTATTACAGTACTATATATCAACATATGCCCTTTTGTGTTCCCATCTGGTATAATATTAAATGGAGAACTGCCGTGTGTTCTCATTTGACCCCTGCTCAGTCCTCCTGTTGGATCTGCTCCTCAGGTCTATTAAAGTGAATGTTTTTTAAAATTCTGCTCAGGGTATAGTGGTACTCTTGCACAAATTTGCAGCAGTTCACTGTTACACTTGCCAGCTTGTTTGCTGAACTTATACACTCTTTTGTCTTCAAAACAAAAGAATCATTTTGTGTTTCTCTAGAAAACAACACACAATGGCTTATTGCTACAGGCGGAAAGTCCCAAACACGATGGGAAGCAAGAACTAAAGGAATTGCAGTGTGCAGGTGTGGGGCATTGTGTTTATCCAAACCAGATGCTGAGAAAAGGGAGCACCTGTTTCCCTTTTTTCACTGCCTTTGAAAATGAATCTCGATCCTGAGGATGGGAAACAATCCAAACCTCATTGTATTGCTATAGTTCTCCCTCCAAATGTTCTGCATCTATATGTGTGTATATAATATATATATATATATATATACACACACACACACATATATATATATATATATATATATATATTACAGGCCCAGAGAAAGAATCTGCTTTATACATTGCTAACATTGTGATGGTAAAGGAAAGACTGACATATCAAAATGGTTCTGTGTTCTGTGTAAAGGTTTTTAGAACTGAAGGTATTACTGGTTTAACAATGATTACACAGCATTTTTAATTTGCAGTTTATTTTTATTGCTGTTATGACAGATGCCTTTTGGAAGCTACTCACTGGATCCCATTTATTTCCATTTAGGGAAGCAGTGTAACCTAGTGGTTAAAGCACAGAGCTAAGAACCTGAAGCCTCAGATTTGAATCCCACCACCACCATAACCACCCCCACATGCTCACTGAGTGATCTTGAGTAAGCAACTAAAAGCCCGATCCACAAAAGGTCCAAGTGGCTTGTGCGGGCCATGTAGCAAAATGTGCAGGCACTAATGGAAGTCAGCTGGAACTATAACCACAGAACACACCTATACACACTGCAGAAGTGAAGTTCAGAGGCATCCACATGTTTTGTATGTACACCTCTGCACATGGGCATTCCTGGACACAATCACATTTTGCTCCTCAATACCTAACCACAGCATGAGATAGGCATTTTCACATGTGGAACACAAGGCCTGCCACTATGTATCCTGGATATATATCTTTGTAAAAGCCTGAACACAAATGTGCAAGCCATATACGTACAGTACCTATACTGGTACACTATGCACATGCAACTGGAAACCGGGAGAGAACTCTGAGTCAAGGCTCATTTCCAGGTGCAACCTGGGTGAGGAGAACAGAGGGAGAATGGTTCTATGTGATATGGGTGACTGTGGAAGGACAACCCACAGAAGAGCAACGTCAGGGTGGTGAAAACCATTTTGCCACCCTGACAACCTGATACAAGAAAAACGATTGAAGGGGTTGAATACTTACTTTCTGTGAGGGCTTTGCCCCACATCCCCCTACTTATGGATTCTCAGTCTGAGGTGTATGTCCGGGGTGAAAGCAAAAAAAGTTTTGGCGACGGCAAGAAAAGCACAGTAGCGCCTGGACCCAGATCCAAACCTGGAACCCCAGCACCGCAAGCGGAGGCCAACCCCTGATGCCACGGCACAGCTCGGCAGCCGACTGCAGTGTCATCCCCTACATCCCCTCCGCCCCCTCCCAGGCCATGCTAACTGTGCTCACTCCCCCCCACGCACATGTACATGTAGCGACATCTTGTCGCTAGGGTTGCCCACCCCACCACATCCGGGCGCCCTCCCAGCCCCCGCGCCTTTCGGGCTTTCACCCATACTGTGTCGCCATTTCAGATGGCGCCATGATTCAGGTGCCCACCACAGGTGCTACTGGGAGAACAGCAGCACAATACGTAATAGCAGAACAGTTGTACAACATTGGTAATAAGTTAATACAAAAGTACAAGAAAATACAAATGCAAAAATTGTGTGTACAGAGAATAAAGTGTGGTATAGCTAAATAAGAACAGAGTACCAATGAATATTCATAAATGGCAGCAGCAGCAGCAGCGGGAGAATCTGAAGTGGTGTGGAAGTGAAACCAAGGCAGGTCGAGGGACCCACCCGACTGCTTATCGGGAATGGTCATGGCATGGTCAGGGAGGTGTCAGGAAGAAGGATAACAGGAACAACTGGGGAGGGTTTGAAGTTTAAACTAGTGCCTGAGGGAGTCAGGGGATGTGGAGAGGCAGAAGGAGGAGGGGAGTTGGTTCCAGAGTGAAGGAAGTCGATAGGAGAAGGCAGATTGCCCAGCAGAGGGGCAGGGGTGAAGAGAGGCAAAAGTGTGATGATCCCTGGAATGGAGGGAGAAGGAAGATGAGGGAGTGTTGGGAGAGGAGAAGTAAGAGGCAAGGTATCCGAACCAGTATTTTGATATGAAGGATGTACAATGAGCCTGGTAACATGAAGGCAGAGGGAGGATGGATAGGAATGAATGCAGTGAACATTGGTGGGTGTGGGGGTGGGGTGGGGTTGTAGCAAAGCAGCAGAAGGAGTTGTAGAGGGTGTGCAGTCTGGTGAGGCAAGTGGAAGGGAGATGCCATAGACCAGATCCACCTAGTTGAAGACAGGGAGCACCATTTTGGTAACAAGCTCCCTGCAAACATGTGGAGATAAGCAGTCTTTCTGTGGTACAGGGTACCAAGCTTGGGACAGAGTTTTGCATGGATGGCATTGGCGTGGGCTGAAAAGTTAAGCTTACTGTCGAGCCACACTCCAAGGTACTTGAAGGACTGAACTGCTTCAGGAGGTGTGCCATCCACCATGGTGAAAACGTGGAGGGGGATGGGGGAGAGGGCTCCTTTTTCCTTGATATGGCTGAAGAATTGGTTTCCCCATCCTTGACTCCCTCTGCAGTACACAGCTCCGTGTCTGTCTTTGCCTCCCTAAACATCCTCTTTGCTTCCCAAGTTCCTCCTCCCCCTGCTTTTCCTTGTACCCTTTTCTTGGCCCTCACTGCTTCTCTGACCATTTCTAAGAACCACTTTGGTCTCTTAAACCTGTTTCATTTTGTAACAATTCTCATGCATGACTTTGTTGCTTTGAGAATGATCCTCTTGGTTGCCCCCTTCTTTCCTCTACACCTCTGGTACTGTCCACCCTGGTCAATTTGTCTTGGACCTGCTCCCTCATCCAGTTGAAGTCTGCTGTATAAAATATGGGACTTCAGTTTTTGATAAGGGCATTCTGGTCTCAAGGGCTAGGTTGAACCAACTGGAGTTATGGTTACTGGACCCCAGTGGCTCCCCACCCTCACTCTACTCACCATCTTCAAGGTGGTGAGTACCAAATCGAGAATGGTCACCTATCTAGTGGGTTTCTTAAGCAGCTGCACCAGCAGACAGTCCTGCAATGTATCCAAATGGGCCTGACCCACCTGGCCACTAGAATGCCCCAGTCGATATCCAGCAGGTTCAGATTACCCACCACCACCACTTACCACCCCCCCTTGCCAGTTCTTCCCCAAGCTCCCTGTCTCTCTCTCTCTTCCCCTTATTCTGATGGTCTATAGATCACCCCATCCATATGTTCTTGACTGATAGTGCTCTGTGGTGAACTCACAGTGACTCTGTTTCCCCTTTGCTTCCCCTGATGTGTCTGTCCTCCACAGCCTCTATGCCTTACCTAACATGTAGAGCTACACCCCCTCTTTGCCTTTCCCTCTGTTCTGTTTAAACATTGTGTAAACTGGGACTGAAAAGACCCTGTCATTATTCTTTGTGGCCAAGGTTTCTGTGATGGCTATGAGGTCTGCCTCATTGTCTGCCACCAATACCTGAAGCTCACAGATTTTATTACTCAGACTCTTGGCATTAAGGCAGACCCCACTCCATTGAGCTCCATATCCTATTTTGCTGTTTTGTGATCCTAAACTTGCATTCTTTCCCATTTTCATTACCTTTTTATTTTTCCAGTTGTTTGCAGACACTGAGAGCCTTCCCCCTTTGCCTGCTACCAATCGCCAGTATAGGGTGAGCACTTGGGTTCTCCTGACTCCCTTTACCATGGTTCCCCTAGCCTCAGTGTCCCCCTCAGTCAGCTTAACTGTCTAAGGTAGACGTCAGACTTTTGCCCCAGTGCTCTGATCCCCTCTCTTATCTGGAGCCTCCTGTCCCAGAACCCCCAGTCCCCCACAAAGTGATGCCATTTATCTGGATGCCTTTCCTTTAACCACCCATTTAATTTCCTTACCTGGTTAACAAAGAGTAAAAATAAATACAAAATATAATAAAAAATAAAATTCCTCTATCTCTTCCATCTTTACTCAATCTTTCCCTTCTCCTACTCCACGTAGGGACGACCACAGAAAAGGCCAGGGAGGCTGAGCATTGCTGCAATCTGTCCTACAACTTCTGAAAGTTCTGCTTCACTTGCTCCACATGCTGGTTCACCAGATCTTGGTACCCAGGTGTACAAGCACCCCCAGCTCCCCCCTCCCACTATCCTCTGTATTCTATCTATATTATGGATGGCTGATGCCCCATGAAGGTATCTCCACACCTCCTCCCCCCATCCACCACCCTTTCTACTCCCCTGATCATAGAATCCCTGATTACTAAAATTCTCCTAGCTGCCTTCTTCTTACTCTCAGCGCTCAGTGCCATCAGGTGGTCACTCTCATTTCCCTGACTGACCCAGAGTCTTCCCTGGTGGAGTCAGGTAACTGAGTCTCCTACAAGGGTGCAAAGTGATTTTCAATCAGGATGGTGTGGGTTGGTTGACCTCTTTGTGACTGCCCCTGCCACCCTTCCCCTTTCCCTTCCCTCACCCCACCACTCTCCACCCCCCGGACCACTGGGCCTCCAGGGTAGTTAGGGTATGGGCTGTAGGCTCCAGCTGAGCTGGTACTGCAGGAGAGATATCTCTTCCCTCACTGCTACCAGCTGAATATGGAGCTCTGCAAATATGCTGAAGAAGGGGCACTGACTCTTCCAGCACCCCACAGTTCCTGCAACTGACTTGCTCCTTGCTGAACCTTATGAGCTTCAGCTGGCTCTACCCATCTGCTTTTTCTATTGCCACTGTCTTCTATGTTTTTGTCCAGAGCAGGGTTGTACTCATCTGCACTCAAATGAGCTACATCTTCATTTACATGATGCACTCTTCCTCTCTGAAGCACCATGGTATTGGCCACTCACATATCATACTGCAGTGACAGGTGACGGTGGCCATCACAACTGAGGCTAAACACACTTGACCACCCTGAATGCATGCCATGACAGCAACATGTACTCACTGCGGGGGTGGGGGGGTCTGTTGTGGCTGAGAGTGTTTGGCAGGTGGAGGCTGTATGGCATTACCTTCAGTTTGGTGATCTTCCTCTTCCCCATCATATATTCAAATTAGGGAAATGGATTTCATAAACAACAGTAGGACATGCTAACAAACCCACACACCCAGACTAGACAGGGATGTGACCAGTATGTGTTACGCGTAAATGTAACACACTGTTCAGGGGTGGTATGCAGTGGCAGACTAGGGCATATGCCATGGCACGGACTCTGTCTGTGGTGATGTAATCACATTCATCATGGACATTGTCACCAGGGCCATCCAGAGCATCTGTACTCCATTGTGTGATCTGAGTGACACACATGAACACCAGATACATTGATTGGGATGGGCAAGCAGGACTTGGAGATGTGAGCACCTGGCATATACTCAGTATTAGAAATGGTAACACTTAACTGGGGAACCCACCATCTTTGATGTTGGAGCAAACATACCTGACAGAGGTCTGGAGACATGCCTCTTGATTATATGTTGCACTTTATCACTTTATTTAGTCAGCTTTATGACTTTTTGGGAATACATTTTACACATAAGCATTATTTTCCTATTTTGTTTCTGGAACTGAGACAGACTTTTAATTTCTCTCCTGGAACTGAGTTCCCACAGGTTTCCCCCATTTCCACTACTGCTTACACTTTCCCCAAATAGACAGCTTATTGGTTATAGTACAAGTCAATGAACACATAGATGTGGGCTCCTGTTTGCATGGAAAGCACTCATAAAACATTGCTGAGTTGACCAAAGCAGGGGAAGCTACAGAGCACATAATGCCACTGCACCGGTTACTTCTGGCCTACTTAGGTCCTGAAGGGGCAAGGATATACCTAGCTGGGACCCCTGTAACTGGAGGGTCTAATTTCATGTTGTAGGTACTATATGGCATATTGTCATGTACCTCAAGGGCATTGCGTAACATTCATTGGCCATGCATGACATTAACCATCTATCATTACTTGCAGGGGGACAGCAGAGAGCTCCAGATCACATTTCATGAGGAGCCACATGGTGACCTGGACCTGATATGACACCGCTGTCCCATTCTGTTGGATGGCATCATGTTGACTTTTACTTTGGCCTATGCCATGATGGGGCCCAGTACACAGATGTCTTCAGTCATCTGTAGACCCTAGTGGTCCATCAGGTAAGCGTGTCTTGCTCCATATGTTGCATGACTATTTGGGTGGGGATGTGTGTTGTGTGCACTGCATGATGTATTAACATGGGCTCTGATACCTGCTCTTATTGTGATATTTTTCAGGTGGACATCAAAGGCCATCACAGAGACCTGGTGTAATGATAGCCATGACTGGGAGATGGCCATACCAGGCTACAATCTATTCAGGAGGGGCAGCGCAGGCAGGAAGGGGGGGAGGAGTGGTGCTTTATGTGAAAGATAACATAAAGGCCACAGAGGTTCAATGGGAACAAGAAGGGGGAGAGATACTGTGGGTTAAGCTTGATGGAAAAACAGGGTCAGCCAGCTGCACGGGGTAATTTACAGACTACCAGCCCAGGGGGAGGAAACAGACAGGAAGATGATGCTGGCTATCCAAACGATGACACACAAGGTAGTGCAGGTTGGGGATTTTAATATTCCAGATGTGGACTGGAGCCTTGCAGCAGCAGCATCAGCCAGGAGCAGGTTTATTCTGGACTCCCTTCAGGGAGCCTTCCTTAAACAACTGGTCATGGAACCCACAAGGCAAGAGGCACAACTGGATCTGGTGCTCACAAATAGGGACAGTGTGATGGGGATCACAGTGGGGAAGCACCTGGGGAACAGTGACCACTGGTTAGTGTAGTTTAGCATAACTGAAGGGGCAGAACCCAGCTACATTAAAATGTGAATCCTTGACTTCAGGAGGGCAGATTTTGAGAAAATAGGGAAATGCTTGGAAGAGGCACTAACTGGAATAGGAAGGAAATTAGGGGTGGAGGAACAGTGGGCAGTATTCAAAACAGGGATAACAAGATCAACATAATTATATGTAAAACAGGTTAGCAAGGGGAAAGGAAAAGGAGACCATTATGGTATTCTAAGGAGGTAGCGGAGAAAGTGAAAGCCAAAGCAATCACATTCAAACAATACAAAGACACTGGCAGACGTGGACAGAGAGAGAGGTACTAGGAGAAACAAAGGGACAAGGAGGGCAGTAAGGGAAGTCAAAGCACAAACAGAGAAGTGCATTGCGAAATCAGTGGTCAGAGGGGACAAAACCTTCTACAGGTATGTAATGAAAAAAGGAAGGCAAAGGGAGGGATAGGGAAGCTGAAAAGGGAGGACAGGAGTAGAGTGGAGGATAACAACAGCAAAGTAAACATACTGAACAGTTATTTCTGCTCAGTCTTTACAGAAGAGGAGGCGGGTAAAGGGGCCATAGAGGAGAAGAAAGGGTAGGAAGGGCACGAAAATGGATACAAGTCCTTTTTCATGGGAATGGTCCTAAAGGAACTGGAAGGAATAAGAGTAGATAAAGCTATGGGGCCAGATTGGGTACACCCCATGGTGCTAAGAAAGCTAAGAGAGGTGGTGACTGAACCTCTGGCAACCCTATTTAATTGGTCACTGGAAACAGGCGAGGTATCCAAAAACTGGAGGACAGCTAATGTAGTCCCCCTATACAAAAGTGGGAACAGAGAGGAAATGGGGAACTACAGACCTGTCAGCCTTATCTCAGTAGTGGGGAAGATCATGGAAACACTACTGAAGGGAAGAATAGAGGAACACCTTGTTGCCAATGGTCTACAGGACCCAAGGCAACATGATTTTACAGGTGGAAGGTTGTGCCAGACTAACCTCTATCACGAACAAGTCTGCTGTTATTGCAGATTTTGTTAGAACAGCTGATCTGGCTTGCATCACCGAGACCTGACTGGATGAAAATGCTGGCCCAATTCTGGAGGCAGCAATTCCAGTGAGGTACTCGGTGATACACCACCCGAGATTGGACCGCAGGGTGGGAGGGTAGCGGTCTGTTTCAAGGCCGAGTTGAGCCTCACTGGTGTACCAGTAGAGGAAGCCAAATCCTTTGAATGTACTGTGGTAGCTGGTGTGGGCTGCAGGATAGCTCTTGTCTACCGTCTACCCGGGGATGAAAAGAGATTCCTGCAGGAAGTGGCAGATTTTGCCACCGACATGGAATTGGAGTTACCCAGACTGATGGTTCTGGGCGACTTCAATGCCTGGGTCAATGACAAACTCTCACCTTATGGTCAGCACTTTCTCCAGCTTATGGCATCCCTGGGCTTCACACAGATTGTTTCTTCAGCTACCCATAATCATGGTCATTCTCTGGATTTGGTTTTCCTCCTGGGGATTGATGCCTCTGATTTGAGGGTGGAACCGGTCAATTGGTCTGATCATTACACCGTGAGGTTCAACTTTTGTGCCCCTCTTCGTAGGTCTGCCCCTGTGGAGATGGTCAGTTACCGCCCTTTACGGGATGTGTGCCCTGAAGACCTGGCGGCAGTGATTGACCTCTCGGAGTTTCCTGTTGCCAGCTCGAGTCTGCAGTCATTGGTTCTGGCCTACAATCAGGCAATTTCCTCGGCCCTAGACCTAATAGCTCCTGTCCGTGTTCATCCCCTCTCACTCTGCCCTCAGGCCCCTTGGTTTGACGGGTCCTTGAGGGAGTTGCGGTGGGTGGGATGAAGGTTAGAACATCACTGGCGGAAATCTGCCCTGGAGGCCGACCGCCTTAGTTTGGTGGAGCATTATCAGTCCTACCAATCAGTGATTTCCTGTAAGAAGGCAGAGTTCCTGTCCAAGGAGATCACTGTCGCTCAGAATCTACCAGCCTAACTCTTCCGAACTGTGGACAGGTTGTGCAACCCAGTGTGTCTGCAGCTCCATCGAGCTTTTTCACAAAAAGAGTGTGATGAGCTTGCTTAATTCCTTGCGAATAAGGTGGGCGACATCAGGTCAGAGATCTGCTTGACTTGCTCTATGGGGGACGTGGTTGGTCGGCGCTTGGTCACGATACCTTGTACTTCCTGGAGTACCTTTGACCTGCTGGAGTTCGAGGATATTATGCGGATTGTCCAGGGGATGCACCTACATGCTGTAGTTTAGATCCAGGCCCAACTTCCCCGATTTTGGGTTGTTATGAGACCATCAGCCTGTTTCTGGCTCAAATTGTCTGGTGCTCCTTGGAATCGGGTGAGTTTCCAAGCTCCCTGAAGGAGGTGGTGGTGACACCCCTTCTGAAGAAAGCTTCATTGGACCCAGACATTTTTGCTAACTACAGACCTAGCTTGAACCTTCCCTTTATAGGAAAGGTTAATGAGAAAGTAATGGCAATCCAGCTGGAGAACCAATTGACCATCCATAATATCTGCGAATCTCTTCAGTTGGGTTTTCATAAGAGGCATAGTACTAAGACTGCTCTGGTTCGGGTGCTCAATGATCTCATGATGGTGAGAGATCAGAGAAACCGTTCCACTCTGGTACTCCTTGATCTCTCTTCAGCTTTTGACACTGTAGACCATGGGGTCCTGCTTGAGTGCCTGAGGTCAATCTGTGGCCTGTCAAGTACAGTGCTCAGATGGTTTACACCTTTCATCTCTGGTAGAACACAGAGAGTTGTGTCGGGGATTTTTTTCTTCTGACCCTTTCTCTCTCTCTCTCTTGTGGGGTTCCTCAGGGCTCGGTGCTGTCTCCCAAGTTGTTTTCAGTGTATATGCTACCCTCGGAGACATTGTAAGATGATATGGGCTGAGGTTCCACTGCTATGCTGATGATACCCAGCTCTACCTGTCTTTTGCTCCTGACCAGGTTAGTGATCTCTCAGTATTTAATAACTGCCTTGCTGAAATCCAAGACTGGATAAATTCGAGCTGGTTAAAGTTGAATGCAGGAAAGACTGAGGTTATGGTTGTGGACCCGGGCCACAGGATAGAGGGGTTGAGGACTGATCAGCTCTCTGGATTATCTCTGGGGCGAGTTCAGATCCTTACCTCAGAATGGGTGCGCGACCTGGGAGTGGTGCTTGATGACAGGCTGACCCTTTGTTATCAGGTGTCGGCAGTCGTTAAGTCAACCTTTTACCATCTTTGGAACATTGACAGGGTCAAACACCTTGTTCCGTCTAGCGATCTGCCTGTGTTGGTCCACTCCTTCATGACCTCCTGCCTTGACTACTGCAACTCCCTTTACTTAGGGCTTCCTGGGGTTGATATCCAACGCTTGCAGCTAGTGCAGAACACTGCAGCTCGATTGCTGACAGGGGTGTCTAGAAGGTCACATATCACCCTTGTGTTGCGTGATCTGCACTGGCTGCCGATTCAGTGGCAGATCACCTATAAGGTAGGTTTATTGACCTACAAAGCCCTACACAAACTTTGTCCTGACTACACGAAAGAGTTTCTGATTCCCTACAACCCTGTGCGACAGCTCCGTTCGGCTTACGAGGGTTTGCTGGAGGTTCCGAGGGTTACTTTAAAATCTCCTGGGGCCTGCACTTTTATGTTTGTGGCTCCCACCCTCTGGAATTCTTTGCCTCGCCAGCTTCAGGAATGTATGACTGTGGGGAGCTTTAAGCAGGAATGTAAGACCTTCCTGTGAAGACAAGCCTTTTATGAATTCTCATGATTTTTTAATGGTGTATTTTTAATTGTAACTTTTTATGGAATTTGTTGCTATGATTGTAAAGTGCCTTGGTATCTGAAAGGCACTTAGTAAATAAAGTTTTATTATTTATTATTATTATTGAATTTTATGACTGGGTAACAAGGGAGGTGGATGGGGGGCAGTGGACATGGCCTACCTGGACTTCTGCAAGGCCTTTGACACTGTGCCACATAGAAGGATGTTAAACAAGCTGGGGGACATGGGAGAGGGTAGGACAGTGGTTCAGTGGGTGGGGAACTGGCTGGATTGCAGGACACAGAGTGTGGTGGTAAATGGCTGTCACTCCACAGAGGGAAGGGTGACCAGTGGGGTGCCACAGGGATCAATGCTGGGTCCAGTCCTCTTCAACATCTTTATCAGCAACATTACAAAAGACCTAAAAGGGAGAATATGCCTGTTCACTGATGACACAAAGCTCTGCAACAGGATGGACATGCTGCAGGGTGTGGATAGAATTAGGAGAGAGCTGCAGAAGCTTGAGGACTGATCATGGGAGTGGCAGTTGAGATTTAATGCAAAGAAATACAAAATAATGCATATGGGGTACAAAAACCCAGGAACAACACATCAGCTGAGGGGGGAGGGGCTATAGAATGCTCCAAGCAGGAAAGGGACCTAGGAGTTATCATCTCTAATGACCTCAAGGTAGGGAGTCAGTGTAACAAGGCAGCAGGAAAGTCAAACAGGATGCTGAGTTGCATAGGAAGGGGTTAGAGAGAAAAGGAAGTGCAGAAGAAAAAGGAAACCACTTTGGTTCTCAAAAACACTAGCAGAAAAGGTCAGAGCCAAAAGGCTGGCCTTCAGGAAATATAAGGGAATGCAGCAGGATGAAGATAGGGAGGTATACCAAACTTCCCTAAGGGAAGCAGGGAAGGCAGTAAGGCAGGAAAAGGCCCAAACCAATGAAACACTAGCACAAGCAGTAAAATAAGGTGACAAGACTTTCTATAGATACATTAGTGAAAGGAGAAAGTCTAGAGGGGGTATTGCTAAGATCAAAGGGGATAAGGGGGCATGTGAGGAGGAGGAGGACCATGTAAAAGCATCTGTCCTAAATAGATACTTCTGCTCAGTATTTACTGAAGAGAAGGTAGGGCAGGGCCCACAGCTGAGCACCATGGACACAGGGGGAAGGGAGCGGGAGGTGTGCACTAGTCCCTTCACAAAAGAAAGGGTCCTACAAGAGCTCGATAAGCTCAGGGTGAACAAGGCAATGGAACCTGATGACATACATCCCAGGATACTAAAAGAGTTAAGGGTGGAACTAGCAGAGCCATTATCAGAACTGTTTAATGAATCTCTGAGCACAGGAGAGGTCCCCGAAGACTGGAGAAGGGCTTATGTGATCCCGCTCCACAAGAGTGGTAGCAGGGAGGAGGCAGGGAACTACAGACCAGTCAGTCTTACCTCAGTAGTGGGCAAGATTATGGCGGCACTCCTTAAGGAAAGGATAGTGCAACACCTGGAATCCATAGGAGCACAGGATCCAAGACAGCATGGGTTTACAACAGGAAGGTCCTGTCAAACTAATCTCATAGATTTCTTTGACTGGGTAACCAGAGTGGTGGACCAAAGGGGAGCAGTTGATGTTGCCTAGCTTGACTTCAGCCAAGCTTTCAATACTGTTCCACATAGAAGATTGATTAATAAGCTAAGTAGGCTCGGGGTGGGTCAGAAGTTGGTCAACTGGGTGGCAAACTGGTTGATGGGCAGAAAACAGAGAGTGGTAGTAAACGGTATACAGTCAGAAGAGATGCAAGTCACAAGTGGAGTACCTCAGGGATCAGTCCTGGGGCCAGTCCTCTTTAATATCTTCATCAGTGACATTGCAGATGGACTAGAGGGTAAGGTTTGTCTGTTTGCAGATGACACCCAGATCTGCAACAGAGTAGATGATCCAGATGGGGTGGGCGGAATGAGATGAGATCTGGATAAACTAGCAAAATGGTCAGAATAGTGGCAACTGGAGTTTAACACAAAGAAGTGCAAGATCATGTATGTAGGGAAGAGAAATCCTGAAGCCACCTATAGTCTGGGAGGGGAGTTGCTGGCAGTCATAAGGGAAGAAAGAGACTTGGATGTCATCATCACCGATGACCTGAAATCATCCAAGCAGACCACTAAAGCAGTAGGTAAAGTTAGAGGGATGTTGGGATGTATTAGTAGGAGTATTACAAGTCAGAAGAGGGAGGTAATAATCCCTCTTTACAAGACACTGGTTAGGCCACATCTGGAGTACTGCATGCAGTACTGGAGGCCACACATTCACAAGGACATTAACCAAATTGAGGCAGTCCAGAGAAGGGCAACCAAAATGGTGCAGGGACTGCATCAGAAAACATATGAGGACAGATTAACGGAGCTCAATATGTATACCCTAGGGCAAAGGAGGGAGAGAGGTGATATGATCGAAACATTTAAACACCTTAAGGGCATTAACAAGATGAGAGTCTAACATGTTTCAATATAAGAAAAATATCAGGACAAGAGGACACAGCATGAGATTAGAGGGAGGTTGATTAATGGGTAATGTGAGGAAGATCTTTTTCACAGAAAGGGTGGTGGATGCATGGAATGGCCTACCTCAGGAAGTGGTGGCTATGAATACAGTGCAGGGCTTCAAACAGGCATGGGATAGGCATAAGGGAGCAATACAGATGAGTATGAATAGATAGGCCATTGACAGAGCAAAGACCGATGGCATATTCATAAGGCAGAAAAGGAAATGGGCAGACTGGATGGGCCTTGTGGTCCTTATCTGCCGTCAGCTTCTATGTTTCTATGTTTCTAACATCAGTAGGAAAAGGGAAGTCATAATTCCACTGTACAAGACACTAGTGAGGCCTCACCTCAAGTACAGTGTCCAGTTTTGGAGGCCTTGCCTACGTACAGACATAGACAGCGTGGCGGCATTTTAGAGGAGGACAAACAAGATGATGCAAGGATTACATCACAAAACCTATGAGGACAGGCTGAAAGACTTAAATATGTATTCTCTGGAGGAGAGGAGGGAGAGAGGGGATATGACTGAGACATGTAAGTACCTCATGGGGAGGAACAAGGTGCAGGAAAACACAATTTTTCATAGGAAAAGATGTTCCAGGACTAGGGGACATGGGATGAAACTGGAGGGAGGGAGGTTCAGAAGGAATGTGAGGAAGAATTTCTTCACAGAGAGGGTGGTGGACAAATGGAATGCCCTGCCAGAGGAGGCGGTGGGGGCTGAAATGATTACAGGATTTAAGTATGCATGGGATAGGCATCAGGGTCAAGGGAAGGGAACAACCTAGCTCTAGAGAAGCTTGAAGAAACAAAGGACATGCACACATGGGCAGACTAGATGGGCCATAGGCTCTTATCTACCTTCAACCTCTATGTATCTGTTTATCTAAGTGTGGAACCTGCTGCAGCTGGGGGTAGCATAAAACCCCTGATGCAACTGGCATAAAACCAT
Organism: Neoceratodus forsteri; assembly: GCA_016271365.2. Lineage (NCBI taxonomy): Eukaryota > Metazoa > Chordata > Ceratodontiformes > Ceratodontidae > Neoceratodus > Neoceratodus forsteri. The sequence goes on along the minus strand of CM057449.1, from coordinate 1,477,923,105 downwards.
TTCCAGGGCACCAATCAGGAACACTTCCCCCTTTCTGTACGCAGAATGATTAGTGACATATGTTTAGTTGACCCATTGGTACAGTGGTAGCGCTATCACTTGCATGCCGATGAGCTGAGTTTGAGAACAAGCCCGAGTTGTCAGCGGCCAGGCAGAGGAAGTAGTGAGCATCCCTGAGGATGCACTCCTTCCTGTGGGTGGGAGGGTTTCATTCACCGCTGCCACACTGCCCCCTGGATGTAGTGAATGGTAAGGGTTGGCATGACCGGGGGGGGGAGGAGCCGTGCTAGCTGCATGTGATGTCATGCTTTGGCAGGCACACATTTGTAGTCATGGCATGAGTAGTTTCTGTGAGCTGGATGAAAACCAGTGGAAAATGAAGCCCTGAACCTGATGATAACGGCCCTCTCCTGGCTCCGCCAGATCTCCCTGCCTGGACCACTGAGCCTGACACCACAGGAAGTGATCAAGGGTTGGGATCTCACCTCATCCCTGCCTGGGGGGGTAAACCACAGCTCCCTGGATGATGACACCTCAAGTCAGGTCAGGTAAAAGGGATGGTGGATAGCCTTGAGGGACAGGAAGGAGATCAGGCTCAGAGTGTGTAAGGGGCATAAACAAACAAAAAAAAATGCACATGTTTATCACATGTACATATTTATTTATTTATTTAACAGACTTTAGGATTACAACCTTTGAGTAAGGGACTCATTTACAAAGTCAGAAAAAACAAATACAAGCACTTAATACATATAGACATAGAATGGCAGCTAAAGGTTAGTTTTTTTGGTTATACAATATTGCAGAATCAAGATCAGCTATACATTGCATTGAATGTGTTACTGAGAGCTGTATTTTACAGTTTTTAAGAGAACAATAAGTTTGCTGATCGAAGGAGGGAGTAACAGGTTAGATATTTACAGCAAAGTAGAGAATTAGACAGATATCTTGTGAGAGCAGCCAAAGGTGGCATTGTTAATAGGTAATGTTTGGTAGCCCCATCGGTAGGAGCTCAGTGGCGGGGTGGTCCCATAAGATGATAGATAGATGACCCGTCACTAGCTGGTATCTTGGCAGAGCCGTGAAGTGAGAATGTGCTCTTTGAGGACTGACTTGAAAGGTCCTAATTTGGAGATGGAGGAGACATCGGAGGGGAGTTCGTTGTACCAGATTGGGGCCCTATGTGGGAATGACCTTTGGGCTAAGGAGGTTCTAACCCCTGGGATGGACCACACCTGTTGGCTGGCAGTGCGGGTGTTCACCGAGGTATGAATCATATATAAATCATGTCAGTGTAAAACAAAATTAAATAAACACAATTTAAACATTATATACAGTACACTTTCTACCAAAACAAATTACAACTATCTAGTAATAAAAACAATTGCGTGCAAAATCTGCAACTACATATGGAGTATTGGAGTATTTAACTTATGTCATAATACAGTATTTTACATGTTTGGGATATTGTGCACAATTAAATTTGTCCACATTCCTTTCTTTAAATAGGAGTAGGCAAATACAGATGTACTGAAGTAGTGGTCCCACGTTACAGTTTCAATATGTCACAAGCCTCAAGGTAAAATTTAATAATATTGTAAGTCATGGATTTCTTCTTTCCTGTTAAAAAGAGTTGTGATTTTTGAGCTGGAATTAAAGCCACTTACAGTATGTTGTTTTAAAAATTGGTGTAGCCATTTAATTCTTATATCCTTTAAAAGTGAACAATCTGGAATCAAATGGTCACTCCAAATATTCTCATCAAGGTTACATTGACATTTTCTAGGTTGCTTAACCATTTCCAAGGAAATATAGACAGATTTATAATGATAATGTATGTCAAATCTTATACTGGTGAATGATTTCCTATGTAAAGCATTCTGGCACCTAAGTAAGAAGTCCTGTACAGAATCTGGGTTGTACATTATTTTAGGTTCCATGTTAAAACGGTGACTGTGGAACCACAACCTGTGAAGAGGGCGTAAATCCCACAGCGCAATGGATCTGCAAAAAGTCTTTTTTAAGGGGACTTTGCACCCTGCACCACCCCTTGTGGGGGGCTTTGCCCCACACCTCCCCTTTATTTTATATACTAACTCCGGGGGGGGGGCATACTTCAGGGATGGTGAGAACTGCCGGTCACCTAAAAGTGTTGGCACTGTGGTTCCATCACCCTCTTCACAGGTCGCGGTTCCACAGTTTCCATTTTGATGGGCTACCATTATTTTATATTGATCAAAAAGTGCAGAGCTTTGAATTTTAGCTATTTATACTTGCTAAGCAATATCAGCTAATCTTTGGATAGCATCATCTTTATATTTTTTATTATAAAGAGTAGTTAGATACTTATCCATACTTTATAAAATAGAATTCCTAAGTTTAAGGTTTAGTTTTGTAAACCAAGACAGGGAATGTTTATTATTATGCCTATTGTACCAAAATATCAACCAACAGGCATATCTAAGTACAGTATAACCTTCAGTTCATTAAGTAATTTGTATCAATATTTTATACTCCTAAGTAATGCTTGGAGCACAATTAATTTCTGATTTGTTTCTCTCCTTAGGTGCTCTCTGAGACCACCTGTGGTAGTCCCAGAGTTAATCTTAAAACTACATTTTGAATTGGCTCTAAAGTTACAACCTGTGATTCTAATCCCCAAACCTCAGCACCATATAGTAGTACACTGTTTACCCTAGCATTGTATACATCTCTCATAGCTTTAAATGAATTGTCCGAAAATGATTTACTGAACCTATTTATTGTTAGCACAATTTGCCTAACTGATTGTTTAGTACACAGTAAGTGTTGTAACAAACCCTGCTCAGTGGATATGTATACACCCAAATATTTACAATCCTTTACTGTTTTGATTACTTTATTATCTATAGACCACTTAAATCTTAAAATTAAGGGTTTATTAAAGATCATAATTTGAGTTTTTTGGATGTTAACTTTCAGAGAAAGATCTTTCGCTGAATTACATACATTATCAAATGCTTCTTTGTAAACCTATGGCTGATCTTGACATTACAACAGCATCATCTGCATGCATTAATACACCCACAGGGATATTTATAACTGTTGGTGCGTCCATGTCAATGAGCAATAAATTATGAACTGTTTGGTCAAATAAATATTTTATAGTGTTGGCACTAGAATACATCCCTGTTTGACCCCTCTTTTTAACTGATTTTTTTAAGTAACTTTCTATCTAGAGAAGAACAAATATGTGAGTAAGTATTAGTATGTAGAGCAATAATCAACATTAATAATTGTCACTTAATGTCACTTAATGCATGAAGAGCTAACAAGGCCGAAGTCCACATACAGCTCTTTTAGACTAAATTGTAAAAACTCATATCACCACTCCCTGCCATACACTTATCTAAGCTGCTTTTAAAAAGTTTCTTATTTTCACTTATTATTATGTTTTCAGGGAGTTTATTCCATAATTTTGCATCCCTTTGTGTGTAGAAGTTTTTCTTTTGTTTGTCTTGAAGTTCCTAACCCTGACCTGTAATGGGTGCCAACTCAGAACAGAGTTTATATCTTTATAGTCTATGTTTAGTTCATTCATCATAAATGGGTCATTCATTATATCGTAATAAAATAGAAAATCATCTAATTTCCTTCTTGTCTCCAGACTATGTAACTCAAGATGTTTTAACCTTTCCTGATAAGTTTCAGTAAGAATGTTTTTTAGTGTTTTTGTGTACCTATGCTGTACCCTTTCCAATCTATCCACCTCTTTTCTCAAGTAAGGACTTCAGATCTGACTACAGTAATCCAACTGTGGCCTGACATACAATAGATACAACAACAAAATCACTTCCCATGTCCTACTTTTTATATTCCTTTTGATAGCTCCGATTGTTTCTTTTTTTTTCTTGCCTTTGCAGTTACTGTGGTGCAATGCTCCTTAAAATACAGCTCACTGTCTATTAATATTCCCAGATCTTTTTCTATTCTTTTTGTAAATTATAGATGTTTAAGATGTATTTATTTTTGGGGTTCTTTCTGCCCACAGCATTTTTCAGTGTTTAATGACATTCCCCATGTTTGCACCCACTTTTCTATAGTGTTTATATCATCCTGTATAAGTATACTTTGAGTTTGTTGTTCCACATACACCACTTAATTTCACATCATCTGCATACTTGGGGATATAATTATGAATAAATTCCTCCATATCTGCAGTAAAAATCTGAAATATTAGTAGTCCCAATACCGACCCCTGCGGCACCCCACTGGTCACACTGCCCTCCTCTGAAAGGTATCCCTTTTTTGTTACTGTTTGTGTTCTTCCTCACAACCAGTTTATTATCCATGTAATAATATGTTTGTCAATACCATATTTCAATAGTTTCTTACCTACTGTCCAATGTGGCACGGAATCAAATGCTTTACTGAAATCTAACAAAATTACTCATAAGGGTATCCCCTGTTCAAATGTTTGCTCACCTATTCATAGAAACAAATCAAGTTTGTATTACACAATCACCCTTGTCTAAAACCATGCTAATTTGTATCAAACAAATAATTGTGGATCAATGTTAAGGTCAGCCAAGATTTTCCAGATGGTGTTTCTATTAACTTTATTAGAGGAATTTCAAAAATCTTAACAACAACAATATAAACTCCCCCTCTTATCCTTAGCATATTTTTCAATCAAAATTATTGATAATGAAAATATTATCAGAAGTGGACCTATTAGATCTGAATCTGAATTGATTTTCAGATAATATTTGACTATCCTCAAGCCAACAACTATTTTATCAAGAAGACAATGATAATAAATATTGGTGGGTGTACACAGCAAAGAGATTGGCCTGTAATTTGCAGGGTCATCATTTGGACCTTTTTTGTGTGCATAAACAATTTCTGTGGTTAGCCATTCATCTAATATACTGTAGGTATTATTAACATAATTAAAGAGGGTGGCAAATAGTTGAACCCACCAGGTAATGTTCACTTTAAAAATTCTGCAGGCAATACATCTGTTCCAGGGGCTTTATTATTTTTTTGAGCTAGAATATATCCCTTGAGTTCTCTGTATGTAATCAGATTCCATAATCCTGAAGGTATCACCTTAAGCATTTTGTTAACATCCATAGTGGATTCCTCATTATCCCCATCTATGTCTTATGGGGGGGGGGTATAAATTATAAAAAAGGTTTCCCAAGTTTTAGGTGAAATGTTAGCATCAATATTACAGTGGATCATATCATGTCTTAAGGCAAATAATGACCAGAATTTGTTATATCCTTATCCTTGACTGCCATCTGCAATTCTTCCCAAAGTTTTTTTCTCAAAGTCCTCTATTGTTTTGTTTTAAATAGAGCCTGTATTATTTTTTTTAATTCTATTAAGGCTTTACTAAGTAGTAAATCAGAATTTTTTAATACACACCTCATGATCCAATTAATAACTGTTTTAATTATTTTACAATCTTTATTAAACCAAGGGACATTAGTTTTTAAATGCAAATCTTGAGGTTTCATATCCATATTATTTAAGCTATTGGTCAATAGTTTTGTTAGTTTGTTATAGTTGGAAAAGACTTCAACACTAGCAATAATCTTTTTCATAAGTAGGAACATCAAATTATCAGTTTGAAAACTTTCTATCTTTAACTGTATGACTGGATTCTATATAATTTTGAATTTATTATACTGATAGAGTTGTGCATTATCCTCCTTGCAGGTTGTGCTATCCTGTATTCCTATTTAATCAAGACATATAACAATTGGGGGGTGATCATTGATAACATTTGGTAGAACCTTAAAAAATGCTATTATTTGCCAATTAAAAATGTCACAAATGGCATATTCCAAGACTAAACCTCCTTATTTATCCTTTTTTATAAAAATAAAGAAACCCCTGTTGTCTCCACTTACTCAACCATTGACAATACACATATGATTTTTTAGAAGGCAATTCAAAAGTATTTTACCTTTAGTATTTATTATACTATCCATGGATATCCTATTACTTATATCCAAAATTGTATTAATATCCTCAATAATAAAATGCCACAAATTTGAGGCTCAGAACCAACTCTTACATTAAAGTCACCCAACCAGATAACAGTGATATTGGTATTTAATATAGGGATCTTGAATTTAATACTCTAGTAAAGCATACAACAATTTTCAGTAATATTATCACTCCTGAAGTGATAATACCACACTTCAAGAGTGGTAATACTATTGTTCAGGTTCTGTAATAGTATCATTTGGGACCTGAATGATAGTATTATCACCAATGCTCAACAGCTCAAGTGCACAACTCCCCAAATCAGTAAAGCTGGCAAACGTCAATCAAGCATTCACATTCACAATGCAGCTAATCATTGACTGCTTTCTGTCTGTGGGTGGCCAAAACAGTTTCAAAGACATAGTGGCGGTCTCTTGCTTAGTGAGAGTGTAAAATGTTCATGTTTTTTTTAAATCATACCACAAAAGGATTTATCTGGCAGATCCTGTGCTCCTGCAAGAAGGCAAAAGGTATGACTAAAACAAAACTGTCTGTGTGTGCATGTGGGTGGTAGGGATGGGAAGGACAGAGAGAGAGGCACATCCTGTCTGAGAAAGTGCAGTGGTTGGCTAGGACTCAGACATTTCTTCACAGAAGAGCCGACCACCTGTAACAAAACTACATTGGGAAAAAAATAACTCGTTGCATCCATATATTAAAAAAATAATGGATATCTCACAAGGCATTACCGGTGAGATACCATCTTGAGGTTCTGGACACTGTAGCCTCTTGAGCTTTGTTGTCGCGGTTCCTACTTGTCCAGAACCTCCCAGTGATATTACTCACTGGTAATGCCCAGTGAGCTATCCATTATTCTCTTTATATTGCTCTTATGTTCATGAACATTTGCATCATATCTTCTAGTTTTTGAAAAAAATTAGAACATGTAATAGATGGCTCGATGTAAAAACTAACAATGTACAAATATCATTTTTTTTTGGCAAAGTCAAAATAACAGATAAACAAAAATCCCTTTCCATAAGTATAGGATCCTTTTGAATATAGATTTTAGATGAAACCAGCATGATTGTTCCACCTTTATTATGACCAATACCATTATGGGGCTTTATTGCATTGCCCTCATATTTGACATACCCACTAATATAAACTTCCTGATTCTCTCCTGCCCAAGTTTCTTGTAACAAGATTATAGAGTGTTTCTTAACTTCAGCTGTCGATTTCTTCTCCACCAATTTGCTTTTAATACCCGTTATGTTCCAGGAGATTATTGGTAAGTACCTATCACTTTGACTCAGATAATTATCTACTGGGCAATCAGTGGTTTCTTCCATAACCCTTTGTTGTCAATCCAAGGCTTCTGCTGACAAAACCCCAAATTTGTTGGTTAGTTATTTCAGGCATGTCATCTATCTCATCTTCACAAACACTATCCTCTTTATCTAAGATCCATACACAGTTGTTATTAATTCTAATTTTCTGTAATTTCCTCCCCCAATAAAATTATCTTGAGTATTAGAATCATTCAGTGAATGTTATTTTACCACTCTTTTAGCTATTTACTCAATAATGGATTGCTGTTTTGCTTGTTTCTTTTTAAGCAGTCTTTTGTTTAACAGTTGTTTGATTACCACAGACCACTGTTGGTATAATATGGTCTTCTGATAATGTATCATTCAGAAGTATACCATTGTCCACGAGAATTAGTCTTCCAAAATTCTTTCTCTTATGTGTGCAGAGTTAAGGATCAGACAGGTGTCCCTTTTTCTGGCTTAAAACTTATACTTATATATAGAAACAATGTCATCCCCTTTAAATACATCCTGAAGAACTGATTTAAATAAATTATAAACTGTAATTTTAGGTAAATATTGTGTTTCTCTTTTTGTTAATGAGAGGCATTTAATATATACAGTTTTCAATCCATCTATTGTTTTTTGTTCTGTAATCTTTCCCCAAATGTTCACCTCTGTCCTTGAATGAGTGGGTGACCTTTTATTCCTTTTTGAAATAAAATAATTTCTTGTTACATGATCTTCAACCTCAACCCCATCTGTATCAATTAAGGCCCCTGTCTGAGTGCTAACCATTTTCAGCAGCTTTCTTGTTTTCTTTTCTGTTTTTTTATCTTCTATTTTTTCCTTTTAAGTCCAGTACCAAATTTTCAATTTCCCTTGTCTCCTTTTCTTGCATCTTTGTTGTGATTTGCTTTATTTGTTTTGATCTGCTGCTAGTAATACTGGGAATTTTATTAGGCCTATTACCCCATTCATTTATATCTTTACTTATAACTTTTTTTTACTATTCTTAGACTCATTTTCCTTAACTAACTTATTTATTCTAGGACAGTCATTTTTTATGTATCAATGGCATGCAGAATTTCCTTTAATAGGAAATTATTCTGTATAAAGAATAATTGGCTGGGCAGACTCATTGGGCCACAGACCCATTTTCTGCCAACAACATTTATATTTCTCTGTTACTGTATGTTATGAGTCCTTAGAAAATTGACTTTTTATTTCCTGGGCTCTGATTGGTTGGTACCCATTCCAGAGGGGTACAATAAGTTTCGATAGATGCCTAGGAAATAAAAAGTTCCAGCCTCCCATGTCCTAGTGTCAAACTGGTATCCTTGTGCTAGTTTGAAATTCAAAAAGTCAGTAGCCACCATTTTTTCCTAATCGCTTAGCGAGAGAGTGAGTGAGAGTTCTCCCTTCAGTCCTTAGACCAGACATTACATCCAGTAATGTAAAACAATCACAGCAGTATACAGAGAAAACAAATAAAAACAACCTTTTTTTATTTCTTCTTCTGCTGCCCGCTTACTGAGCAAGTGTGCCAGTTGCCTGGTACAGTCTTTCTTGACTTTACTATGCCTCCATTCTCCCCAGCTGTTAAGAAAAAAAAGCAAAGAACTTTCCAGTGTAAACTGCCACAGAACACAGATCACCTTCTAGATATGTCCTGAGACAACAGTACCTAATGGTTCATGTCTGCTGACAGTTCTGTTGTCTTTTCCAGCTCCTCTGGTTCAGTGTCTGTGTACTAGGCTCACTCACTGTACCAAACAGCACTCCTCTTCACACTCGTGGTCCTCAGGGCAGGCAGCAAGGACTGGGAAACTGAAAAAAAACCCCAACAAAACCATTACTTCAAATCCTCAGGGCAGGCAGTGGGGGTCAGAAGTTCCTACAGAAATCACATACAATTCTGGTCCCCAGAGCAGGTAGCGGCAATTGGAAAAAAACAGGAAACATGATCTGATTCATTCCTGGTTCTCTGGGCAGGCAGTGAGGACTGTGAAGCTGTAAACAAACAAAAAAGAAAGAAAAATATGAAGCAAGGCAGGCAATGAGTAGTGAGTCATCATTGTAATGAGATATAACAATACTTCCCCTAGTGACGACTAGTGGAGCAACTATTCCAGCAGTATAGGGTCTATTTTACTAAGAAAAGGACTAAAAATACCATTTCAGTTATTTTTTTAATAGAATTACTTTTGTTTTTTTTTTGTAATACAGTAAAAAAATTGCCATTTTCTAACTGCAATAATACCCTCCAGGGTGGGCGGTATGGGCAGTACCAGACCTTCCAGGGTCTATAAGGCCCTCTGCCTGTGGTGTCAGGCCTCATTACACTCCTAGGTGGTCTGGTATTGACCAGTACCACCCACCCTGTTGGATATTATTGCTTGCCTAGTGGACCCTTACTCTACTATCATTTGTGCCATTCTCCACAACCCTCTTTTACTATCCCCATATGTCTATCCCACCTGTGTTTAAATCCCACCACTGTTTTGGCACATATTACTTCCTTTGGCAGCTTGTTACACATCTCTACCACTCTGTCAGTAAAGAAATACTTCTGGACATCATCTCTGATCCTCCCTATCACCACCTTCACAGAGTTTTTCCTTGTACCTATGTCCATACCTATTGTAAATAAATTCCTGCTCTCCACCCTGAATTTCATGAAGAGAAACATATATGTCTTTAGTAGGGCGGTGTGAATACCTTATTCTGAATACTGAGGTTGAATATTATATTAGGGTTTCCAAATATTCAGGTAGTTGGTACTCATGATTCATTATTTGTCTGTGTCAGGGAGAAAAAAAAAAACAACACTTAAAACACTCTATTCCCTCAGGTGATAGCCAGGGCTAATTTCCTGGCTACCATCTCAGCCCTCCAATTCATTTTCTACCCACCTCCCCATTTTCTGGGGCCCCAGAGAGAGAGAAAGTGCCAGAGTAAAAAAATTCAATTGTCACCTAAAAGCTCTATGCCGGGGGCTGATAGCATCTTTTCATTCTCAGCCCCACAGGCAACTCAGACTCATCCCCCACTGCCCCCTCAATCCCTGTTAATTTGTGAAAGAAACCACCTCTATCCTACCTTTTTTGTAAATAAATGTCCCCTCCTTCCCCTGAAAGTCCCCAAACCCCAGTTTCATCTGTCTTTAAAATACCGTTAAAGAAGGAAACCATCCTGTTGTGTAGTGAGCCTCTTTGCTCGTAAGTGTCTGAACTGGTATGAATGGTGATTGACTTCAGTCCTAGTAGTAATACCTGATTGACTTGGAGACTGTGTGGGCATACTCACATGGGCATTCCAGCTATCTGTGCATAACCATTTTCATTTTTTTCAAATGTCCCTTCCTCCTTCCCCCACCCTTGTTACTTTTCAGCCGTGTTACAATGCCCAGTTAATTACACTCTACTTGAGGACTGTTCAGCTTATTCAGTGCTGCCATGTGTCTCCCAATTGTCACTTTTTGTTTTCCAGCTTCTATTCTTAACTTGCCTATTATCTGTTTTGCTCCTAGATCCACCCTCTGATTTTCCTTCCCCACATATATCGCTTATTTCTCCTTACCTCTTCACTAAGTTTGGTATTTTCTCTTTATAGGTAATTCCCGAAGAAGACCTACTGTATGGTCGAAATGTCATGTCTAACTTTATTTTCTATTTTCAGTATCCATTTAATATTACCTTTTTGTTTTGTTTTCAGCCCACATGCTCACGCAGCACCTTTTTATGTTTGCTTGCATGCATGCGCAAGAAACATATTGCGGCAGCTTGCTGTAGTAGTGAGTTGTAGAGGTGCAGCAGTGTTGTGACCAATGCCTGCAGTCCATTTTGGGGCTCATCTCTGTGATGCCAATAGAGGAGTATGCTGTCGATAACAGCAGTATTGTAGCATGTCAGAAACTTGCCGCTGTGATCAGGGAGTGCCCCGTCATTTAACAATCAGCTGTTTTTGCTGCTGGGAAGGTCCCTGTTTCCAGCAGCAAATCACTGCTTGCCTTGTCTGGTGTACCATTTCAATAAAAATGGCAGTGGCTGTTACTGGCTGCCTCTCGCAGTCCCATGAAAGCCGAAGGGGGTGCCCAATCCCCCTGTCAGCATACCCCCTCCCAGTTCTTTTGCCCACGGGGTAGCCCAATCCCTGTCAGCATAATGTCCCCCTCATTTATTTTAAATAAACATGGCAGCGGCTGTTGCTGGCCGCCTCTCACAGTCCCCATGAAAGCCAATGGCAGTGCCCAATCCCCCTGTCGGTATGCCCCCTCCCAAGTTAATTTGCTGATGGGGAGCCCAATTCCCCTCAGCATAATGACCCCCCCCATTTGTTGTGTGCTAAGGGGCCCAATCTATTGACTCATGCACTCCAAAGACTCTGTATGTGCCGAAGGTTGCCTAATCCCCATCGGCTACAGCCCCCAACAGACACCCCTTTGTCCCTGTAATAGAAAAACTGCCTTTTTTTTTTAAACCCTGTAAAAACAGAAAATCATCCCTCATTGTCTCTGGTGCACCCTCCCCCAACCTGTGCCCACCCTCTGCGTAGCCGACCTCCCCACACACCCCTCACCCCATACTTACCTCCAGAGAGCAGTGCAACAATCTTCACTGGAGTGGGAACATGTCTGCACTCTTCAAAGCCGACCGCAAACTAAATAAATGCCGGTAAGCTGTATAATGGCATAAATGGATTGGTTTCAACTTAGGTGGATATCTCAGCCATTTTTGTGAATTCTGGCACCACATGTTCAACATGGGGTTCTTGGGACCCCATCTCATGAATTAAGTGACTGCCATCTGGTTATTCGTTCCCGAAAGGTGATTTCACGTTTACTGTGCGGAATCACCTTTCAGGACCAATTGATGAAACGACAGTGTCACTGTTCATGAGGTTGGCTCCCAAAAAGCCTATGTTGCAAATTTGGTGAAAAAATTCCAAAGAATTACTGTGTTACGAGTGTGCATTGCACAGTTTAAACACACACTCATAACTTCGAGAATTTGCAATATTTTCACTCCAGATTTTCAACATTGCCATTTTTTTCACACCTTCTTATGAACAGTACAGCTGTAATTTTTCACATCCTGGTTGAAATGTGTTTTTACACTTCCAGCACACAATAGCACAGTCGCTGCAAGAAATTAGTGTTCTGGACAGATTAAGAAAATCACAGTGACACTGTTCATGAGCGGAGGTCCCAAAATGCCTATGTTGAAAATTTGGTGACAAAAGTCTATAAAATGACTATGTTACAAATGTGTGTTGCACAGTTTCCATGTACACTCATAACTTTGAGAATTTGTAATATTTTCATTCAAGATTTTCAGCATTTTGCACACCTCCTTATGAACAGTACAGCTGTCATTTTTCACATCCTGTCCGAAATGTGCTTTCGCACATCTGGCACACAATGGCACGGTTGCTGTGGGAAATCAATGTTTGGGACAGATTAAGAAAATCTTAGTGACACTGTGCATGAGCAGAGGTCACAAAATGCCTATGTTGAAAATTTGTTGAAATAATTCCACTAAATGACTGTGTTACAAGTGTGTGTTGCGCAGTTTCCACGTACGCTCGTAAGTTCGAGCATTTTTTATATTTTCCCTCCATATTTATAACATTGACATCTCTTCACACCTCTCTAAGAACAGTACAGCTGTAATTTTTCACAACCTGCCTGAACTGTGTGTTCACACATCTGGCGCAGAATGGCATGGTTGCTGTGGGAAATCAACGTTTAGGACAGATTAACAAAATCACAGTGCCACTGTTCATGAGCAGAAGTCCCAAATGCTTTCATTAGGTGGGGGTCACAAAAAAGGCCATGTTGAAAATATGTAGTGCAAATACCAACAATCGCCTGGTGCATTAGGGTTTCTAACCATAACTTCCCACCCTGTGCAGACTAACAGGTATCAGGGGTGTGCCTTTGAATTGCCAGCTGTAATGCTCATGCCATTCCACCCCCACCCCCACCCTAAAGCCAGCGACAGGCATCAAGGTGTGCCTTGGACTCTTCAGCCCCAGAGTTCACCCCATTCTCTATACTGCACTCACTACCATCATGACCAATCTCATGCCACCCGCCACTTCTACCTGACAATGGCGTTGCCTGCTCATTCCTTCCTACCTCTCTCCACTCCATATGCAGTTCACCATCAAAACTTACTCATACTGGCTATTGCTGTTTCTCTCTGCAAACCACTGTTCATGCCATGCTTAATTCAACTTTGAAATGTAATATATGTATCAATTGCTTCCTTTGTATTGTTGTTCCCCTACATCCTTTGACGTGGAACCTTTGTAAATGAGCAGTCCCTGCTCAAAGGTACTTGTAATCCTAGAGTTTACTAAATAAAAAAAAATAAATAAAATAAAATAATTTCAGCATATGTCCTTATGAAATGGGGTGACTGTACAGCTGAACACCCCAAGGCACACCTCCACACTTTTTGGTGTCTGCAGGATAGGGTGAAGTGAAATGCCATGAGTGTTATGGGCGATGACTCAAAGGCACACCCCAATGCTTGTCCATCTCTGCAGGGTAAAGGTGGGATTGGCATGAGTTCAATACTTCACTGCCATTCCTATTCTGCATTTGTCTAACTCCTGCATGTGCAATGCTAATATCAGCAAGCAAACATTCAGCATTGACAAATGCTTGTTTTTGGATATGTTAGTGATGCTTTTGTCATGGCTGATATAGTGCAAGGAAGCACAATTTTGACTGTGGCAAAGGAAACTATGATATGAATTTCACAATCAAGTACATAGTAGATTCATAAATGAACATTCAGAGTGAGTGAACTGTTTAAAGAGAAACAAATGAGCATGACATACAGTATATTTCAGTTTATCATTGAAGAAAGTAAAATAAGTCATTCAGAAAAATCTTAATGATTATTTTTTTAAGATTTAGAGCTAGATTCTCAAAGCTCCCGGTGCAGCACAATGGGGCACCATAATGAATGGTGCAACGTGCCCCTTGTGCCAAATCATGTGCTTGGAGTGATTCTCAGAGACAGCCTGTGTCACCCACAGCTTGCCTGCCCCAAATGGGGCTTGCACCAGCTGTGTACCAAAATGGACTGCAACATGGCACTAGGGGGCATGTGGCTGATGCAAGCTGCCACATTCCTCAATGTGGAATTCTCAGAACTCTCCCAGAGGGAGAAATTCTAAGTGCCCTTAGACCAGCCTGGGCTGGTCTAAGGGGACTTAGAAAATTCTCCTCTGGGAGAGTAACCTTTTTTCAGTGTGCCATGGTCCACCTCCCCAATCCTCACTGTTCCTGTTAACATAACATTCAAAAAAGCACCTTTCATTGGTGGTCAAGTGGCCCCGCTCCCTGCTGTCCCCATTATCATAACATTGAAAAAAGCCCGTTTCAGTGGTGGTCCAATGGCCCCCCCACCCCAACAGATAGTGCCCACCAGCCCGCTCCCCACCCCCATCCTGTGACAGAGTAGGTGACCGACATAGCCCTCCTTACACCTCTGTGGCTGGCCCCCGACAGAACTGTCACTGGCGCGTACTATACGGTATCGCTCAGTGACGGTCGAGCTGGGAGGGCAGCCATGGAGGAAGTGTGGGAGGGGCTGTGCCAGTCACCAGCTCTGTCACGGGACGGGGGGAACAGGGTGGTGGGCAATACCTGCTGGGTTGGAGGGCACTGGACCACCAATGAAAGGGACTTTTTTAATGTGATGATAACGGGGTCAGCAGGGATTGGGGAGAGTGGGCCACTAAACCACTAATGAAAGAGTCTTTTTTTAATGTTATGATAATGGAAGACAGCGGGGATTGGGGAGGAGGCCACTGGACCATCAATTCAAGGGGCATTATTTAATGTTATGATAACGGGGACATCGGGAGTCGGGGAAGGGGGCCACTGGACCACCAATGCAATGGGCATTATTTAATGTTATGATAAGGGGGATGTCAGGGATCGGGGGAAGGAGCCACTGGATCACCAACAAAAGGGGCATTTTTAATGCTATGATAATGGGAACAGTGGGGATTGGAAAGGGGGGCACTGGACCACTGGGGATGGGTATTGCTGTTGGTGCAGAGGGGATTGGGGATGGGACGCTGCTTGCCTTTGCCATAAGGTGCCTGTGGCAAACCCTTCCGTGCGTTATGTGTTTGTCACATGGGAGAGGTTGCCGCAAGTGTGGGGACTGGCAAGGCTAGAGGAATGGTCAAATGTATGGCAGCTTAGATTCAATGCTCAGAAGTGCAAGGTAATGCACCTGGGAAACAAAAACCCAAGGGAAGAGTACACAATGGGGGGTGAGATACTAACAACAACAAAAATGGAAAGGGACCTGGGGGGTAGTCATATCAGATGACCTAAAGGTGGGCAAGCAATGTGAGAGGAAGCAAGAAGGGCTGTGGGGATACTGGGATGCATAGGGAGGCAACACCAGTAAAAACAGGAAGTTATTATCCTCTGTACAGACAGCTGGTCAGACCCCATCTGGAGTACTGTGTGCAGTTCTGGAGACCCAGTCTTCGAAAGACATAGACAGGATGGAAGCTGTCCAGAGGAGGGCAACTAAAATGGTGCAGGGTCTGCACCGGAAGACATATGAAGAGAGACTTAAGGAGCTTAATATGTATAGCTTTGAGGAAAGGAGGGACATGATAGAAACTTTCAAGTACCTCAAAGGAATCAACAAAGTCCAAGAGGGTAGCATCTTTCAGAAAAGAGATGTGCAAGAACAAGGGGCACAATTTGAAGATAGAGGAGGGCGGCTCAGAGGTAATTTAAGTATTTTTCACAGAGAGGTTGTGGATGCATGGAATGGCCTTCTGGAGGAGGTCGTGGAGTCAAAAACAGTGGTGGAATTCAAGCATGCATGGGACAGTCATAAGGCAATTCTAGGGGATGGGGGTAGAAAGAAGTAGGCTGCTGGTTAACTAGGATCTGCAGCTTATCCAGTAGACAGGGAAATGGGCAGACTGGGTGGGCCAAGTGGTCCTTATCTGCTGTCAAATTCTATGTTTCTATGTTTCTATGACTTATGCACTCAGACCCCTCCTGTACCAGAATCAGGTGCAGAGTCCGTGGTGCACCGGGCTTTGGCAAAAGCTGCTGTTTGCCACAGCTTGTGCCGACCTAAGTCTGTTTTGAGAATTGAGTCCTTAATCTCTACAAATGTTGAGTGTTTGCTTTGCTCTATAAAAAGTGAGATGTCGTATACTTTCATCTATCTTTAAAATACCTTTAGATAAGGAAACCATCCTGTGGTGGAGTGAACTGGAATGAATGGTGAGTGACTTCTGTCTTAGCAGTAATACCTGATTGGCTTGTGTATTTTCTGCATGTATTTCACTATTGCCATGTTGTAAAAATTGATACTGCATTTACATCATTATTGCCTTGTTTGTTTTGTGTATACCGAATATACTGCCTGTTTAAATTGTGTAACCCTGTTACATGCTCTTGTTGCTCTTATCTCTTGTTATCTGCTGCTTTTCGATCCCCCCTATTTGTGGATCCCTACTATTATTTTTCCTTCATCTACTCTTTCTCAACTCCCTACCTACTTGTTTCTAATCCCAACCCCTTTCCTGCCATTTACCCCTTCCCGTATCCCCTGGCTGCCTTCACTCTTCCCTCTCCCCTTCATATTGACAATTACACTAACTCTCTTTGTTGGGTCTCCCTATCTTTCTACCACTGTATCACTCCTCCCTGTGCTGAGTCTCTCATGCTGCTTTCTTTCTTCTTTCTTCCCATGGCTTATTGGCTACTACACTAACTCCCTATACTGGGTCCCCCTAACTTCCCTCACTGTGCTGCTCCAACCCTTGCCAGCAGAGCCCTCCTCCTCCCCCAGCTGCCTTTACTCCCCCTTACTTTTCTGTCAATTGTGCAAACTTCCTATATTGGGACCAGGGGTGTAGCCAAAGATTTCAGATCTGCACACCAAGTGGACTCACTGCTACCCCCCCTCCCGTTAGGGTGTGCTACCTCCCCCCAAGGGTGTAGCCAGACAATATACAAATGTATGTACACTAGGACCATGTTTGTTGCCTCATTTGGCACAATAAATACAACTAGGAGCATCAACTAGGAGCAGATTTATCCTGGACTCCCTTCAGGGTGCCTTCCTCAAGCAACTGGTCATGGAACCAACTCAGCAGAAGGCAATACTGGACCTTGTGCTCACAAACAGGGACAGTGTGATGGGGGTAAGAGTGGGGGAGCACCTGGGGAACAGTGACCACCAGTCACTGTGGTTTGAAATCACAGAAAGAGCAGAACCAAACCACACAAAAACACGTATCTTGGATTTTAGGGGGGCAAACTTTGGGAAAATGGGGAGATACTTGAAAGAGGCATTAAGGAGAATGGGGCAGGAATCAGGGGTTGAGAAACAGTGGGAAGTATTTAAAATGGGGATTACAAGAGCAACAGAATTATGTATTAAGCAGGTTAGCAAGAGGAAAAGGAAGAGGAGACCATTATGGTTTTCCAAAGAGGTAGCAAAGAAAGTGAAAGCCAAAAAGATTGCATTCAGAAAATACAAAAAGACACAGGCAGAAGGGGATAGGGAGAAGTACCAGGAGAAGCAAAGGGAGGCAGAGGGGTCAGTAAGGGAAGCCAAAGCTCAGACAGAAGAACACATTGCAAAATCAGTGGGTAGAGGGGACAAAACCTTTTACAGATACATTAGTGAAAAAAGAAAGGCAAAGGGAGGGATAGTGAGACTGAAGGGGGAGAATGGGGGCTGTGTGGAGGATGACAACAGTAAAGCTGACATATTGAACAGGTATTTCTGCTCAGTCTTTACTGAGGAAGAGGAGGGTAATGGGTCTGAATGGAGTACAAGGGTGAGAATGGTGCAGAAATGGACACAAGTCCCTTTACAGAGAAAGGGTCCTGAAGGAACTGGAAGTAATAAGAGTTGATAAAGCAATGGGGCCAGATGGGGTGCACCCAGGGTCCTTAAAGAACTAAGAGAGGTGGTGGCTGAACCTCTTGCTATCCTGTTTAGCTGATCACTAGAAACAGAGAGGTACCCAAAGACTGGAGGATAGCAGATGTAGTCCCCTTATACAAAAGTGGGAACAAAGAGGAAGCGAAACTACAGGCCAGTCAGCCTCACCTCGGTGAGTGGGAAAATCATGGAAGCACTACTGAAGGAGAGATTGGTGGAACATCTGGTTGTCAATGGACTACAGGACCCAAGGCAGCATGGTTTCACCAGGGGAAGGTCATGTCAGACCAGCCTCATTGAATTTTTTGACTGGGTGACTAGGGAGGTGGATCAAGGGAGGGCAGTGGACATGGCCTATCTGGACTTCAGCAAGGCCTTTGACACTGTGCCACATAGAAGACTATTGCACAAACTGGGGAATATGGGTGTGGGCAGGACAGTAGTGCGGTGGGTAGGTAACTGGCTGAGCAGCAGGACACAGAGGGTGGTGGTAAATGGCTGTCACTCCACAGAGGGAAGAGTTACCAGTGGGGTACCACAGGGATCAGTGCTGGGATCGGTACTATTCAATATCTTCATCAGTGACATTGCGCAGGACCTAGAAGGCAGAATTTCACTGTTCGCTGATGACACAAAGCTCTGTAACAGAGTAGACACACCAGAGGGTGTAGACAGAATAAGAAGGGACCTGCAGAAACTTGAAGAATGGTCAGGGGTTTGGCAGTTGAAATTCAATGCAAGGAAGTGCAAGATAATGCATATGGGGCACAAAAACCCTGGCACAATATATCAGTTGGGGGGTGAGGATATAGCATGCACCAAGCAGGAAAGGGATCTTGGGGTTATCATCTCTGATGACCTCAAGGCAGGGAGACAGTGTGACAAGGCAGCAGGTAAAGCAAATAGGATGATGGGATGCATAGGCAGGGGCATCACCAGCAGGAAAAGGGAGGTCATAATTCCACTATACAAGACACTAGTGAGGCCGCACCTGGAGTACGCTGTGCAGTTCTGGAGACCTAAGGACATAGACAGGGTAGAGAAGGTTCAGAGGAGGGCAACAAAGATGGTGCATGGATTGCATCACAAGTCCTATGAGGACAGGTTGAAGGCACTGAACATGTACTCCCTGGAGGACAGGAGGGAGAGAGGGGATATGATAGAGACATACAAGTATCTTACAGGGAGGAACAGGGTGCAGGAATGCACTATTTTTAAGCAAAAAATATGTTCCAGGACTAGAGGGCATGGGATGAAGTTGGAGGGAGGACGATTCAGAGGAAATGTGGAAGAATTTCTTCACAGAACGGGTGGTGGACAAGTGGAACACCCTGCCAGAGGAAGTGGTGGGGGCTGAAACAATCACGGGATTTAAGAATGCATGGGATAGACATAAAGGAATTCTGGAGGTCAGGAGTAAGGGGCAACAGACTTCTTGGAAAACATAAACTGAACTTACAGACTTAAATGGGCAGACTGGGTGGGCCATAGGCCCTTATCTGCCGACACTGTCTATGTATCTATGTAACTTTTGTATCTCATGACAGTGGTTGTTGCCATGCATGGATAAATGCAAATGCCATGCATTGCTCCCTAAGACACTCACATACCAGCCCAGAGCCTGCAAAGTTGTATTGTCCTTGGGATGCAAAGACAGTATTAGTGACCAGTCCTTCAAGTTTAGACTCCTATGAATAAAATTAAAGAAGGGTTCAACATTTTATTGTTAGTTTTCATGGAAAAGGGAAGCAATTAAGAGCCTATTTGCTACCCCCCTAAATAAAATTGCACACCATGGAGTACTTGGAGTATGCCTGGCTACACCCATGATTGGGGCCCCTATATTTGTATCACTGTGCTGCTCACTTGTTTCTACCTGCCCCATCTCCTATTCTTCCTGCCTCAACAACCCTCCTCCTCCCCCAGCTACCTACACTCCTCCTCCTTCCCCTTACTTTTTTGTCAGTTGTGCAAACTCCCTATATAGGGTCCCCTATCTTTGTTCCACTTCACTGGTCGCCTGTTCTACCTGGCCCATCTACTGTTCTATCACCTTCTCAACCCTCCTCCTCCCCACCTCCCATTTTATTTTCTCAAACTGTTTCTCCCTGCCTTCCTGTAAAATTCCCACATGTCCCACCATGCAGTTGACCTCTTTGACTCTCTTCCCTGTCAGGCAAGCCTGTACTCCCCTCCCCTTAGCTCTTCCACTACTCCCTTTTTGTGGTGCTCTTTCACAGCCTCCAATCTTTCTAATTATGTTGCTCATCACCCTTTCTCTCATTCCCCTCCTGTTTTCCCCTCCCTTCCTCCCTCTCTCCTATTGGCTTCCCTTCTCCCCCCTCCTTCTCCCTCCCCCCTGCTCCTGCCTTCCCTCTCTCTCCCCCATTCCCCCTGACTCCTAGGTTGCTCCCTCCTTTCCTCCTCTTAGCTCCACCTTGACACTTTTAGATCTTTCTCCCTCCCACCCCTCCTCCTCTCCCCAGCACTCCCTCTCTTCCCCCTCTCCTGCCATGCAAATACATCTCTGATTCCATTAAGCTCCTCATCTTGCTACTGCACTTAGTGGCAGGTGATACTGAGCCTAATCCTGGCCCTACACACTACCCTTCCACTTGTCTCCACAAAGGGTTGCAAGTGGCACACATCAGTGTCCGAAGCCTCATCCCTAAGATAGATCAACTGCAACCACTCTTGGTTCATCTTCAATCAGATGTGTTAATAATGTCTGAGTCTTGGTTATCTCCCAAGATTCCTGATCCTGCAGTCATCATACTTGGACAAACTAGTGAAGAACATGGAGCACGCACTGCAGACCTTAAGTAAATTATGTGCTATGTTGGCTAATCTTGTCAACAAAACCACAAAAAATCAATCCATATATAAAAAATTTTACTTAAGTTTTATTCACCATCTCTGGGCACATCTCACTTGGCAGGATCATGCTTTGAGGGGTGGTGGTGTTGCCATCTACCTCTCCTCTACCATCTAGCCCATCCCTGTGCTCTCTGTCACCTCCCTTTCTGCATGTGAACTATTCCTTCTCAAACTCTCTTTATCCCAGACTCCAGCTAAAGTTTTAATTTAGCTGGGTAGTTTAGCAGAGCCGGGATCTCCACTTTCTGTTTGATTTCTTTAATAACTGCACAAACAGCTTGGTGCTTCCCTTGAAGTTTGAACAAGACGTCTTGGTCAAAAAAGATTTTATTCTGCTCAAGCATGAGGGTTTTGGAGCACTAGGCTTATGTAAGTAATGTTTACTTCATGTGGTATTGTACCATCTGCACAAATTTAAGGTTGTTTGTTTGCTCCTGTTGCTTTACGTGACAGTACCATGCTGTGCCTCCGCGCCTGTCCTTTTAAGACTTTAGCCTGTGTGTGTATAGTGGATGGTCTGGGCTGGGTCTGGGTGCTTCCGAGCTTGTGACTGGCCAGACACTGCTTTGATTTGCTCCACTCTGCAGTTGATGATAAAGCAGAGGGAGCTTGACATAGTACTGTAATTATTTACTGCTAATGTGCTGGTATATTTGAAATGGAGTGTTTGTTCCAACCTGCCTTCTTGTAGCTTTGTTTATCTGGATGGAAGCCATCATGTTAGGTCTAGGACTTCCAGAATTTGGACCAACAGGAATCACGGGGCTTTGAAGGACCTTTAGCTCAAGTGCCTTGTGGAAGAAAAACTGTATTTTTTGTAGTTTTTAGGTTGACGCCTAAACTGAATTGATGGGAGCATCCAAACTGTGACTGACAGCTCCCCCAGCCAACCAGAACTCTGGAAACCAAGGGAAGTCCCAGAACTGTTAAGAGACAGTTGTTCAGTTAGAGCTGGAGTTTGAAGAGTGAGCAGCTTGAGCTATCAAGGAGCTGCTCCTAGTAAGGAGCCTAGGAAATTTGGTGGGGAAGGGCCTGACTTGCCTCCTCGCTACTGTTCTCCTGCTTGGGATTGCCTGATTGCAGTAATTGGAATAATCCAAAAAGGAACCTTTACTTGAGGCAGAAAGCTCCAAGATATTTGAAAGTACAGCCTGACATTTGGACCCAGAGTAGCTCCTATGAAGCATTCAGCCCAGAGGTTGTGCGAGACTGATTTAATGATTGAGAGGTTTGCTCAGTGAATGTACTGCAATAGCAACCATTTTATTTATTTATTTATTTAATTCTAGGATTACAAGTACCTTTGAGCCAAGGCTCTTTTACAAAGGTTTCACGTCAGATTGAGTACAGAACAACAAAGTTTGAACAGTACAATGTACAACAGAAATGTAAGTGGTACAGCAGTAGGTTTAGCAGCGATAACAGGTTAATCAGGTTAAGAGCAGTTTCTAGTGGTGGGTGTAGACAATTGTGGCAAGAACATGAACAGTAATAACTTGCATGTTTAACAGCTACACAATCAGATACAGGAGAGATGCATACATATTTGGTAGGGCATTAACATTCAAAGTCACAGGAGAGCAACAGATACAAGACATAGTTAGGATATGGGGGGGTAAGCTGCTGAAAGGCATTGTGAACATATACAGAAGTGCAGGCAAGGAGTTGGAGGGGTGAGAAAGGGTGGAGGAGGGGAGAGGTGGACAAAATTGAACTGTGTTGCAAGCTGGAGGCCATCACCAGAAAACAAACTGAACTTTGCCAGAATTGTTTATTCAGCCTTGGGCCTATGCCAATGTCAGCACAAACCAACCATTCCTGCACCAGAGACTGTTCTTCAGTGACAGACCAGCTTTGGGGATCCAGCCCCTGTGCAGAGACAACTCGCAGGTTGCGGCCACCTGGAGGGAAAGTCCGTGAAGTGGAGGTGTGTCATGTTGGCCCTGTTTCCCCATGCTGTTCAGTGATCTATGAGAGGTCTTCATATCACCAGATCCATCACAGCCAACTGGTAGTATGAGTAAGTCAAGGGTAGCTCCCTGCAACAGATCATATAATTATCTGTGGTACCATCTAATTGCTTCAGTGATTTTCTGGGTTAGAAGAGACTGGGCCAACGGTCCGGATTGCAAATAATTAAAAATCTCTTTGTGCATGTTAACTGCCTTTTATTTCCATCAAGGGGCCCAACAACAGCTGCAACACCGGCCAGCCCCCGGCAACGCCTCTGGCTAGCCAATATAACATCCTGGGTACTAAGTGTTATAAGACTGATCATTTGGGACTAAAAGTGCATGCCTAGTAACCTGAGTCAAGTCAGTATAGTAATGGTTCCTCTAAATTCACGCCCCTTCCTTGTTCATGACCCCATTAATAAATCTGATTGTAGTTTCCCGTTTAACCCGGCTCATGAGCACATTATTAGTTGGGTTACTGCATTAAAAGTGCACACCTACTTTGCTAACCTTGCCTTTACAGGGTGTTCCAGGGAGTTTGCTGAAGGCCAGACCCTGGTGGTAAGTGTGAAGGGTGTGCGCATATTATTAATGTTAATTGCAGACTGTGTGTTAACTGCTACTAAAGGTATAAGGTCACTAGGTGGGTTTGTGGGTGGTTATAGCTTCCAAGAGGGCTATAACAGGCTAGATAGATAACCCCACTATTGTTACTCTGGGTTGAGGTACCTTAATATCAAATCCAGGCCCCTCAACCTGTGGCTAGAAATACAAAAGCAGGGGTTGTAACTCTAGGGATAGCGCTGCCTAGGGGTTACATAAGTAACAGGCCATGCACTCAGCGCTGAATAATGTTGGTATGAAATGTAGGAAGGGAGGTGAAGGCGATACTGCCTGATGTCTGAATGCCTCTGTGGTTATTGTTTGCCATGGTGGATTGACCAGTCTTGTAATAATTGAAGCGATGACTACATAGGTCACTGCTTTTACTCCAAACCGAAGCCATGTGGTCAGCTCATCATCTCTATTTCTATGACAGTTTGGGAGGTGAATGATACGTGTTTTGGTGTGGAGGGGGGGCAAATAGTGGACGCCCAACTGTGAAGTTTACAGCAAGTGATGTTTTTATCACAACACGGTGGCAACAAGAAAGAAAAAAGATAAAGGCCATAACGTAATATCAGAGCAACTGTTTCTGTGGGGTTTATTGTGTGTTTTGTGGTGGGTAACTTCAACCCACACATCGTATGACTGAGGAGCAGACTTATACCACATGCTGTTCTTTTAAAACCAACAGTAGCAGAGCAGACAAATACAGAAGAAGTAATAATGGTTGACTCAGTTTAATGTGCAGGGGGTTCTTTTTTATTTTGTGGAGGGGGGCCTAAACAGGAGAGGCAAGTGGGGATTGTACAGTGATGCAAATGCTGTTTTTTTTTTTTTTTTTTTTTTGAGAAAAAGTTAGTTGCAAGAAAGATGAACAATAAAAGACACATAACTGTCAACACAAATTTTTTTTTGGTGGGGGGGCCTAAACAGCGGCAAAGCAGGACACCTACAAATAGTGCTGTGTTTTTGTGAAACAAGGTGCAGAAATACTACAGCATAAATAACACTGTCCACACTATTCTTTTTTGGCTTTTTCTTTTTTTTGGGGGCTAAACAGTGGCCAACTGGAAACTTACAAATACTGCTGTCTTTGGACAACAGAACTGTTGGCAATCTGAGGGTACATATTCTGAATTAGAATGGAATCAGAAACCCAAACCTTTCTCCAAATTTCGTTAAAAACCAGCAGTTCAGGATGAATTTGTCACACTAACTCTTGGTGGCGTGTTTTTTTTTATGCTAACTGCAGACAAATGTAACTATTACGTTACATCACTACACAATTTGGGTGCACACCTGACAATTTGTGTAGTGCACTGCATGTTACGTCTTGTTCTTAGGAGAATTCAAACCCCTCGGTTGTGTCTTTGTCATCAGATGGCACCGGTACACTCTCCTCTTCCTCTGACAATTCCAGTTCCACATTACCTTCTTCAGCAGGATCCTGATATACAATATTGCAGTCAATGACAACTTATAATGTGGTGGGAGGAAATGTGAGTTAATTTTTATGAATGTGAGGTACTCAATATTCCTGTTAGACAGGCAGCTTCGATGGTCAGTCACAATGGCACCTGAGGCGCTAAATACCCTTTGTGGGCTAACACTGGCATGGGGCAGGTTAGGTACTCAATGGCCAGAGCTGCAAGAGGAGGCCAGATTTTCAGTTTAGTTCGCCAGTGTAATGGACACCTGGGTGAGGAAGCATAAGTGGACCAGAAGAAATATTAAAAATCCACAAGCAGTATTTTTTTATTAGTAGTAACAGAAAATAAAAACTAACAGGAATGTGCTGAGTAGTTTTCGGAAGTCTAAAACAAAGTCAAATTTCTGAGTTCAGAACTGAAATCTACTATCAACCAGCTTTCTGTAGCCTCAGGTCTCCAAGTCCCCCCGAAGACACACTGGTTCTCCAAATGCCCCTCTCAGAAAAGTCTTTAATACATCTTCTCAGAAAAAAACAGGTTCTGTCCTTCTCAGTAGCTAGGTATATTTAGAAAATGGGTTAAACTATTTGAGTCCTCTGATTGGCTGAGGGACTAGTCTAGCTGGGCATCTATCAGGCAACAGATGCCCAGCTATTAAAAGTACCAGTCCAGCCAGCCTGATCACATAAATCCTGGTGCCCAGTCTGCCTTCTAATTAGCAAAAAACACATTTCCATTTCAAATGTCCACCATTTTTTTTCTTCGGTAACCGAGACTGGCCCATAAACAAATATTAGACAGTCCCACACTCCACCCACCCCCATGTCACAAAACTGTCAGTGGCAAACAAAATAAATTTGTTTATGTAAAATAAAAATGTCTTACCCAGAGCACAATGCTGTAATATGAAAGCGCTAGTGATGCTCCCGGTACCCCAAAAACCAGCCGATCCAGTACCTGCTACACGCCGGCAGCGCCTTTCCATCTCTGGCTACTGCAACTTAACTAACTGCCACCATCATTCCCCAACCCCATTCTGCTGTTCTCCTCAGTTTAAAAACTGTAGCCTGCTAAGTATCCCAGCTCAAACCTGCTCATAAACAAAACACTACAATCTCACTGGTACCTCGCTACTAAAGTACAGCACGGGACTCTTCCGATTTCCCATTTCCTCCTGAGGATCGGCTCGCAATGCATTCGCTACGTTAGTGTCTATCAGAAATGGGTGATTTAAAAACAAATCCAAGCTGAAAGTGGAGGTGCCACGGTACTGTCTCTCATTTAGCTTTAGTTATTTATTCCCCACTCATTCCATTGACAGGACATTAAACAAATAAACTAGATCAGTGGGGTGCAGAAACAAAGTAGGGGACACACTAATATGGGGGGGCACTTTTTTTTTACCAGCTCTCTCCATTCACCTTCAGACCTTCTGACCCTCTAAGCAGCTTCAGATTGCATGATCGTTCGCCTGCAATGTGTGCATACAGTATGTGTGTGTGTGTGGGGGGGGGGGCGGCAACAAGAAACTGCAAGAAGACAAATTAAATTGACAGTCTCTGTGCCTGTGTTTTTCTGTTGGGGTTGGGGGAGAGGAGCAGGGAATGAAAAGATACTGCAGAAAAAAAGGAGGTAGTTTTTAAGTACTGTCTTCAGACATAACAATAGTCAACTGCAGGCGGAGGAACTATTTTATTTCAAAACTTACTTGAAACTTATTTTTCATTAACATTTAAAAAAAAATTTTTTTTTACAGTACCCATTTTCTAAGCGCAATAATACCCTCCAGGGTGGGCAGTATTGTGCTATACCGGACCTTCCAGGGGCTATTAAGCCCCCGGGCGGTCCGGTATAGCACAATACCACCCACCCTGTTGGGTATTATTGCTTACATATTGTGACCCATAACTTTCAGAACCTTGTCAGTTTCTAGCTTCCATTTGAGCATTGTGACCCAGAACTTTCAGAACCGTGTCAATTTCTAGCTTCCACCAGAGCACTGTGACCCTGAACTTTCAGAACCCTGTCAGTTTATTGCTTCCACCAGAACACTGTGATCCACAGCTTCAGAAACTTGTCAGATCCTAGCTTCCAGAGCATTGTGACCCAGCTACAAGCTAATAGATTCTACTAATTGGAGATCCAAAAGGTCACACTCTGTTACAGCTGTTTTGGCAGTCATTTCAACGGTAATAAACTATATCTAGTTTACAAATCAGGGTACCCAGTTTCATACATGTTTTATAACTATACATATGCAAGGTAGAGACAGTAAAAAAGGAAACAACAGCAAGTAAAGTAAGAGCTGCCTGCGCAGTCCAATAGGAAGGACAGAAATAGTAGCAGCAACCTTGCTTCAAACTCTCTCCCCACATCACAAATGGGACAGGGCCCCACCAACTCTGTCACTGCCAATACTCCAATGGCTCATCATCTATGCTCAGCTGCTGTGGGTCATCCAGGTATGACTGAATCATATGGCTGGCAGACAGCTGCAATTGTGTGTTCCCCTCAGTTGGTTGGCATGTGAAAACACCAACCTGTTTCAGCATGGGCCAGAGAGGGTCTGTGCCACTGCTACATGAGGATGAGGGGGGAGGAGCAGACACAGTACAGGAGGAGGATGAGGGGAATACTTTCAGAGGGGCTGTTGCTCCTTCAGGTTTGCCTCCAGCTACCAATTGTGCCCTTTTCTCTGCATGCCTTACCATCATCCAATTTTTGACTTTGCCACAAAGGATCACAACATAGTGATATAGACCAGCCTTCCCACCTGGAAGATGTACCGTCATTCCATACTTGTACCATGGATATAGCAGGGTTGCCAGAATGTATGCCTCAGAGGTGTTAATATGAATCACCCTGGGATCATCATTAGCTCTACTCCAACAGAGTCTGCTACCAATTCAAATTGCCCCCTGACATTGACAAGTGCCTGGCAGAGTACACACAGCAGTGGTATAATCTGGATCAGGCATGTATTTTCAGATCTAACAACCTGTACAGCATGTTCAAATGGACAGAGGATTTGGATGACATTATCCATCAATATCCACTGGGTTGGACTCAGTGACATGGCTGACTGTGCTTCATGATACCGCATCTGCATGACATGGTCATTGATTGGCTTGCACTGCTCAAATAGTCTCTCAAGCATGTAGAGTCTTAAGTTCCAGCGTGTCACTACATTAAGCTTTAGGTGGTGTTGTGGTGCTCCATTAACCTTCTGTAGACTCCCGAGCTCTGATCTTGCCAGTGAGGAGTGACTGAAATAGCTGCAGATTCTGTGACTGATGGTCAGTATGCTACTGACTGCTTCATAATCCAGAAAGGCCTTCACAATCAGGTTAAGGACATGTGCAAAGTATGGGACATGATAAAAACAAGCATTCCTGATTGCTTTAATGCCATTCTGTGCATTATCACTTGTGATGAAGCCAACCTGGAATCCATGTGGCTTCAGCCGGGATGTAATGGCCTCATTAATTCAGGTTGAGCATTCTGGCACATGTGTGTTGCCCATGCATGATCTGCATACTCAATATAGCGTGCTGAAGAGGACAACAAGTAGTGCTCCCACTTCTTAGTGGGCAAATATACAATGGGCTTGGATGCAAGACATAACTCCCAGAGAAATAGACCAAATGTGCAGTAATGCACATAAAACCGATAGCAGACAATAGGCTGCTGGTCCAGATATCTGTGGTAAGGTGGGTGCTGAGTACTACAGAGTGGGACACTACATGTGATGCAATGCAAGCAAGGTCATTGTAAAGTGTCAGAACAGACTTAGTGGAAAAATAAGTGCGACTTGGCACTTTGCATTTAGGTGCCATTTTTTCCATGGGTTGTAGAAAACCAGGCTTCTCAACAAAAGAAAATGGTAGCAGGTCTGTTTCTAGCATCTTTGTGTAACCCATTTGTTACCCGGGGTTACTAGAATCCCAGTAAGACCTAGTGGTAGGCAGGGAAGGCAGCTTGTGAAACTCCAGTTAAATGGGTTTCACACTGTCTCACTCTGTCCTCAGTCACAGCTGAGACTAGAGAGATGACATCATTATAGAACTGTCGCAGCTGCATGAGCCACTTTGGAATCTCCAGCTCAGGGAGTGAAGTTTAGAACTTTGGGAAATTCAAAGTCAGTCTTCAGTTTGTCCTTAAGCAAACAGAGAGAAATCAGTGAATTGTCTGTTTGCCTCCACAGAAGGAAGTGTTCCTGAATTTACCCTTTTAAAGTGGTGGAGACCGCTCCCGGTCTCAGTGCCCCTCCCTCCCTCCGGGGGGGGGGTAGGAAAAGTTCTCTGTGGGTTCCAGGGGCAACCCCCTTCTCCCACCCTGGGAAGAAAGCTTCCTGATTTAAGTTTCAGTCTGTTCAGTATAACAGTAAAGGTTACAGTACTTTGCCTGCGGGGCACCTGCAACGAATGGGTGAGTGTTTGGCTCCATTGGAAGGGGCAAACATCTTGTTTTCTTCAGTTGGATTTCAAGTAAATGTGGACTGCTATTTGGGAGGACTATGTCAACTAGGACAAACAAATAGAGCAGTCAACTGTTTAAAGTTTTAAATGGATTTAAAGTTCGCTGTAGAGGGGGTGCTTCAGGTCATCCACCGTTCAATCTACATTTAAAGTCTAAAGTTTTCTGTGTGTCCAGAGAAATGGCGGGTATGGGCTGTGGAGCTGGGTGGGAAACCCCCATCTTTAGTAACCAAGTCCCCTCTACGGATTTCTTCTGTGTTTTTGCTACTTGCCTCATAACTTGGCCAGTGATGGGGTGGGTGTTCCAGGCGTGGAGTATGAACTGAAAATCTCTCTAGGAGTCGCAGACTCTAAGTGGTGTGGAAGCCACAGGATGGGAAAATTACTCCTTGCTGGATGGGAGTCTCCTTGTTTGATGGGAGTTTCGATTGGAAATGCGAAAACAAATCTCTCTAGGAGTCGCAGACTTCAAGTGGTGTGGGGAGCCACAGTTTGGGGAGCCTCCTTGTTTGATGGGATGTCTTTCCAAGTAGGGATTTGGGTTCATTCTTCAAGTGGACTGATCAGTCGAGTGGCCGCAGGGAGCCGGGCCAGTCGAGATATGTATCCAATGCGCATGCAAAGTCCGGGCTGAGTGCCTGGTGGGTCCAAAGCCAGACAATTGTAGTAATGTGTTCATTCCTCAAATGGACCGCTGTGTTTTAACCTCTAATCTGCACATTACAGTAATGTAGCCCTTTGGGGGACCATGCAGTGCTTTGTTTATGTTCAGTTAGTTAATAAATAAAGCCACACTGAAAAATCCCAATTCTGGTTCTGGACATTACAGTTATTGCTTCCTCCTGTAAATGGATTTACTTGGGTGCCCCTGTGCAGAGTAGCCAAACCTAGGTCTCTTGTGCCAGGTAACCTCATCCTTCCCGAACCCGTAGATACACATGTATATATATATATATATATATATATATATATATATATATATATATATATATATATATATATATATATATGGTACATTTGCAACAGCACTGTTTAGCTCTTTGCCACAGGGTGTTTATGGTGGTATTTGGTGTGCTTGGTTGAGGCCGTTTTAATATCAAATTGCTTAAGCCTTGGAGTGGAATAGACTGTGGAGGAGGTTAATGTACTGGCTTTGTCAGTTCTGCTCTTGCTTCTGACTGCTTTGTCTGATAGCAGGGACATGCTGGAAAAAGCTCTCTATACGGGAAGGGGATGTCTCCAATTCGGCACATTGACTACTACCACTTGTATCTGCACGCCTAGGGTTGGAACACAGTAAAGGGTTAAATGTTACGTCATCACTAAGACCCTCTCTTTCAGACTGTTCAGATACATCAGAAGTGAACATTGTTGCCAAACACATACTGTGTCCAGTGAATGGGATGCTTAGTTTGCATATGGCTATGCATACCAGTTGTCCCATAGTGTGTTACTAGCTTACGCCTGATAATGTTTGACTTGCACATATTGCACACAGCCACACTGTCAGCGACCTTGTCCACTGAGGAAAAAAATCCCATACAATGGACTTTCCACTGACACGTCAGATTTTCATGGGTGTGGCGAATGGGGCGGATGGGGCCAGAGGTGTAAGGGTGGGCAAAATGGTTGCCTGTTGCTGCCCCTGCTGCGGCTTATCCCCATGTGGCCTTTTAACTTGAGGTCCCTTTCCCCTTACATCAGATTGTTCCTTAAGAGGGAGAGCATAAGAGGAATTGCTTTCCCTTTACCCATGACAACACTTTTTTTAATGGGTGCTTGTAGTGGCTGCCATGTAGGATCAAGTACTGGGTCATCATCACCTCCCTCATCACTATCATCCTCACAAATGTTTGATTCAGACATTTCTGGTGCTGACACTAAGGGATAACTATCTCCCACCTTGTTTTCCTCAATATCCTTCTCTTCCACCTTGACAGTAGCAGGATGTTCAGACTGAGAATGTTCTTCCTCTTCAGCCTCCATCTCAAGCACACTCTTCTTCTCTGCCAGGACACTTAGTGGTCCTGGACCCCCTCAACATCCTTCTTTCTGATACTGACTGCGACTGGACGCACACTCTCATCGCTCCTAGTCCCTAGCAGCTCCTGAGACAACTCCTGAGACTCCTGTGACTGTAACGCTTCCTCCTCCCGAGACTCCTGGGACTGACACAGTAATGCAGTGACATCCACAGCAGTTTTTCTTGCCAGTTTTGCACACTGATCAACAGCTGCTGTGGGACTACTACTCTGCAAACCGAATAAATTATAAGCTTTGATGCCAACTCCAGCTGACACTGGCACAGCATGAGGCACTGCTGCAACTGCACTGCCACTGGCAGTCCGAGTGCCACTGACTGTGCTGCACCCACTAGAACCTTCCCCAGCACCCTCTACACCTCCAT
Organism: Neoceratodus forsteri; assembly: GCA_016271365.2. Lineage (NCBI taxonomy): Eukaryota > Metazoa > Chordata > Ceratodontiformes > Ceratodontidae > Neoceratodus > Neoceratodus forsteri. Next base: position 1,477,891,102 of record CM057449.1, on the reverse strand, counting down.
GTGACACCGTTTTCAAAGATCCACCAACAACAAACGTTTTCCATGTCCTCCATGCTTTCCCTTGCCCACCATGGTGTGATGTGTTTTCCTCAGTAAATACCACAATAAGAAACAACATAGTACTACAGAACAGAGAATACCAGACACCCCGCCAGCTCGGCACTGACCCGCGCAGCCCCCACTTAGCTTGCTTTCTTTCTTTCTTTCTTTCTTTCTTTCTTTCTTTCTTTCTTTCTTTCTTTCTTTCTTTCTTTCTTTCTTTCTTTCTTTCTTTCCCTCCTAGGTAAAACCTGCCCCTCCCTTAACTTTGATTGCCCTGCCGAATATGGCCCCCTGCTGCTCTGTTGTCTCTGAACCCCATCTACTCCCACCCTCGACTCTGCACATATTAATCTTATCTTCTTTTGTCTTTACTCCTCAGATCTTCAGCCCCTGACAGGGCATTCATTCCACACCAGCAGCGTGGCACCTGCTGACCTCCGCTACCCGCTCTCTAATCCTGCAAGCCAGCTCCCCAGGTACGGTCCTCCATAGTGCCTGTATTTTTGACTTTTGGAGCTTTCCCCACTCCTTCCACCCGATTGGCTGGTCCTTCAAGACAGCTCCTCTGATTGATTACCTTCAGGAACCCAAATTATATCACCCAAGCTCAACCTACTTCCCCTGCTACTAATCTGGTACAGCTAAATCCTGAGGTATACTAAATAGCTGAGATTTTTTGGCCCACCCATTCACCCCTGCCCTGACACTCTTTAAATGCTCTTTTCCCCAAGAGCACCACCCCTTATTCTATTCCATTTGCAGGCACACTCACACTCTTAAAGGAGCTAATACCTGCTCACACACCATTCTAATTACCACTCTGCCAACTAAGAGTGCCAATTAAGAGTTAACATTTTCACAACTTACCATTATAGCTCATCTTACACGTCAATACAAGCAACTCGGTTTAGTATAATACTACAGCTAAACAAGTAGCCTAGCTCCTTCTGCTACTGACAAGCTCTAGTTTTTCTGGTCCTGTAAAATAGAACTCTGCTTCACAGCATGTAGTCTTACACTCTAGTTATCATGTGTACAGTAAGTTTTTTCCCTTGCCTTATAGCCCCTCCCTTCCACGATAATTAGTACACTCCCTGCCCTTTGCCTTATCTTTATGCTCTTCATTTATATGGACTTCACTGTCTTTCCTGCCTTCTTCAAGCAGCATGGTACTTTACCCTAACCAGTTATGTGCCATGTCATCGCAATCACATCACCCTTGTACTTTTTGGCACAAACTCTATTGCGATCAGGGTAATACTTCATGCCTTACTGCACCCCGGGAACTTATGCTGTACAAAGCTTTAACCAGCCTCCAACTCTCATCACAAAAGAAGCAGTGCACATCCTTTTAAATGTCTGTTAAACGCCTTAATAAAAATGCTCCTGTTGTTACTAATATGTGCTGGCAATATTGAACTTAACTCAGGGCCCCTCCATTCAATCTCAGTGCCTTCAGATCTCCCTCAACTGAAAGGGATGAGCTTCTCGTTTGTCAATGCCTGCAGTTTAGTGAAGAAGTTTGACACTATTCAGGCTTGGATTTGCCTTGCCAAGCCTGGTGTTTTGGTGGTAACAGAATTCTGTCCGAGAGCATCCACCCAGGACCACTTCATTAACAGTCCTGACTACAATATATTTCATGCAGATAGGCATTCTGGGGAGGTGGGGTAGCTATCTATGTGTGGGACAAATTTAATGCCTCAGTGGTGGATGCCACCTCATTCTCCAAGGAATTTGAGTGCCTGACCTTAAAGATCCAGCTTTCACAATCTATGTCCCTGTCTATTATGGGTTGCTACAGGCCCCCATCTGCTGGGTTAAACATTATAGAGCATTTCAATGATTTGCTAACCCAGCTGACCTCAGTGGTTGCCATCCTGGGTGACTTCAATCTCGATTGGCTGTCTGGCTCCTCCAAACCTTTAAAAGACCTTTGTGGCTGGCCAGGGGGAGAAGGATCGAGCCTCCAAGGACTGCTCTCCTTCTCCAGGGCGGAGGCGGGAGTGTGTCAGCATTACATGGACACCTAGTGGAGGCTGGGTGTACCACTTACGCTGATGCCAACACATTTGGAGGGTGGGGTGGACACTGGTCATCACTGCACATCCCCGCTCCCTCACAAAAATAGGGGAGAAAAATTGCCACCTACCTGCCTAGGTGATGCTCGCCCCTTGGTTGTGATCAGCTCCCAGGCCAACTACCAACCTATCCCATCGATTTTGGCACCTCAAGAGGGGTCGGGTGTCACAACCCTGCCCTGGGGGGCAAGCCAGGGGGTATTGGGAATTGTGGCTGATGTGGGAGTGGCAGCTGAAGGGGGCCATGTCTGAGCCGAGGTAATAGTGGTAGGTGGCACCAAAAAGTATAAATAATGAAAAAAAAAGACCTTTGTGATGCCTTCAGGCTCACTCAACTTACCTCGGAAGTCACCCATCCAAACATCAAGAATCCGTCTCACAGCACAATGCTAGACCTAATATTTGTAAATAAACCCCTTCTATGTACCCATTCTGGTGTTTACTTTAATGATCTCAGCAATCACTGCTTCATTGCATGTGTAAGGACACCCCCAATACATATATCTACCTCTAGAAAGGTGCTGCAGGATCTTTGATTCAAATGCATTTGTTTTAGACCTGCAGCATGCCAACTGGCAAAAGTTCTACTTAGCCTCTGCTGTGGATGAGGCATACGAGTCTTTTCATGGCATTCTACTCAATATCATTAATAAACATGCCCCACTAGTTAAAACCCACGCAAGAAAAAGGTCCTGCCCATGGTTCACCAAGGAGCTTAAGGTGACCCTACAAAACAGAGATGCCCTGTGGAAAAGGGCAAGAAAAAACAAACACCTAGATGATTGGGCAGCATCTAGAGTGGCTTGAAATCATAGTACCAAACTGGTTAGAGTGGAAAAGGCTAGATATTTTCACAGTGAGCTTGAATCCTCCTCCAAATGTGCATCTATATTCTGGAGTACACTCAAAGGTTTGGAAGGGCACAGCCCTACTATTTCACTTCCATCCAAAGTCTTCTCTGATGGGGTTGTCCATACTGATAAGCATATGATACTTGATCTCCTTAATGATCACTTCACCACAACGGGGCTGGTGTTTGATACTTCCCCTGCCAACACTCTTCGCACCCAGCTTTGCAGTCAGGGTGCAGTTAGCCTATCCCCGGTGTCTACCACACACAATGCAGTATTTTCATTTGATCAGGTGTCAGGTAAAACCATGGAAGACTTACTCTTGGATCTGGATATAAGGAAAAGCATGGCTGTGGACCAGATTGAGCCATACTACCTAAAACTAGGCTATCACACATTATCTCCTCTTATTATGCACCTGTTCAACCTATTCTTGTCTCACGGTGTCCTCCCCATGGTCTGGAGACCAGAGCAATTTAAATAACTATCGCCCTATTGCCCTGCTTCCTATTCTATCCAAGATTCTGGAGAAAGTACTTAGCACACAGCTCAGATGTTTTCTCAAGAGTAACAACCTTCTTAATCCAGTTGTCACAGGCTGTGGATAGAGATAGACTGATAAGGCAGTGAGGTGATAGTAGTTCAAAACAAAATTAATGTTTATTCTTCACAGCAGATTAATAATAGGTAAAAGAAGCAAACTTGGGCAACAAAATAAATGGAGGCAAATCAAAAATCCAGACTATATACATACATCAACTAGAATAGGCTACTTGTACTAGATGTTTACCCTTCAACACCCGGCTGCTATCTATCTGCTAGCTCTGATCTCTGATCTGTCTTATATAATGCTTTGCACCCATGTGATGGCTAGCTCAGCCCATTAGTGCTTCTTTTTATTTTAAATTCTTTATTTACAACATAGAGGATAACGTATAAGAAGCGGTGTAATACTTATGTTTGTTTAGTGATTCCTTGGCAACTCTGCTAAACCTCAAGAGCGAAGCTCGAGAGGTTTACAGGGTTGCCAAGGGAACCAAGAGAAGGCAAACAGCATTGTTGCACACTGCTGACCAAACATTGTCTTTTATAGTGTATGGTCAGCGGAGAAACAAGAAAATGATGCCAGCGTTGGAAACAATAATCTACTACTATACAACAGGCTGCAGGCTTACTATAGAGTGAAGGATGACATCCGTTCATGGGTTATCAAAGTGAGCATTTTTATTTCTAAACTTTTTAAACACAGGCATGTTCGGCTGTTATGGGGGCCGTGGCAACAGCATCACGTGGTGGTTCGAATCTGTTACACTATTGATGTGACGCATCGTCGATAGTATAACAAGAGCGTGACGTCACATCGATAGTGTAACAATGCTGTAAAAAGATGATTTTTGGGCCGTAACAGCGTTCTACCATACATTATATATTTTCTATCAAGCAACACATTATGCACATTCTTTCATCATAATAAAGGATCTAGGGCATTCAAACCATAATAATAATTTTGAGCCCCAAACAATTTCTTTGTTCTGAGACCCTAAGCACCTCCCCAAGCCATTTCCTGCATAAATCTAGCAAGGGAGAGGCCAGCCTGCTCTATAGAAACATAGAGCTGAGGAGGGGCTGCATCCACAGGCCAGGCTATACTCTGAGAAACAGAATTTTACAGGTAAACTTTTGCTTTTAATTCCCTGTTTTAACAGAATAGCTCAGACCCAAGAACGAATGCACTGAGTTCATAAATGTTTTTCTTTTCTCTTCTGGGCTTTGGACTTCTTCTCTTTTCCAGGGGTCCCATAAATGTTCTGTTCAAAGGGATACCACATTTCCAATGTCTTTTCTTTCTTTGCTTGTGCTCAGGTAACAACAGCACACAAGTTGTCTGATAATAACTGTTCAGACTGGGGATGGTCATGACCAATGATGATGGAAACAGGCAAGTGTGATACTACCCCGACTTTCATGGATTGAGAGTGTCCATTAATTTGTAGCACACTATCCAGTAAAGGGTAGTGATGAGTGTCACCGTGAATACAGGTTACTCCTGTATAGGGCCTCTTGGTGCAGGTTTCATATCTAATATGTCAGCTTGAACAAGAGTTTGTCTAATCCTCAAGTCAAGTAGGCCACTCACCAGTTTTTCCCAAATTTGCACTGGAATGAAATATTGTCCCCAGTTGGCAAGAGCAAGTTGTGCTTGTTTAGTTTTCTTTTTCAAACAGAAATGTGCTATGTGCCCCATGCCACCACCATCTCGACATATTATATCAGGGTTATATCCCTTAGGTCTGATACTATTAGTGTGATTTCTCTGATTAGTGTTATTGCCCAGAAGTAACAGAAAGGGTTCTTACAGGAGATTGTTGAGGTCCTTTCTGACGACGTGGCCTCACAATAATATAATCTTCTGCCAACTGTATGGCCACATCAGAGGACTCTGGTTGATGTTCTTTGACCCAGATCTGGACGTCTTGAGGCAGTATTCTGATGAACTGTTGTAAAATAATAGACTCCAAGATTTGGTCTACAGTTTTCATGGCTGGTTGTACCCATTTTATACAGAGGTCTCTCAGCTGTGTATAGGCATCTTGAAGGGAGTCTTTTGTATGGAACTTAAATGTCCTAAGCCTCTGCCGAGACATATCAGTACTGATGTTGTTTCGCTTTAAAACAGCTGCCTTCACAACATCATAGTTATTAGACTGGGCTACCTCCATGTGACTGTATGCAAGTTACACCTTCCCAGTTCATTCGGGTGCCAAACGTACCACCCACTGATCTCTTGGCCAGGAACATGCTGCTGCAACCCTCTCAAATGTCATCAGGTACACTTCAGTATCATCAGTCTCCGTTAACTTCACCATCTTAATGTCCTTTTGGCTGCCTCCAGGAGGTGCTAGAGGTCTAGCTGTGCCCATAGTTTGCACAGCTCGGAGCAGATCTGCCCACCGAGCATCACTGTCTCTCTTGTCTATTTCTCTTTGTCTTTCCATCTCAACTTGTCTCAGACATAACCATCTCAACAGCTCACTGGATTCCCACAGGTGGCTCATGTCCAGAAGCTTGAGCCTGCTCCACCTTCCTGTCCCCTTCCATTCTTCTGGATACTTTCAGCTTCCCTTCTCTTCTTTGTACCACCAGGTCAAGACCAGGAACCAAGGGTATCTGGAATTCCTCAGCATTATAAGGAGTAACAACCCCAGGTACTGGGACACCTTCATTCTGCTGCATCCAGTCCACCAGGGCCTAGGACAGACCCCTCCAGTCTCTTTGAGGGGGGACACCCTTTCACACCAGTACAGTCAGGGTTTAGGCCTCAGCACCGTACAGTTTCAGCACTGGCCAAAGTATCCAATGATTGGCTAATGGCCTTGAATGAGAAACAACATATCTGCACTTTGTTCTTAGACTTGAGCAAAGCGTTTGACACAGTCAATCATGCATTGCTCCTCACTACTCTCAGTAATTTTGGGTTAGACTGGTTGGCCGTGACTTGGTTCACAAGTTATCTTACGGATCATCACCAGAGTGTCAAGGCTGGTGGGGATCTTTTCCCTCTAAAATCCCTTCTATGGGGGGGTTCCCTCAAGGGTCCATTATAGACCCACTATTGTTCGTAATTTATATAAACGATATTGATACTGGGGTCAATTTGGCCAATATACATCTCTTCACCGACGACACGGTCCTGTATATAGCGAAATCCACTCCAGAGTCAGCATGTGCAAACCTGCAAGACAAATTTAACACCCTGCAGAAAAATCTTCTGCACTTGAAGTTATTACTCAATGCCAAAAAAAAACAAGACAATATTGTTTTCACCCCTTGTTCTTGCACCAAAGGTGTGTAACTCTGCTATAGCCCTGCAGATCACCACCCTACTATGGGAGCCCCTTGAATTTGTGACTAAATTCAAATATTTGGGCCTGTGAATTGACCACAGACTTTATCTGTGGACCACGTGGAGGAGCTTGCAAAGAAAATAAAACAGAGACTTGGTCTTTTCATCAGGATTAAGAACCTGCCTACACAAGAAGCAAGGGTTAGGCTAGTCCAAACTATACTCCTGCCACTTGTGGATTATGCAGATTTTATGTACGGGCAAGGTCTGAGTTCTGCCTTGTCTAAATTAGACACGCTATATTATTGGGTGATCAGGTTTATCATGGATGCGTCATACCGTACCCATCACTGTGCTAATTACGCCACGGTTGGTTGGTCCTCACTTAGTATCAGACGACATAGGAATGCAGTCTTTTTGACCTATAGGGCTATAATCAACAAACTTCCACAATACATTTCTGACTGTCTGCCCATCTCTCCCGCTGGCTGCTATGCACTGAGAAGCCTTTCCCTGATTTCCCTGGTTGTCCCTAAGACCAGGACATGCTTTGGAGCAGCAGCTGTAAGCCATGCTCTTCCAGTGATATAGAACAACATGCAAAGGGTTCTAAAGCTTGCAATACCAGTAAACTGGGCCTTCTTTACGGATTTGTTCCTTTGTAAGTTCAGTGAATCCTGTGTCTGCTTTAACTAGCCAAGCCTTGTATCATGAACCTTGTATACTACTTTTACATTGTCCACCTCTTGTACATCTTCAACACATCGTGCCCTGCTAGTCTTCCTTTGTCCACCCAGTACCCACTTCTTCTTAAACACCCTATTGTTCTCCCCTCACTACCTCCCCCCTCGACTTCCCCTCAGCCCTCACCTTGTCCTACTCTTCATACCTCCCCCTTAACCTCCCCTCATCTGACACCCAGACCCCCTTATCTATCCCACAAGTCTTGTTGCAACTGGGCAAGTATTGTTTATATTGTAAATACTGATTTGTATTATTCTGTAAATACTTTGGGCTCTTGCTCTACCCATGTTGAATTTGAGTTTTTGAGGTCTACTGCACTGTTTGCCACATTGTAATCTCTGTTATTTATGCCCAGCTCATATTTGCTCTACATGGATTATTGTCTCATTGTACTACAGCAACATTTAGCTTATGTGTTTTTTTTCGTTATGACCAACCCAGGTCCACCTTGAAAATGAGTCTGTATCAATGGTGTTTTGCCTGGTAAAATAAAGATGACTGATTGACTGATTATGCAATAGTGACAAAGAAATTTAAAACAAGTTCTAGCTACAGCTGATACCGCTGTGGCGAGCTTCCAAAGCTCTGAAGAGCTAGCACCGCCAGTGTCACCGAGTGCTATCTGCAAGATGGTGGCGGTGACGCAACTGCGTATGCGCAGCATTTGTGCATGCGTAATTGCTGTGAATGGTATTCTGCCATTCCCAAGATGGTGATGCCAGAGGAACTGTGCATGCATGCAAGGTGCGCATGTGCAGTTCTTGTACCAGAATGCAGAAGCAACAGCTAAAATAGTGCAGCTGTTACTCCATAGCAACCAACTGTGGTGGAGTGCTCACAGCTCTGTTGCACTTTTGGAAGGATACTTCCAAAAGTCCAATGGAAACGTGCCACAATTGGCCGTTTTCAGGCTACAGATGGCATAATGGCAGTAGGCTCTGCCTACAGCCATAAAAAAACTGCAGCAATATATTTGCCTCTGCACTGAAAGTACAGATACTAGCACTTTATTCTTGTAATCAGCAAGACAACCTCAGATTCTCAGTCAAAAAGGCTGTAACTGTGGAGCAGAATGAACAGAGCTCTTTCCTCTTTAAAAATCACTTCAGAAGTGAGAAGCTATGCAGCAAGAAATGTTTGTTGTCACCTGATATATCCCTCTGCATCCCATGTGACTACAGAGCTAAATGCAATGTAATTTGAGATTTCTGCAGAATTACTGTTTTGAACTGTGGAATTTAGCTCTCTATGGCAGAATGACAATAGAAGGCAAATTAAGCAATCCTCGGGTTCTGTGGAATTCAAAAGAAGAAACTCAAAATAAAAACAGGAACGATGGAAAAAATGACAATATTAAACCTCCCCCTATAAAAAAGTTTGATTTGCTGACACTATAATAATAGTGCTCTACAGGTTGGGTGGTTAGATTCACTATGTGATCTTAAAATTTACAATACCACTTAAAGAAAAACAAACATGGCCATACATTGCTGGTGGAAAAAAAAAACCCACGCAGAATTATATTGCAAACTGCAGATAAATAAATGATCCAGTGAAATAAATGGCAAGAGACCTTAAAGGGGCACTGTCAGGCTTGACCCTCGTTTTTTAGAGAATTACATCAGTGTGCCTCTATGCACACACTGATCCCCTATGATGCACACAATAGCCATATACATACTTTACAGTAATATTCTTACTAGTATTCATTATTTTTATGAATTTCCATTTTCCTTCGGTTCCATTGCAAGTACCCCGTCCCCTGGAAGCATAAGGTAGCCAAGAGAGCGCGTCTGACACCGAGCACCAGCACGGACACTGATTTTACACATGCCCATGCTGACAAGCTAAATACAGCATGCATCTTCTATTGCTGTATTAGACCTGCCTATTTTAAAGTAAAACCGAGCACTGGGAAAGTAAAAAAAAGCTTTTAAAAACAGTCACTGAAATCTTGCACATGTGTGAAAGCGGGACGCTCCCACGCGTGCGCGGGATGTGTGCTTCATCCTGCTATAATGCATGCACGAGATTTCAGCAACTGCTTTTAAAAGCTTTTTTTTACTTTCCCAGCGCTCGGTTTTATTTTAAAATGGGCAGGTCTAATACAGCAATAGAAGATGCATGCTGTATTTAGCTTGTCAGCATGGGCATGTGTAAAATCAGTTTTTGTGCCGGTGCTCGGTGTCAGACGTGCTCTCTTGGCTACCTTATGTTTCCGGGGGATGGGGTACTTGCAACAGACCCAAAGGAAAGTGGAAATTTGTGAAAATAACGAACACTAGTAAAAATACTACTGTAAAGTATGTATATGGCTATTGTGTGCATCATACGGGATCAGTGTGTGCATAGAGGCACACTGATGTAATTCTCTAAAAAACAAGGGTCAAGGCTGACAGTGCCCCTTTAACTCCACAGTTCATGGCTATAGTTCTGCCGTTAGTGAATAACTAAGCAATATGGGGTGAAAATTTGCAGTAAATTTTCAGAAGTTCAGAATTTAATGACTGGTGAAAAGGCAGAAAATTCTGTGAAAGTTTAGAAATTTTGCAAAATGGCCACGAAAGCTACTTTTGCCCAGAGCTACTAGCCAGCAATCAAAAGTTGCTTTGTAACCCAAGGGCCAAATGAGTGTCACCCCTCCATAAAGAAATTTGTGGAGGCAGATGAGGATGGTTACAGTGATCACCATGACGTATCAGAGGCAAAGTGCTACTTTTATTTTGTGCACTTTAATTTACAACTTTTTTACAAATCTATTGCCCAGCTTGAAAGATGTTCTTGGATTGCTCCAGAGGTATATAACATGATGCATCACCTATGCACTGAACTTGAGAAGAAGTTTGATGACATGATTATTGGGTTTAAAGTTACTTTGGATGTTAAAAAATGTTCCTTGAATGTTGGGGAGAGAGTTACAAAAAAGGTAAGTGGCTTTTATGTTCAGGTAGTTACATAATGGTTTGATTATGACAGCAGCCCCTTGAAGGTAGTGTTGCAACACGCAATATCTTGGGATGAGCTGCCTACCTCTGTGGAGGTACTGAAGCTGCAGAATGGACTTGATATGGATGCACTTCATGCACATTTTTCAACAATGCATGCAGCATTGCCCTCCTTGTTTGAAGTAAAGGAGGAATCTGTTGGTAGTCGATGGGTGACATTTTTTAACAAAGTTTCCAAGTGCAAGATGCTCTGTACGGTTGTACAGTTTGTGCATTCCATCCCTGCCTGCAACAGTTTTGAAGAGTGTGCCTTCCCAATGATGGGAAACACATGGACTGACAATAAAATCAGATGCGGGTGCCCTTAGTAAAAATAGGATTGCAAGTTAAATTAAATTACAATTTTGCCTGTTCACAATTTCACTTTTTCATTAAGTCCATGTTAAGCTCTTTGAAGCAACAAAATGAAATCAAAAATGCAGATTCAAATACAAATAATTTCTGCCTTTATTGCCCAGTTGAGTAACAGTGCATACAACTGTTCATAGGTGAACTGCATCATATATTGAGAACTTGTGATAAAGTATCTTTATTGTATTTTATTTTTTTTAACCATTATGTACATTTTGATGAAGTGGTATTGCTCAGTATGCTTTATTCTATAAAGGATTTCTTCTGGGTTATGGCAGATAAATTCTCACCCCTGAGTGAGTGGGCAATTTAAACTGTTGGGAGAACTGTGTGACAGCCTAAAAAAGCTATGGGATAGATGGTATGCATTCACCACAGCAACTCCAGCACTGCGAAGACCATCACAGCGACAGGAATGGGGCAAAACCTGCCCGTCACTGTGATGGTCTGTGCGGCGATTGGGACTGCTTCGCTGGGTGTTTGTACCCCCCCCGGTCCAACTCCAACTCAGAGTTAAAATCCTAGAGACCAGGGGGTGTGGGGGTGGAGGGATTGGGGGCGCAGCCCCCCTTTTGTGTGTGCGGACATCCCCGTGGCTACAATGCCAACAGTTGGCATTGTAGCTGTCGCTGTAGGGGATGTCGGCACTAGCACTGTTGAAGCGTTATAGGCAAAACAGGACAGCCAGCCAGCAGTGATGAACTGTTTTTTATGTCTTTTAAATTTGCTAATACCCCATATCGCATAATGGGTTGGTTGCCCTGCTCTACAGGCAATCAGGTTATGGTGGGAATTGTAGTCCGTGGTTAGCTACTCCATGAATTATGGTAGAGCCCTTGTACTGCACAGGAATGTATTACTCATTTTAGAAAACTTCAGTTGAGTGTGGGCGACTAGCTGCACTGTTCCTGAGGGGGCTATTTTAATTATAGGGCTGAAAGATATACTTTTGTGTGTGCACGCATTGTGTGACCTGGGGGCTCTTCTTCTAGGTTATGGCAGATAAATTCTCGCCCCTGAGTGAGCAGGGCGAGCTCGACTGGGACAAACACATGACTCCACATGCTGTCCATGGGGGACATAGGAACTAGGGCCTGAACTGCTGGTAAGGCATATTTTACATGTATTGCAGCCAAAAATATAATATCTTGGGTACCATTTACTGTTTAAATGCTAGGGAATTGAAGTACACAAGAAGGTTAAGGTCATACTTTGTCAGCAGATCTGGACAAAACAAAACAAAACACAATAGATTTCCCAGCATTGACTGATACATTCAGTTTAGGAACTCTTAGGCTGTGTCCATTCAAGCTTAATTAGACATTGGTTTCAAGTGTACAAGCTGATAAACAGACTCAGTGTTCTGCAGTTAACCTATATTTCACTAGAGATTTAGCATACTGGAAGTACTGAGTACCCGTGCTTGCAGTCTATCTCTGGGTAGGGTTTTGGAGTATATACAAATACAAAATAAAAAAAAAGAAATCATTAAACACTGGCTGTGTATTTAATGTGATAGGATATTGCAAGTTCATTTCCCTTCTATTTGGTTTGTCCCTTACTTGCTTATTTCATTATCAGTACACCTGGTATTATATTACTATGGAAGAAATTATGAATTATCTAGATGAGCGCATTAAACAAGGAAAACTTTTTTATATGCACGTATTGCAACATGATGGGTTGGGAAACAATACTACTGCAACATGTAACAAATGTAATCAACTTAATGCACTGCAATTGGAGGTCAGTATTTTAAAAATGGAATTACATAACGCTATTGAAATTAACAATTTAGAGAAAATCATTAACCAGCTAGATAATGAGACCCGTGCTTGTAATAAAAATGCACTACAAGACACTAGGGAATGACAATATGGGAATGATGATGGAAATGATAGTTCCTCCTCCCTAGAACATAAAGCTAAGAAATGTTTCAAAGCCAAAAATCATGGATAGAGTACTGTCACTGTGAGAGATAAGAAAACTTGTAAAAGGACAACGAAAACTCAGGATAACTGCATAAATACTCAAAATCGTTTTGTAGTATTGAATTTTGACCTTTCTACAACAAGTGACCCCCCCCCATTAAGCATAAATATACAAACTTCCACCACAGCAGGCTGTTCTGCACAATGTAACCCGGTGCCTCAACTCTTCAACATGGCAATTGGAGATTCCATCTGTAAATACACGGGTAGTTACATAGAAGTAGAAGTAGTTACATATGTAGAAAAGACAAGCTAAACAACATTGTAACTGGAAGAATAATTCTTTGCACCCCCCAAATGCATAAAACTAGGGACCTAACCAACTTTGTTGCTGAAGCTTTCTGCTCAAGTCTCACCGCAGCTGACTGGTCGCCAATAACCTCTCTTCCTGACATAAACCTAGCATTAGAATATCTGGGCAATACCTTCACCTCCATCCTTGACCACCATGCTCCCCACAAACTAAGAATATCAAAAGGCACCCACTCTCCCTGGCTCACACAGGAACTGAGGCACCTCATGCGTGCTCGTGACACAGCATGACATGCCTTCAAAATCTCTAGACTACAGTCTGACTGGAACACCTACCACAAGCTACGCAATATTTGTAAATCTAAGATAGGCAAAGCCAAAAGGAAGCATCTCCTATCACTACAGGAACAACACCTCTCCAACCCCAGATGTTTCTGGAAGGAAATCAATGCGGTCCCAAGGGGTAATGAAAGGATCTTCCCCCAATCAACGACAGCGAAAGGCTCTACACTATCCTCACCCATGGAGATAGCAGCAGGGCTGAGTCACTTCTTTACAGAACTTGATACCTACAAAACCAATCTTCCTGTTAATTGTCCTGTGCCACCAGCTAGCTGCCCAGAATTTCCATACCCACTCTTCCACTTAAAAATTACCTCCAAAAAAGAGGTCTTTTAATTGCTAAGGGGACTTAACCCTGACAGCTCACCAGGATTTGACTCCCTACCACCCAAATTTCTCAAAATAGGTGCACCTGCACTTGCCTACCCAACCTCATGCCTAATCAATAGATCCTTCGTCACACAAACCATCCCAGGCAAATGGAAAACCGCAGTTGTCCCAGTAGATAAAAGTGGTCTGACCAACTTTATCAAAAACTATAGACCCATATCTATCTTGTGTCCAATTGTTAAAATACAAGAAAGAATAGTTTATAATCAACTATAATCCTACCTTAAACAGACCAATGCCCTCACTAGTAATCAGAATGGCTTTCAGAAATCACATGGGACAGAAACTGCTCTCCTGAGGGTCACCACTGATACATTCCAGGCTATGGACCAGGGCAAAGCCACTGGTGCAGTCTTTGTCAATCTAACAAAGGCATTCAACCTGGTAAACCACTCACTTATCATCTGTAAGCTTTGCCACCTTGGTCTAGACAAAAATTTTCTCTCTTGGGTCTCTAACTACTGAAAGAATAGGTTTTGATATGTCAAATGGGCCGGTACCATCTCAACCTTATCTCCTATCACTGATGGGGTTCCCCAGGGATCAATCCTAGGGCCTCTCCTATTCTCAATATTCATTAATGACCTGCCTTTGAATTGTGGAGGGGCATCGGCTCAGCTATATGTGGATGATGCCATCTTATATAGATCCTCCTGTGACATCTCAAGTATTAACTCTGACCTAACAAATGACTTTCAGACTCTAGAAACATGACTTAAAAATAACCTACTAGTTCTGAACACAAAAAAGTCTAAATCCATGTTGTTCCACCATACCTGCTTTGACACAACCTCACAACCCCCCTGGTTATCAAAACATCCACTAACATTCCACTTGAAAATGTAACCTCCTTTAAATACCTAGGTGTAGTAATTGACAAGCATCTATCCTTTGATGAGCACATAACCTGTGTCACTAAGGCTACTAATCAGAAACTAGGCCTTCTATATCGCACTGATCCCTACCTCTCAAGTAGTGCAAGAAGCACTATTGCCTCTGCCACCCTTCTCCCAGGCCTCTTCTATGGTGCCTCTGTAATCCACTCCTCTAAGACAACACTCCTGAACAAACTCAAAATGGCCTATTACAGAATTGCCCAATTTGCTATTAAGGCCCCAGCTCGCACCTATCACTGTGAAGTGCCGAACAATCTGGATTGGCCATCTTTCATGGCTAGACTTAACCTCCCAATATATTGCACCACCTTCAAGCTAATACACCTCCCACCTTCTCGAAGTATATCTAACCTATTAACCCTGACACCTTTCCTATGAACACTCAGGTCCTCACACCTCCTGATGCTGGGTCTGCCCAAGACTTGCCTAGCTATTGGAAGAAGATCCTTCTCCTTCACAGCACCACAAAAGTGGAATGATCTCCCACACTCACTACTCTCATGCAACACCATTACTCTCTTCAAAAGACAATACAGGGAAATATTTTACAAGCCACCTGCCTGTAATGGGAATTGTACCTAATCTTCTCTAAACATCTCCACCTGCTGCCTATATTCTCCTGGTGTGTATGATCAATGTCTATTGCTATGAGTCTGTACATAGCCAATCATCTATACTCTGCACTTATCCACCAATTGACTCTACTACTATTATAGTGTATGCTCATATCAACCTTACTGTTTGTTCACCTATGTTGCACTTGACATCTGTAATTTGTACTGTCTCCCAATGAATGGGATGGCTAGTTTAGTCCATGAATGTATGTAACTGTCCAATGATATTTGTACATAATTATCTGTATCTGTACTGTTTTCTTATGCTTGGAACATTTGGTTCCCCAGGTCACTTCTAATAAAGGGACTTGATTATCTCAGAGGGCCCACCCAGTCATCAACATTTAAAAAAATAAATAAATAATTAAATAAAACTTGTATGCCAGGTGCCAGAATAAAGAATGAGAATGTAAACATTGATACAATCTGAATACCCTCTAAATCTTCCATAATCTTACACATGGGCCAAAATTACATAAGAAAATGCCATGAGAAGGATATTTGTAGTGATTTATTGCACCTAGGTACTAAGCTCAAAAACAGAGGTCAACAAGTAGCCATATCAGAGATTTTGCCAATACCTAGAGCAAACCCTGAAAAAAGAAAACTATTGCAAGACTAAATAGTAGGCTATCAGATGGCTGCAAAGATCTTAATATCAGCCTGATCAAAAATTGGGATTCATTCATAAATAAAAAGAAGTTATATTCCAAGGATGGGTTACATTTGAACAGGCATGGGACTAAAATCTTAGGACTTAATTTTGAACAGTGCTCACAGGAGTTTTATTTAAATTAATTAATAAGGGGGTAACTTTTAATATCCCTTCTGGGCACCCATGTAAACCAATATACATTCAGAAACATACTAACACCAAAGTAAATGATCACACAGGTATCACGTTTCTGTTACTCAGTGCTAAGTGCTTAACTAACAAGGCAGATTAATTTAAATTGTGTATTGCACAAGATACTGATATTATTTCAATCACTGAAATTGGTGGGATGACAAGTCTTCATGGCAATTTAATATGCCTGGTTATGACATTCATAAACATAACCATTCCACCAGAAAAGGGGGAGGGCTGGCTATTATAAAAAAATAATATCAAATTTCTTGATATTACAGACAAAATTAAAAGTCACAATTCTGAGACAGAAACAATATGGATAAAACTTATATTGGACAAAACTGAACCTTTGATAGTTGGTACTTGTTATCACCCTCCAGACTGTACTTGTGCAACGTATAATGAATTATTATCTGAAACAGAAGCAGTGAGTAAAATTGGTGAAGTGATCATAATGGGAGATTTTAATTTGCGGGGTATAAATTGGTTAAATAAATCAGCAGACACTTCCAGTGGTAAAAATCTCCTGTCCATCTGTGAAAAACTTCATATAAACCAGCTTGTAATGAAACCAACAATGTCTAATAATATTCTTGACCTAGTACTTTGTTCAGATAGCTTGTTTATAGATAAATGTATTGTCTCCACACCATTGGGAAATAGTGATCATAATACTACTATGTTTTCACTATTATGTAGTATTTCCCTAAATAATGGAACTACTAAAATATATCTATATGGCAGGGCAGATATTGATGCAACAAAGATCCATCTAAGGCAAATACTATAGACGGGAAATATTAATTTCGGCGTAAAACCGTACAGAAATACTGCAAATATTTTTACAATGTTCTAATGGATCTTTGTGACTGTCACATACCTACACAATTTAAATATTCTCATAATAAACTTTGACCTAAATGGATGAATAAAAAATTGTCTAGATTAATCAAACAGAAAAACATTAAATATGGCTAATTTCTTAAGAACAAATCCAGCATTTCATGGAAGAAATTTGTAACTTCACAAAAGAAATGTAAATCACAATCAAAAAAGCTAAGAAAGATTGTGAATATACAGTAGGTTAGCAGCAAATGCAAAACAAAATAATAGAAAAGCTTTCTTCACTTATATTAGTTCACTCAAGAAACTACTTGCCAAGTGGGACCTATATTATATAAGGATGAGTTAGTACATAACCAATATGATATGTCTAAACTGTTTAATAAAACATTTTGTGAAGTATTTTGGTCCCAAACATAGTATTAATTTACCACCAGATCTATTGGAAGCATTACCTGTTTCTTTTACTATCAATCAAATAAGTAAGAAATTAATTGGACAAAAGGATAAAGCTTCACCAGGCCCAGATGAAATATTAGGTCACATGCTGTATTTATTTTCTGAAGAATTGTCATATCCCTTATTAAGGTTTTTCAAGGGCTTTATTAACAACAACTACGTTCCTCATGACTGGAAACTAGCCCATGTAATCCTGTCATACAAAAAGAGATCAAAGAACATATGCAGCAATTGTAGACCGATAAGTCTAACATCTGCCATTTGTAAAATACTAGAAAGCCTAATAAAGGATGAGATTAGTCACAAAATAAGCAATAAGGACACGGAACAGCATGGCTTCAGACAAGGCAGAGGATGTTTAACAAATTTGATCTGCTTTTACGAGCTGATCAGTGCACTTCTAGATAAAACAACTGCATGCAATGTGTTTTTTAGACTTTAGTAAAGCGTTTGATTTGATGCCACATTGGGTTGTGACAGAAAAGCTAAAGAGCACAAATATTAATAGGTTCATTGTAAGATGGCTAGGTAATTGGTTAACTGATAGATTCCAGAGAGTCCAGGTGAATGGTGTTCTATCTGGGGTTGGCAGAGTTACTAGCAGGGTACCGCAGGACTTTGTTTTGGGCCCTATTTTATTTCAAGTATTTGTCTCTGATATGACTCATGACATTTTTCCTTATACAGTTAAGTTTGCTGATGATGTCAAGTTGGGTGGGCCTTGTTTGGCAGCTGAACAAGTATCTGATATTCAAAGAGATTTAGATAAACTAGTCAGTCGGGTTTCTACATGGGGTATGAAGCTAAACCTTGAAAAATGCAAAGTAATGCATCTCGGCCCTCACAATCCCAACATTAAGTATGTATTGGGTGGTGTGACTCTGGGTGAATCCAATCAGGAGAGGGACCTTGGAGTACATATATCATGGTTGCAACTGCATGGCCTAATTTTCTACCATACCAGTCTTGCTGTGAAGAAGGCATCCATTGGTCTGCTGCCCCTTGGAGTGCAGAATCTTTTCATCCCCTCATGCAATATCCGCCACACCATAAGTTCTGACAACTCCTCCTTACAAGTCCCTCTGTGTTGTACATCTCAAGGACAGAGGTCTTTTGCTTTCAGAGCGCCAATATGGTTTAATTCCTTGCCCAGAGAGGTTACTGACACAGCCACCCATGTCCCTTTTAAATGAAAACTCCTTGGCTTTCTCGTTGCCTAAGCCTCCTGTGACTGTTATACTTAATCCAAAGTTCCCTCCCTCCGATTATCCTCCCTGCTCCCTTCCCTCCCACTTAACAGCCCCACCACACCTACTCCAGCTCGCCTCCCCTTACTCTCACCTCCCTCACTATCCTTCCCCCAAACCTATCTACCCCTGCCAGCCTTATATACCTGCATTTCCTCTACTTCCCCTGCCTTCCCTCTCTGGTTAAACTTCCTCTATGCCTGCTGCTCCTTTTAACCCTGCCATCCTTCTTTCTCTACCTAACCCCCTGCCTTTCTCTCAAGAACCATCCTTGCTGAGCTCACTTCCCACCTTTCGCCAGCCACTACCTCGAATCAGGGCCAAAGTCTCCTGCCATCTGCCCCCTTCACAGCACTCTGCTAGGCAAGGCCTCTGGCTGCACCTATAAGGGTATTCTTGTGCAATTCTCTATTTCCAAAAATTAATTTGTAACTTGTTGGTTATCCTTCCTGCATTTACACTTTATGTTTGTTTAACCCAACTTAGTCATTTACCTGTACCTTGTATTTCCCTTATTGTTCTTGACGTGGAACCTATGTAAAAGAGCCTTTGGCTCAAAGGTGTTAATCTGAAACTAATAAATAAATAAATAAATAAATATGACTTGAGCAGCTCCAAACAAGTTGATGAAGCTATAAATAAGACTAATAGAGTTATCTGGTCGATTAGATGTAATAGTAACTCAAAAAATGAACAAGTTCTGATGCCTTTATTTCGCTCTTATGCTAGACCTCATTAAGAATACACCTCACTATTATGGTGTCCTTACAAAAAATCTGAACATTAACAGTTGGAAAGGGTCCAATGACGTTACACCAAAAGTATAGTTGGGTTAAAAGACATCTCATATGAAGAACGGTTAAAGACACTTCATTTGATGTCACTTGAAACAAGAAGAATTAGAGGTGATTTACTTCTGTTTTATATTATTTATGATCCGACCCTCATGTATGATTTGGGTATACTGTAGATTTTAAAAATGATCTAAGGTACTATAGGGGAACCCGTTACAAATTGTGGCCAAACCCTTCAAAACTATTCCTAGAAAATAATTTTTTACCCTAAGGATAGCAAACCCATGGAACAATCTGACACTTGTGATTGTGGTTAGTAAAACTAAATCTGAATTTAAAAGGAAGTATAGTGCAGTGGTTTAAGGCTCTGGGCTGCAAACCTAGAGACCTGGGTTTGAATCCCACAGCCCCTACTTGCATTCTGTGTGATCCTGAGCAAGTCACTTAACTTCCTTGTGCTCCCAGGTCGCACCTGTAAACAAGCTTCAGCTTAGTGTGTCTCTCCTGGTGAAAAAAAGAAAGGCATCTTGATAACTACATTCTGTCAGGACATACACTTCAATAGTATTCATATTAGCTTTTTAGGAGCAATTATGGGTAACCTTGACTCCTCGCTCCTTGTTCTCTGTAGTAGTATGAACCATAATATTTCTAATTGTATTAGACTTTCTAAGATTTGTTTTTACCCTGTATATATATTTTGGTGCAATGAATGATACTGCACATTTTGAAGACATGGTGCTTGATCCTAATAACTCTCATTTAATAAAAGTTGCACATTTTGATTATGAGTTGATATCTGACTTTTCATTATAACACACACACACGTACACGTGGATGAGGCAAGATGTGGTGGTTAGGTGACTTCAGCAAAAATGTTCACAGGTTATGTGACATGCAAGGTGGGTGGAAAGGAATGTGGTCATAGACAAAGGGGGGTGGATACGGGTGGGGCTGCATTGTTCACATTTAGTCCAAATTCAGAGATGGCAACCTTACCAGGATGAGACATTCTGTGAAATTTCACAGTTTACATTATGAGAAATTGGAGCAATTGCCACTGCATTACATTGAAGGCTTGCAGCATCCTGTAAGATATCACAGCAGAAACTGAGAAGACTGTGCTTGATCATGGTGGGCAGCACTATTCTCCCTGTGCGGTGCAACAATGGACAGCACAACTGAGGAAAAGGATCTAGGGATAATTGTGGACCATAAGCTCAAGCCAGGCAGGCAGTGTTCTGCTACAGTCAAGAAAACAAGTTCCATGCTGGGATGTATTAAGACAGGGCAAGGGAGGTGATCCAGCCTCATGTGCAAGGCCTTGGTTTGACCACATCTGAAGTATTGTGTCCAGTCTCAGTCACCACAGTACAGAATGTATGTTATAGGGGAATAGTCACCACCAAGGGCCCCTATACTCAAGAGTGGATCTGGTCCCAATGTGCACGTTGTGTGCAGAAACATTTTGGTTTACTTACTGTTTACTGTAGTGTAGTAGATTGTATCAGACTAGTTTTCCTTAGTTGTTAGCTGACATTGTCTGTTACTACGAATCCATGAATCCCCTGATGATGACATCAGAGCAGCAGGCAGCAGTCAGAAGATTCAATAGGTCTGACCCGGTGGCGCTGAGGGTTGAGGCGCAGGACACCACACCTCACACCATGCCGGCGACCCAGGTTGGTGCGCCCATGCAGCTGGGGGTCAGCAGGGGGGGAAGAGATCGAGTGTCTGCTGAACTGCTCTCTCTTCCCGGAGAGGGTGGGGAGAAGCGACCACTCCTGGATCAACCTCTGGTGGAAATTGTGGGCGCCTAGTGTGGTGACACAGCGGACGTAGGGACAGAGTTGCGGCATGACATTGCCTTGAGAAGCTGCACTCTGAAGGGGAAGGAAAAAACAACAGAAAAACCCCTCTGGCCCCTGGTGAGATGACGGAGCCCCGGTGGAGTGCCCACATTCCTCCGCCGGCCCAGCGCACCCAGGTTTCTCCACAGGGCTGACCAGTGACAAAGGTAGGTCCTTCACACTTAGCCACAAAGAGCCACCAAGGGAGGGTGGACCCAGCCCCGGAGGTGATCCAGGGTCGGACAAGCTAATGTCTTCTGGGGGGAAAACCGGGGAATGCAGGGGTTCAGGCCGGGAGTAGAAGGCACATCTGAGAGGACACTTCTGAAGGATGCCCGGGAGTTTCAGAGGAGATAAAGAAAGTTTAAAAAAAAAAAAAAAAAAAAGATTCAATAGTCTGCAGTGTATGTTAGCGTTTATATAAATAGCTCTGATCTTTTGTTTGGTGGTCAAGCTGTCCTCTCTAGGCTATGTATAGTCACAGAGAACTGTACATAGCCCCTGGAGAAAAGTAGTCCTGGAAAACATCTTATCAGAGGTTGTTAAAGCTCTAACATGCACTGCAGGCTATTGAATCTCCCACTGCTGCCTACTGCTCTGATGTCAACTGCTGGGGATTCTGGGATTTGTAGTAAAAGAAGATGTCAGCCTATAACTACACACAATTAGTCTGATATAATCTACTATACTACAGTAAACGGTAAGTAAACCAAAATGTTTTTGCTCACAAAGTGCAGATTGGGATCAGCCCCACACTTGAGTGTGGGGTACTTTGTGTCGACAGTTTGCCTTTAAAGAGATGGAGAGATTTCAGCAGAGGACCACAAAGTTGATAACTGGCATTGGCCAGAGGTATGAGGAGAAAATGGACATACTCAAATGATATAGCCTAGCATAGAGAAGGCTGAGAGATGACATGATCACCATTTTCAGAATGCTAAAGGGATTAGACAGGATGGCGCATACACATGTAACCCCCAGGTGGCGCAATCCCAAGGGCTACTACCCCTGCCTGCGTAGGTGCTAATAGGTTGAGTGGCCTAGGTCCAATGGCAGGTGCCTCCACCCAGAGGTCGGGGTTAAGACAGTTTGGTATGACTTGGTCACAGCCCTCTGGGACACTGCAACCCCCCCTTTCTTCCCTCTAGTGGCCCACACAAGTTAATCACAGTACCTTCGCAGTATACACTTACCCCCAGGATTGGTTCGATCAGCTTGACTCTGGGGACCCCCTGTAAAGTAAAACGCAGTAATACAATAGCCACTGTATAGTATTTCAACACAGACACGCAGTTCAAGCAGTGTAACTTTGCTAAACAACCAAATCTGATTTATTCAAGGGGCTATAACTAGGACAGGGGGAAATCACGTTAATTAGATTATACACATTAATAATCACAGTACTGTGCAAAATTTCAGAGTCCCTAAATGTCACTTTCACTGGGTACCCAGGATGGGTGGGGGCTAGCCAGGATCGGTGCAGCTGGTTGGGGCCCTGAAATGGAAAACATTTGCACAATACCGAATTTGTAACCCGGAGCCGGTTGGCTCAGTTCATGAAGAAAAGAAAGGAAAAAAGTAGTCAGATGGAACACTTGCAATTAGATGATGGCAGGGAGCTACCCTGATTTGTACTCACTGATTCAATGCTGAAGCTGAATGGAAGGCAGATTGTCCTGGATTGCCAGGAGAAACAGGATAGCTGGCCCAGCCCTTGTGGCAGGGCTCACTTAAACTCAATGCAGTCCAAGTGATGCTGGCTATCACTTCCAGCTCACTGCACATTTTATATGTACACAGAACACTACCAGGCAAGCAGCTGGTCACTTCAGGAGATTAAGCCTGGCTACCGAGGCATTCTTCTCTGACTCAAACGCGGATTCAGTTCGAACCCTGCTAGGGAATCACACTCCCAGCACAGCACACAGTTCACAACATGGGGAATTACTCAGAGCTCAATCCCCACAAGCACTACACACATTTATGTGTAAAGGTCACTTACTGTACCAGACCACAGAGTCCTGACAGGCCGATCGCAAGTCTGCACACTTTCGGTCTTCTTCAGGTTAAGTCTGGTCCCAAAATGACTTCTGCTTCTTCTCTCACTCTGAAAGCTCGGAATCGCTGTCCGAATTACACTTACTAATGGATGCAGGCCAACTTTATGGCCTCACACATGCTTCCCGCGTGATTCTACTGTGCACAACGGCTGCACAAACATTCGAGGCGGTTTCCCCCTCAGCTTCCAACTTCAAACATGGTTCTCTTCTGCCCCAAACCTCAGGGCACTTCAGCATCAAGGTTCCTCTTCAGAATCGCTGTCCAAAAATCAAGGCTCCTCTTCAGAATCTCTGTCTGAAAATCAAGGTTCCTCTTCAGAATCTCTGTCTGAAAATCAAGGTTCCTCTTCAGAATCCCTGTCTGAAAATCAAGGCTCCTCTTCAGAATCTCTTCTCCACACTTGGTTGCCCATGATCTAGGCCACAACAACTGCTTTTCTTTTTTCACACATGTTCAGATGCTTGATCTGAGAAAACACAGTCCTTTTCTCTCCCTTCAGGAGAGCTGATGAAAGACAGGCCTTTTTCAGGCCTCCCGCATGGTTCCCGCGCTGCCCCATGAGCAGCAGCCCCACGAGCTGCTCACTCTTCCAGCTCCATTCTCAGACTGACTCTCCCAGCAGACAGTCCGGGCATTTCCCCCAAATCCAAAAGGTTGCAGTTGGCTGATTCTCCTTGTCAGTCACAACAGGCTCCCTCTATTGGTGAAAAAAGGCGCTATGGTCCAAACTACATTTCCCAGAGGCTCTCTTCATACAAGCCCCTTGTGGCTGGCTACATTTGAGAGTCCAAGTGCTGATTTGCCAGCAGGATCCATTTTAAGGAGCCCCTTCCTATTAATTGGACCTATTCAGCAGTTCAGATCCGAAATGGAGGGGCAAAACACACGGAGTCCCAGCTGCAAGAAAGGCAGGTTAGACAAACTGTACTGTCATTATCACTCTAACAAATTACCAGCAGATAATTACATCTTTTGAAAGGGCTCCCCCTGCGCATATAGCAACTGCAGAACGGAGCGATCTGCTCAGTGGCCCAGGTGGGACTCAAGCAGGGAAACACACAGTCCCCCCCAGTTCAAATTAATTCCATTGCAGTTTGGCAGTTCTTAAAGTGACAGTACACGGAGGCATTAGGCACTCTCACTAAATTATTTTAAAATTTGGCTGAAATATAGGACACCAGCCGGGCGGAGAGCACTTAGGCTCACCCAAGGAAGGCTTTTTAGTGACCCCCATTTGTAGGAGGGGTTACACACAGATGTCTGAGCTGATAAGTGCAAGCTGAACTAGAGGACCCACAAACTGGAAGGGGGGGGGCAGAAAAATAATTAGGAGATACATTAGACAGCATTACTTCACTCACTGTGCAGTCTTTCAAAGCAGCACTAAACAGATACCTGGGAGAGAATTGTAGTGAGGTTTAAAGAATAGGGTGAAAGTCTGGCTGGTAAACCTAGATGTGTGTCCATACTAAAACTGGGTATAGTCACTGCAGTGTGCCAGGAGGGGCAGACAATATGGACCCTAAGTTCCTTCAGTCATCACAATACTGTGTTACTATGATTTTAGATAATCCGTAAATACATTTAACACAGTGGCTGTGCCCAGAATGTGCATGCAGCTATACAAACTCAAATCAAAGTGGCTCTTAATGACAGTGGAAGGTTCACGGTATGCCTGGCCACTGATATGTGGACAGGCTGGCAAACTATTGATTACATGCATCACTACCCTTTGGGTGTCAGTTGCAGAGTCATCATTTCCAAGCACCACCACTAAATCCTGCCACCGTCTGAAGCAAGGGTGTCTGGAAAAAAATGTCTGTTTTATGTTTGTATCTTCGGTAAACATCACACTGCAGATAACATTATAAAAGAGCTACTTGACAGAATTGCAGAGGGCTTTCACCCACTAGTTATTCACTGAATCTGTGGTTTCCGACAATGGCACCAACATTGTCCATGCTTTTAAGGATGGTGGCTTTCATCATAATCCTTGTTTTGTGCATCACTTACATCTTTTCATCAGAGTGTTTCTTTTTTTTTTTTTATTATCATCAGCGTACTCATATTAGTGGGAGCAGCTAAGACATGTTGGCCATTTCCAGCACTCAGTTAAAGCATGTGGCATTTTGGCAGATCTCTAGGAAGAAAAAACCCTGCCCATACAGCAGCATAAGCAGGGTGTGCCTACAAGGTGGAATTGTACCCACTACATGTTTGAAAGACATCTAGTTAAAAAAGGCAGTCCATTAATACATTACTAAGATCAATGTTGCAGATGAGGTAATGAAGAATTTGTTTCAGTAGACCCTAATGAAACATGTTACATTGCTTTTGACTTATTTAGAGGAAGCTACTTGGCAAATTAAGAACACCATCATCAGTCAGGTAATTCCAATGATCAGTTTACTGAACAAAGAAGCTGTAAGACTGCAAAGATTTTTTTTGTTCTTTTTGTTTTTAGGCCCTCCTTCTTCCCCGGCATGCCTGTGGCACCAGGCTGTAGACTGGGAGCTGCCAGCATTTTTTGATCACCCATAGTATTAGGAAATTCCCACTTCCTACCTGCAGGCGATGCTCAGAGAGCAGGGCACTCAATACCCTCCTCCAGGGTTAGCATGTGATGCCTCTCCATCATGCTCCAGATCTCTACTGGTCCAGCCAAGAAAGTTGGGACCAATGATCGATCCTGGGTCTTCCACATGGTGGAACAGTGCTCTTCCAGCCCTGCCACCTGGCCAGGTATTGCAAATAGCTTTTGATCAAAATGGAGACAGATTGGGCAGATCCCTGACTGACAGATTGATGCAGCAATTCCAAAAAACTCCCAGTGACTCAGTAATATGACCACAAACAAGAATGAGTGCCTTGACACACTTATTGACCTTTTGTTCAAGTTGCAACAGCTGCATTGTTTGGAAACAGACTCTCACGAATGCTATCGAGAATTGCTGATCACAGCCATTTAGGGAAAGGCAGGTTCCTTCTTAGACCTGAGTCATGCTGTTGACAATACTGTGCATTTTCATTAGGTAATTCTGTCTTAGGTTTGGCCCACCGCCTTTTACTTTGTCTACTACATCCAGTCCCAAATCCTCATGACAGGCATCTCAAGAGCCATATGATGAGATGAGCCACATTTGGTTGAAGCTGTCTGACAATGAAATGCCTTTTCCTGCACACGTTGTGGAATGACCACCTTTCCAGTCTCTGCATGAAACTGTTGACACTTAGTTGTAAGAATCACTTCATTGCTGATCTTTCTGAGTAGTGTGAAGGGAGGAAATTATCTGGCCCTCACCTGCTTGTGTGGTGGAGATAAAACATATATTGTTCTACAGTGCTGTGTGCTGGTACCATCAGGAGATGTAGCCTGCTTGCAGGCAGGTGGGCAGGGGTGGGTGAGTTTGTAGAGGAATTGGGACCAAATAAAAATCAAGGTACCAATGGAACAAACAGTGCCAAAGAGGGTCAGTAAAGTGCGAAATAGTTGTGCATACAGAAGCAAGTGTGCCAGAATGGGGAAGTGGCTTGGAGGAATGGGAACTGAAACATTTTATATGCATCTTGGATTTCTTAAATTGCTTTAGCTGGTATTCAAATCTTAGAAAAGATGATTACTTGCTGGCCCAGTGGTGCTGAAGGTTGAGGCACTGGATGCCACACCTTGCGCCATGCTGGCGAACCAGATTCGGGAATGAGCCCGGGCTGCCAGGGGGTTGGCAGGGGAGAAAGAGGATTGAGCTTCTGGAGGACTGCTCTCCTCTCTTGGGGAGGGAGGGGTAGATGTCCCACCCGCTGATCGTGCTCTAGGGATGACTGGAGGGGGAGATGGGGGTCGGGAAGCTTGAGCCGACTTATGAGTTGACAGGGAGGGGGATAGGGAGAAAACCAGGAAAATGGAGCTGGCAGACTTCATGATGGCCCCACCAGCACCTGTACCGACACCCAGAATCTGGATTTGTGTTCTGGAGTGGAGGGAAGCCGGCACTCTTCGCCCTGGTCCTGTCATGGAAGGGTAACCCAGCTGTGGGGGATCACTGGGGATAGTCGGGGCTGGGAAAAGTGGTGTCTGAGACCGAGTCTCTCCAAGGGAGGGACTGGGGCCACCTGCCAGGCTCCTTGGAGGATAAAATGTATATAGAAAAAAGAAAAAAAAGAAAAGATGATTACCACAAAAACTTCAACTGTGGATACAGATAGACAGTTTCCAAACAGAGGTCGTTCAGATCTCCTGGTACTCATACATAGACAACTTGCACACCAAGTAACCAAAAATACACAACACTCACCACAAATAAAATAAGTCCAGACTTCACTTCCATGTTTATTGAAGACAGTTTGATGTGCACAACAACTGCACAAGAAGGAGGAGTACAAACATGGGGCATACTCCTCCTGCTGCATTTTTGTTCACATTGAGTGTGTCCTCAATAAACAGATTGTCACAGCAATGTGGAAGTAAAGTCTGGACTTATTTTTATTGGTGGTGAGTGTCGTGTATTTTTATGTTTGCTTGCACGCATGTGCAAGAAACATAGTGCCATCATCCAAGTTTTTGTAGGTGTGTCACTCTGTCTTCCAGTTCAGTCAGTGTGTTTTCAGGCGCGGCCACAGTTCACCAATGAATGCTGCAGCTGTCTATGACAGCAGTTGAAAATGCAGTGGCGTACAGTTGAAAGGGAGAGACCGCTTCAGTGAGCAGCGATAAGATAGTGTTGATTAGCATATTGCCGGCAATCCTGCTTGTATACATCTCTGCTTTCTCTTTCAGGAACATAAATTCGGTTTGAAGTGAACTTTTCCTAGGACTATCTTTCCAGGAGGAGGCAAGTGATTAAAATGACATCCTTGGAATGTTTCCAAAAAAAGATCTAATTGCCATCCTTGGAATGTTGAGTCAGAGTTCAGGGTAGGAGTGGCATTGACAAAAGCAGGAAAACAGAACCCCAAAGAGGATGAAAAAGTAGATGCAGTTGTCGTCTGTTGGCACACCTGATCAGTATTGTAATAATATTCCCCAACCCTCTGAGTGTCTCTGAATAGCACTCCTCCCGCCCGCTGCACACGGTATGGCTGATGGGGGTGCCCAATCCCCTGTTGGCTCTGCGCTCCCCCCAGAGTTCTAGGTGCCATGCTGGGAGCCCACCCCAGTGTGGCATAAGTGAGAATGGTGATGGGGTGCCCAATCCCCCATCGGCTCAATTAACCCCCCCAAAAAAATCTTCCAGCTGCCACGCTGGCAGCTCACCCCAGCGTAGCACAAGTCCTCGTCGTCTTCCTAAAAAAAAAAAACCTGAAAAGAAAAAAATGGTCCCTCGTTGATTGTCTTGCCCCAACCCGCACCCACCCTCTGTCATCCACCTCCCCACCCCCACCTCACCCGTACTTACCTCCAGAGGCCGGCGAGAGCGATCTTGGTGGACTGGGAACACGTCTGCACTCTTCAAAGCCGACTGCGAACTGAAGAAATGCTGGTAAGCTGTATAATGGAATAAATAGGGTTTTTTTCAACTTTGATGCATATTTCAGGCATTTTTTGGAATTTTGGCACCAAGTTTTCAACATGGGTGTTTTGGGACCCCTCCTCATGAATTCTGGCACTGTCATGGTGTTAATCTGCCCCGAAAGATGATTTCACGGTCACTGCATGGAACCACCTTTCAGGACTGATTTATGAAATGACAGTGTCACAGTTCATGAGGTAGGCCCCCAAAAACTCTATGTTGAAAATTTGGTGAAAAAATTCCCAAAAATGACTGATTTACGAGCGTGCATTGCACAGTTCCTACGCATGCTCATATGTTCGCAAATTTTTAATATTTTCATTCCAGATTTTCAACATTGACATTTTACCACACCTCCTTATGAGCAGTACAGCTGTCATTTTTCACATCTTGCCAAAAATGTGTTTCCGCGCATGTAGCACACAATGGCTCAATCGGTGTGCGAAATCAATGTTCGAGACAGATTAAGAAAATCACAGTGATACTTTTCATGAGTAGAGGTCTTAAAATGGCTATGTTAAAAATTTGGTGACAAAAGTCCATAAAATGACTATGTTACGAGTGAGCATTGCGCAGTTTCCGTGCACCCTCGTTAAGTTCATGAATTTGTAATATTTTCACTCCAGATTTTCACCACCGGCATTTTTCCACACTTCTTTATGAACAGTACAGCTGCTTTTTCACACCATGGCAGAAATGTGTTTTTGCACTTCCAGTGCAGAAATGCATGGTCGTTGTGGGAAATCACTGTTCGGGACAGATTATGAAAATCACAGTGACACTGCTCATGAGCGGAGGTCTCAGAATGCCTGTGTTGACAATCTGCTGTAAAAAATCCCCAAACTAATTACATTATGGGTGTGTGTTTCCCAGTTTCTACGCACGTTCGTGACTTCACCATTTTTTAAATTATTTTCACTGCAGATTTTCAACATTCCCATTTTTTACACCTCCCCATGAACAGTACAGCTGTCATTTTTCACATCCTGTTCGAAATGTGTTTTCATACCTGTGGTGCCAAATGATGTAGTCACTGTGCAAAATCAGCTTTCGGATAACGAACTGATATTGCCACTGTTCATGAGGTGGGGGTCACAAAAAAAAACATGTTGAAAATTTGGAGTGAAAATACCAACGAACACCTGAGGCATTAGGGTTTCTGACCATAACGCCCCACCCTGTAGAGACTGACAGGCATCAGGGGTGTGACTTGGGATTGTCACCTGTAATGCTCATATCATTCCACCCCCACCCACACCCTGCAGCCAGTGAGAGGCATCGAGGTGTGCCTTGGACTCTTCGGCCCCAAAGTTCACCCCATTCTCCTATACAGCACCCATCTCACCGTATTTCCTGATGGAATGGGGTGAACATAAGGGGCCAAAGATCCAAAAGGCACACCATGACACTTGGTGTCTGCAGGGTAGGGTGTGGTGAAATGGTGTGGCTGTTATGCCTGACGACCCAAAGGCACACCCCGAATGCCTGTCAGTATCTGCAGGGTGATGGTGGGGTTGGCTTCAATTCAGTACTTCACTGCCATTCCTATTATGCAGCTCTGTAACTCCTACACTACCAATGCCAATGCCAGCAAGCAAATATTCGGCATTGACAAATGCTTGTTATTTACTTGGGATAAAGACAGACACTTATTTGTTTATAATTAATTATAATTTGTGACCAGAAAAGGCTCACTAAGCTGTGATAGGTTGTTTCCAGGTGTGACACATGGATCTGTTTTATTGACAGGGGGATTGTTGGCCATAACACTGGTGAAATTCCCCTCCTCTTCGTCGATAAGTGCTGTAAGGTCTAACAGACAGTGACCATGGGCAGAATGGTCCTTAATTTAACGTCCTGACTGTAGGATGGCACTTCAACAGTATGGTACCCCTTCTTCTGCACTATAGTGTCAGTTATGGGTATTAGTCCAAGTAGCTGGTGTGGGCATGTAACCCACATTAGTCATTGCCAACACGCAAGCTTACTGGTACCATCATCCCAACTACTAATATGGTAAAAATAACCATAAACCCATGTTAGCACTAACCATGTCTCAATTAAAGTGTACTGTGTATAGTAAATATAAGTATTACTTTTCAGAAATAAAAATAGCACTACTTCTTTGATGCACTACATTTTGTCATTCAGAGCCCCCTCATCAGTTTATGGAAGGGGTACAACTGCCCAGTGATGGGTAAGTAACTTTTTCTATTACTTTCTATTTCTTGTGAAAACTTGTTCCAGGAAGCTCTGTGCAGTCACTAGCAAGGATGGAGAAGTGCTCGAAAAAGTTATACACCTTTTTATAAACCTCTCAAGCTTTGCTCTTGGGGTTTATGCAGCATCTAACCCCTTGGATGTGTGTAAACTTCTTGTTACACACACACCACCTCATACTTTTATTCTATATATAAAATGGGCAAGAGCAATACTGTACTGAGTTTGTTGGAATCCAGTCACATGACCGTACTGTTGTCCCTGCACAACAGCACAGGTCAGAAATGCTTAACTTTCTGAACCTCATTACATGGTCTAAAATAAAAAGAAATCATGGAAGCCATTTTATAAACGCAATAAGTCATTCCAGGGTGTGCATAACTGAGGGATAACGGCACTTCTCGGGTGCATAAAGTCCTCGGCTTCGCATCAGGCTTCACTTCCCAAGGTGTGCTGTTATCCCACAATAATGAACACCTTGTCATGCCTTATTGCTTAAATGTGTTCAGCTTCTATAACTCCCTCCAAATCACAAAATACTCTAACTTTAAATCCAATTGAAGGCATCATGGGCATGGCAATCCCTGTGTGTAGCCCTCTGGACAGGGTTTTACCTCACTTTCATGTAAGGCCAAAAACAACTAACTGCAACCATATGATTCATCTAGTTAGGATTCCACAGTGTAGCTAAATGCAGTCTCTCTCTCTCTCTCTCTCTCTCTCTCTCTGAACCATCCAGTCCACTACAGACTGTAGACTACCATCTCCAGCAACCAGTTCAGTCAAATGTAACATAACAGGGTGGCAACTTAACAGAGACACAATCTGGAAGAAAATCAGTACATGGGATGCATACATGACACGATAAGACATACACTTTCCAGTTTGATGGGTTTCTGTCTGCAAGGGACTTTTATTTAAACAAAAGCAACAAACTTGCCACCAGTCCAAACACCAGCATGAAGACTCTGGATAAGTACTGGTGGCAAGATTGCTATTTTGTTTAAATAAATGTGATTTGCAGACACAATTTCCTTGGTTGTTCCTCCATGAGTGCAGGCTTACTGCTTGGTTGCTCTGGAATCTGAGGACTGACAACCCTTCCGTGGCACATCACTGCATCTGACTGAGCACTTCTGCTTTGTTTGCTTCAAGCATAACAGATGATGAAGTCTGGACAAAGAGCAGTATGTAGGATATACAAATGATAAAAGAATACAGATGATTTCCAATTTGTTTGGTTTCCGTAAATACAGATACACTCTAAGGTCTCAAACCCACCAAAAAGCATCAAGGGTATGAAAATGAATTAGTATACTCCTGCCCCTGCATGGTGTACCCATGCCCCAGCTAAACAATATTAAAAAAAATGTCAACAGTCGTAGTGCAGTTTACTTCTCTTTTTTAGCAAAATTGTTTCACTATTCCCTTGGCCAGATTAGATACTTTGCATATATTGGGTGCTATGCACAAAGTGGGTGGGGTTATGTGGAAAAGTCACGTACCTTACCCATGGCCCTGTGCCCTGTGGACAGTTGTGCCCATACCAGCATTCATCATCACCGGCCACCTGTCCGTGACTCCCCGGTGCACAGGACTCCGTAGGGTGGCGGGGGCAGAGTCGTAGACCTGGGCGAGCATCCAATGGGATGCCCATCCCGGGTCCATCAGTGAATCCCTTGTGTAGTAGGGTGAGGGTCCAGGGTACTGCACATCAACTGTAGGCACCCAGACCCATGCAGCATGGCCTCATGGCTGGTCTGTACACTGGCCCAGTCCTGGGTGATCACCGCCCTTTCGGTGCACTGCAGGACCCTGGCATTGGGACCCACCTCTGGCCCACATGCCCACAATGGCAGAAGAGCCCCACACTGTGGCCATCCCCCCGTCCCCCAAGTCCACATAGGTGGGCATGTGCCATGGCCCACGGCCCCCCACAACATTCCTGTGCCACCGCAACTAGTTTGTCCGGGCACTCACCCGTTCCTCTGCCCCTGCCCTCTCCAGCTGCTATCTGGGCAGGGGCAGCACAGGCAGAACTGTCCTGGTCCCTCAGAGTCAGGCAGATGGGGACCATGGGGGCCCACAGTGGGTTATGGCAGGGTCTACCCTGGTGTACCCTGTGCCACCCTCTGCACCCATGCAGCCAGCACTATGTGGTTTAATGAATACCGCGTAGTGCTGGCACACCCCCAGAACACTCATAGCGTGGTGCAGTATGCGGATGTGGGGGATTTTTGTGGTGGGTCTATGTGCCCCCACTTGTGCATCCACATTGGGGCACAATGCTAAGTGAGTGGGCACACACCCAGATACGCGCGTAGCCACTCCACTCCATTCATGCATAGGGCCCATTATCTTTAGCTATGCCTTTTAATCTTTCTCATTTTGGTTTCATATTTTAAGTCTACTCAATTATTTCTTTCATTCTTTCCCTTCACTTCATTTGCTGGATTGTAGGGCCATAGTGAGCATTGGCTTATTTGATCAATGACAGCCCAACAGAGGGCATTGGAGAGCATCAGTTTGTTTTATAATTGGCAGCCTAACAGATGGCCATCATGAGCACTGATTTGTTTGATCACTAACAGTTCGACATAGGCCAATAGTGATAATTGGCTTGCTTTATTACTGACAAAACAACAGAGGGCCAAAGTGATCTCCAGCTTGCTTTATTGATGACAACCCAGCAGAGGGCCATAGTGAGCAAGAGCATAGCTAGGAACTGGGTGTAGATAGGAATTTAGAGTTTGTACTCCAGCTTGCCAATCTGTTGCCTCCACAGTCACATATAGGCAGTTCAGAGCCTGAATCTCGTATGTTTGATGAGAAACGCTGCTGTGTGCACTTCCAGTTGAGCCCTGTGCATGTCATCATTCAGAGGGCAGGGAGCAGGAACCAGGGAAATGGGCCCTAGCACAATGGACAATGAATCCAGGTACATCCGAGTCCCAATGACCACCAGTGGCATCTCCTGATGACATAAAGAAACTGTGGGTAAACGGCCCCTACTCCTGCCCCACTGGTGGAGCAAGCCAAGCCTTGTGAAGGGCACAGTCACTGGCTAGCAAGGTGTATTGGGGTTTGGAAATGTGCCTTGGGAGCTTCCGCGGGATGGATCGTGCTGGAGTAACGATAGGTGCATAAACAGTAAAAGTACCACCTAGGCAAATGTGAGAAAACAGGTGTTCAATACTGCATCTTCACCACACCAAGAGAGGCAGACAAAGGTTAAGTAAAGTTAAAAAAAATATGTATCAAAATAACATTAAGGAAATTAGCAAACTTCAAGTGAAAGAGCAGGCAAACATGATCTGTAGCCATATAACTGAACGAAACCACATTTACACAACTGAATTCTAAACTCAAGTTAGTAAAAGTACAAATATTTTTTTTTTAATGAAAATGCTTTCTGAAACCATAAATACTTAATCAATAAATACATTTACTCAATGAGGGCACATCTGAAGAGCCATGGTGGGGTTTTCATGGTCATTCACCTAATGAGGATATGGTTAAAAAGCCATGGTGACTTTACTAGGTCATTCACTTGATGAAGGCATGGCTGAAGAGCCACGGTGGACAACAAAGTCAAGTGGAGTCCTAAATTATACATTTTTCAAGCTTCCTCAGCCCAAAAAGCACAACTTTAATGAAAATATTTTTTAGAGGGGATACAGGGCATGTGCTCCCCCAGTTGAGTCCACAGGCATAACAACACAGAGGATTTTCTAGAACAGTCACCTGATAAGGGTATGGCTTAAGACCCACAATGGACTTCCTGGGACAATCACCTGATGAGGCGTAGCTAAAGAGTCCTGCTAGATTTCCTAGAACAGGACACAGCTAAAGAACCATAGTAAATTTCCTAGCTCATTTACCTGATGAGGGCACAGGTGAAAAGACATGATGGATTTTCCTAGGTCATTCACCTGATAAGGGCACTAGGGAAGAGACATGGTGGATTTTCCTAGGTCATTTTTCTGATTAGGGCACCGCTACAGAGGCTAGGTAGACAAGAGTTTAGAAACAAAAGGAATTCTCAGTTGGTTTATATCCAGCAGACAGAAACGGCAGAAGAAAACATTTTTGCAAGCTATTTGTAAGGCTCTGCTGGTGCTCTTTGATTCTTCATTGCAGCAGGCTTGATTTGTTTAAATGCTGAAGAATTCTATGAGGCAGGACAAATACATTGTCTGGTTAACTTGTGACTTGCCAGCTGCCCATTCATGACTGCAAAAAAGGGATCTTTTGGATTTGGGTTGAGAACATGATGATAATAATGGAGATCTCAGGTGAAAACATACCGTGCTTTTATTGCAGCAGTTCAGCCACAGCTTGCTAGATTACTGACAACTCAATAGAGAGCCATTGTAAGCTCAGGACTGCTTGATTACTGACAGACCAACAGAGGGCCAGTTGACCACTGATAGCCCATAAGAAAGACATAGTGAGCATTTTTTCTGTTTGATCACTGGAAGCCCAACAAAGGGTTGTTGTACACATTGGCTTGGTTTATCACCAGCAGCCAAACAGCAGGCTGTTGTGAGCATTGTTTTGTTTTATCAATGCTAGCCTGACAGAGGGTCATAGTGAGCACCAGCTTAATTGATTATTGGCAGACCAAGATAGAGCCATAGTGTGCAACAGTATGTTTAATCACTGACAGCCCAACAGAGGGCCACAGTGAACTACAGCTCATTTAATTACTGACAGATGAATACAGGGCCATAGCAAGCATCAGATTGTTTGATAGCTAACACACCAACAGAGGACCATTTGAGCACTGACAGTCCAACAGAGGGTCATAGTGAGCATTCACTTGTTTGAGCAGTGACCGCTAAACAGAGGGCCATAGTGATCATTGGCTGGCTTAATCAGCAATAGCCCAACAGAGGGATGCAGTGAACACCAGTTAGCTGGATCACTGCAAGCCCAGCAGAGGACCATACTGAGCCTGGACTTATTTGATCATGGGTAGAGCACTATAACAATGTCGCTCAATGTAATCACTTTCTCAGTGAACCACCTAGTCCAGCACATTCCACCATACAGTATGTGGCAATCATTACAGTCAAACAGCATACTGTACCAGATAGATGACATAACAGAGTAATCTGGAAGAACAGCAGTATGTCAGATGCGTAAACAATACAAAAAACAGAGCATTTCCATTTTTTTGTTTCTCGAAATCTTTAGAATCACACACATATACTTAGAATCTTCAAACCCTATGCAAAGCATCATGGGTATTGTGATAGTCATGCTCACTCCAAAGTCTTTTGCAAAACGTTCCTCTGCCACCCTTGTGGGACTGGACAAAGGGAACATCTTAATAGGCTTTCCTTTCTGGCCTGTTGCCAGTGTGCCACCTTATTTGTGCACCCTCAGGGCTCACCTGTGGTAAAGTTGCCAATACTCCTCCATGATTATGCTCTTCTGGATGTGCCAGCCTGTTTTTGGTAGTCAGATCTTCAGAGTGCTGATGTCCCTGCCTTGAGTATGAAATTCAGTCCACACACACAAGATATTGTAGGAAAACAGTATCTCTTTACAGATTATTTACAGAGGTAGGTCCATTACATGCCTGATGCTTGTGCAAGAATGGTCTGCACTGATAAGAAGGTTAAAAGTGTAAGGTTCTGTCTTTTAGAAGGTTTCCAGACTGGGACAGGCTCTGAATATTCCTCTCCTTCTTTGATTACAGTAATTTCTATGCCTGTTCTGTTCCAACAGTGGTGTAACCTTCTGTCTTAGAAGTTTGCTGTTCTAAACATCCTCTCTTTGGGATTCTGTCATGGGGTCCTGATCAGTCTTCCCTTCTCAAAACCCTGGGTGTTGCTAATGGCACCTCTAATCTGGGAACCCATGAAGACAAATTCCTTCAGCTCGCTGTACCTACATCTGTTTAGGAAAAAAAAAAGAAAAATGCCTACACTTTTTGCTTAAGTTAGATGCTTAGCAAGCTTGTGTACTGATCCCTACACACATGACAATGTATCATAGGTATGCAAATTCATGTGTGTGTGTTTGTGGGGGTGGGGTGGGTGGTCATCTGAATAGGAAATAGTCCAACTGATACTACATTTTATTGACCATGCCATCACGCAGATTGCGCGATAACTGACTCACACATTCTAAAGGTAACACTAAATTTCACAAAATTCACAGAAAAGTATTCATGACTGCAGAAGGCACTACAAGCTATTACGTGATATCTGAAAAGAAACCGTGGGCACCAGGCATTGTTGACTGGGGTTCCAAAACAAAGGCAGGACAGAGATATACAGCAGTCACTCAGGTGTTTTTAACATATAAAACAAATGTATTTCATACTCAAACCACTACAAACCAGCTTTGCAAATGCTCTTTTCACAACCATAAATAGGACTTGTGCACATCATTCCTGGGGCACTGGTGTCTTTCATGCAACTGTATCCCAAAGCATCTTACAACCCAGGAGAGGGAGGGAAGAAAATATACCTGCATTTTCAAGGCACAGTGAGATTCAACCAGCACAGAGACAGATTAAGCATTGGGAGGTTACATTACTTGTTCAGAGTTACACAGAGAGTAAGTGCTAGTGGTGGTATTCAAACCTAGGTCTCTAGGTTCACAATTCTGTGATCTAATCACTTGGCCAATCTGTGTTTCTATATTCAAAAGAAACTGGGAGTGGAATTAGGTACACAGCATAACGTTTGCTGCCACAGCACTTATCAGAGATAACGTGTGTAACAACCCTTTCCCTGAGGAAAAGGGGAGAGTCTGTTATTAGCATGCTTGTTTGGGAGTGGTGCTGTTGCACTGTTTTCCTGCATCTCGGTAGTGTGAGTGGGATGAGCTTAAGAGGGTTGAAAAGAAGTGGGCTGGTGGAAAAAAGTGGAGGTTGAAGCCAAGGTTAGCTCTGAGTTGGAGTGCTGAGGTCTGGGGGCTTGCGAGCCCTAGGCCCCAGGAAAGAGCATCACAGCCCGGGAGCATCATCTGATGACAAGAAGCCAGCTGGGCATCACTTGTGGGAGATGCTGGATGGAGGGATTGCTTAGTAGTAGCAAAGCCTGCTGGCAGGATGCATGGGGTACCCACCATGGTTCTGGAATAGTGGATAAGAAGGCAGCCCATTTGACTGACTGGGTCTCTTAATAAGAATCTAGGCATAGCAGTTCCTGTATGGGCTCTCATCTCACAGGGTTGGCCACTCTCAAGCTGATAGTGGCATTTGGGCTGTATCCCTGTAGTCTCAGCAGGGCAGATGTGGTATATCTGGCACCTGTCATGGTCAAGATAGGACCTAATCCTCAGATGCCCTGACCCACCCCAAAGATAGTAAGGCATCTGAGTTGAAGTGCTGCCCATGGGGGATGGTGAAAGGGTTCCTGAGGTAGGACAGTGATCCAGGGTGGCATATCCTCAAGATCTGTGGCTTAATGAATTTTAGGACATGAGTGGAGTCACTAAGAAGAGGGGTGAGAGATGCAGAGCTGGGCAAGAGAAAGCCAGAGAAAGCCAAGAGCAGCTAAAGGAAGCCAAGATAACAAAGGACCAGAGTGGCTGATGGGGTTGGTAAGGTTAGGGTTTGCCAAGAGTAAGGTAGGAGAGTTTTCCTCTTCTGTATTGAGGAGGGTCCTTGAATAGTTTATTCACCTGGGCAATTGAGGACTCTGGAGTGCAAAACCCCTGGCAGGTCACAGAAGATGGGAGCGTTGCTTTGGCTGATGTTGCAGATACTATAAGGGCATAGGCAAAGGAACTTGCTGCAGGTTTTATTACTGTATGTACAGAGGGAGGCGTAGCCCTAGTTACTTGGGATACTTTTGAGTATCTTATTTTGGAGTGCAAATTATGAGCATATTATTGGCAATCATAATAAAGCAGCGGGTCCGTTGGGGACTTGTGAATTCAGTATAGTAGCTAAGGTGGTACCTAGGAAGAGCACCAACTTGTTGGACACTGTGTGGGAGGTGTCTCAAGGACTGAGAGACTCCAAGGTGATGTGTACAAGGTTAAGCTGTGACTGTGATAATACAGTTCATGGAATACTCTTCAGAGTAACAAGTCAGTGTATTAAACATTCTGATTTGGGTTCTTAAGACAATAAATGAAGTATGATGTTTTACCCCACACCACAGGAGCCTAAGTAAAAGAGAGAGTCAGGAACAGCAAATGTGTCCATGTGATGATTTAACACTGAAGGGAAAATCCTGTCTCAGCAGTTGCTCAGGAAAGTAGAAAGGTGAACCGAGTTGTATGATTGTTTGCAAGGGGCTTCTAGCAAGCACAAATACCATCTAATACTCC
The DNA here is from genome assembly GCA_016271365.2 of Neoceratodus forsteri. Taxonomy (NCBI): domain Eukaryota; kingdom Metazoa; phylum Chordata; order Ceratodontiformes; family Ceratodontidae; genus Neoceratodus; species Neoceratodus forsteri. Next base: position 1,477,851,570 of record CM057449.1, on the reverse strand, counting down.
TGGATACAGGAGTGGTCTAGGCTATCTCAGCCTTATTGGGCGCAGTCATTCAGCTCAACAGTGAGTGATCAGGGTTGCAAAGTGGGGGAATGTCTGGGATTTTGAAGCAGGTTTGCAAGCTGACCAGTCTGACAAACATTATTTTTGCTCAGTGAAGTATATCTACTCTAAAAATGTTTCCTGTGCTCTCTCTCTCTCTCTGTTTCTAGGGGTGGTCATAAGGTACTGCAGTGGGACCTGGTTGGGTGAGAGGAGGTAGCTAGGCAAGTAGTGTTGCTCAGGGCGAGGGGAAAATGTGTGGTCTAGACTTGTCTCATGACAACTGAGGGCAGTTGCTGGCTAGGGGGTATTTGCCTCAGATGGGAAGGCTGGGATGTGTTGATCTACCCTTCAGGATGTGAGGCACAGTTCTAGTCAGGTTATCCCAGTGACTGAGGGCGATCCTGGTGGCAGGCCTGGCATGGGTGGGAGGAGTGGATAGGACTCTGATACCTGGTTAGTAGAGCTGGAAGAGAAGGCTGCAGCCTCCAGTGTGCCAGTCTGTGTGGCTGGTTGAGAAAGTGTGTGTGGAAATGGGTAACTGTGGCATCACAGTCCTGTGTCAGAATTGGGGAGGGTCACATGTAGGGATTTGTCCTCTGGAAGCACAGTGTAGAGGGGTTTTGTTTGGGGTATAAGTTGTTTTTGATGTTTTTTTTCCCCCAGGGAGAACAGTCTTGTCTCAACCAGCCATGGTACATGTGTGGCACAGGGTGGAGTAGTTAACCACTTGGTGTAGCAGAGTGGGACCTACAGTATTAGTCTTCTCCTCTTGACTCTGGGGATGGAAACATTTAACTGGAGGGAGGAGTGGAACAATCCATAATATTCTTGGAAGGGCAGGCAAGGAGGCAGCCCATTTCACTCTCTAGGTCCAGTAATCAGGATCTAGGTGTGGTATTTACCATGTGAGTCCTTAATTGGGAGTGGAGCACCAACTAGTGTACTTTGAGGTGTGGAAAGAGCACAGAGTACAGCTCGTGCAACTCAAGCCTTCTAGTCTGCAAACTGAAAAATACAAAAGAACAACCAGCAACCTTCTGTATTACATACTGCAACCAAGGCAACCAGTCACTTCTATTACACCCAAACACTGGCAAGTATTAAAAAGTGATCCAGCATTTGTAGGAAGCCGTTATGATCACCCACAGGCTACCTACTGCTAGTTTATACCAATCCAAAGGATCAACTAGAACATGGCTACCAACTGCACCTAAGGGCTACTACAGATGCGGATACTGCGTGCAATGCAGCAACACCAGTAACTCATCCACATGTAAACCACCAAGAACCCTGCTGAACATGGTCACAGCTGGTGTACACCCAGCCTCCACTGTAAACTGAAAAATCCTCAGGGACAGCAGCAAGATGATGCTCTCTGGTACCCTCCCAAACGATGCCCCAGGTGTAAGCCTCAGCTAGAGCCTCTGGTTGAACTCGGTCTCTCCTCTCCCCCTGGGAGCCCCACCATGGGGGGCAAACTGTGGGCCACCCAGACTGGACAGCTTGGGGAGGATGCTAGGTGGGCAGTTTGGGAGCTGAAGAAGTAGTACATCCCCACCTGAGCCAGAGAGATAAACAGAGTTAAAAAAAATCCCAAAACAGGAAGAAAGGTCAAAATTTACCCATTTACTAATTGTTTTGCTAGAGAAGTCATTTACATATTAACATGTCCATGTAGGTTGGGCTATGTGGGATGTACAAAATGCCAGCTTAAGGATCGCATCAGTGAGCATACGTCAGCCATTAGAAATCATGTACTGACAAATGCCATGGCACAACCTTTCTTGGAAATGGGCCATGGCTCTCCAGCTAACTTGAAGTTTACACGGATTGAAAAAGTGACTGTGGGACCATGAACAAGAGACCTATAATGGAAATTGTCACTATGCAAATGTTATTCGATACATACACTTCAGACACTAAGCCCAAGAGGACTGAATGAAGACCTGCTCCAGCAATGCTGTTTTTGAATTACTTGCTAACTGTTCTTAGTGCAACATTACTGATCTTTGCTCATTTTTCATGGGGAGGTCATGTCAAACAAATCTGATAGATTTCTTTGAGTGGGTGACCAGGGAAGTAGATCAGGGTGGAGCAGTGGATGTGGCCTTCCCAGATTTCAGTAAGGCCTTCAACACCGTTCCATATAGGAGACTCATAAACAAGCTGGGCAGTCTGGGAGTGGCTCCAAAAGTGGTAAACTGGGTGAGAAATTGGTTGGGGGATAGGTGGCAGAGGGTGGTGGTAAATGGAATTCACCATGAGGAAGGAAGGGTGACCAGCAGGGTGCCACAAGGAACAGTACTAAGACCATTCCTCTTTAATGTCTTTAGAAGCGACATTACAGAGTGGCTAGAAAGGAAGATATGCCTTCTTGCAGATGACACTAAAATCTGCAATAGGGTAGACACTCCAGGGGTGGTGGAAAAATTGAATAGGGATCTAAGAAAGCATGAAGAGTGGTCCAGAGTATGGAAACTCTGTTTCAATGCGAAGAAGTGCAAAATCATGCACCTAGGGCACAGAAACCCAGGGACAGAGTACAAGATGGAGGGAGTGGTACTGATGACCACCAAACAGGAAAGAGACCTGGGGGTAATCATATCTGATGACCTAAAGATGGCCAAACAGCATGCCAAGGCAGTGGGAAGAGCCTATGGGATGCTAGGATGCATAGGGAGGGGTATAAGCAGCAGAAAGGGGAAGATGGTGATACTGCTGTATAAATCATTGGTGAGACCTCATCTAGAGTACTGTGTCCAGTTCTGGAGACCACATCTCTGGAACGACATAGACAGAGTAGAGGTGGTACAGAGAAGGGCAACTAAAATGGTGCAGGGTCTGCACCAGAGATCCTATGAGGAGTGACTAAAGGACCTCAATATGTACAGACTGGAAGAAAGCAGGAAAAGAGGGGATCTGATAGAGACCTTCAAATACCTCGCTAGTATAAATAAGTTACAGGAGGGAAGCATTTTTCAGAAAAAAAGATGCTCAAGAACAAGGGAGCATACTGTGAAGCTGAAGGGGGGGTAGACTCAGGGGAAGCGTGAGGAAGTACTTCTTCACAGAAAGCATAGTGGATGTCTGCAACAGCCTCCCTGTGGAGGTGGTAGGGGCAAAAACTGCAACGGGATTCAAGAATGCGTGGGATAGGCATAGGGGTACCTTAGTGGTTAGGGAATGGAGGGCTAAGTCAGAGATCAAGTAGGGTCTGCTGTATTACAGTAGGTAGAGAAAATGGGCAGACTGGGTGGGCCAAGTGGTCCATATATGCCAGCAATTTCTATGATTCTATGCTGTTCCCCCTAATCCTTGTTAGTTATCTAGCCTTTAATGCCCCAATCCAACCCAACATATAGGAGGGTGAAGGAGTTCAAGTGCTGGCTGTAGGGGACAGTAAAAGGTTCCCGAGAGAGGGCAGAGATCCCAGGTGGCATATCCTCCAGGTATATGGCCTAATGGCTGTTACAGCCTGCGTGGTATCACAAAGAAGAGAGGCGAACTATGCAGAGCTGGATGAGAGAGAGACTAGAGGAAGCCAGGAGTGTGCTAAAGGAAGCCAAGATGACCATGGACCTGAGCGGCTGAGGGGGTCAGTAAGGTGAGTGTTCACCACAAGTAAAGTAGGAGAGTTTTTCCTCTTCTGTATTGAGGAGGGTCCCTGAAGAGGCTAGTCACCTAGGCAATCAGGGCTGCCGGAGCAGGAAACTCCTGTCATGTTGGGCCTGCAACATGTCACAGAAGACAGGAATGGGGTTCTGACAGATGTCACTGATGCTATATGGGCATAGACTTCAGTATTTGCAGCAGTTAGTATTATGTATGTCCAGAGGGTGGCATAGACCTTGTTAAATGAGATATGTGTGAGCGCCTTTTTTCAGTATGCTTGCCATGGGCATATTTTTAGCAATCATTGGTAAAGCAGTGAGTCTGTTGGGAATTTGTAAATTTAGCACTATAGCGCGCAGGTGGTACCTAGGAATAGAACCAGCTCAGGTGGATACTGTGTGGGAGATGTCACAGGGACTGAGAGAGTCCAGGATGATGGGTGCAAGGTTAAACTGTGGCTTCAGCAATACAGTTCATGGAATACTCATTGGAGTGATGAGTTAATGTAGTAGAAATATTTTGCTTTGGCTCCTTGAGACCAGAAATGAATTATTTTGTGGTACCTCATAACAACGGAGCTTCAGTGAAAGGGAGAGCCAAGAACAGCTAATGTGTCCCTGTGGTGATTTAACATCAAAGAGAAAATCCTCTCTTGGCAGTTCCTCAGTAGGTGAAAAAGTGAACCATGTTGTGAGATTGTTTGCAAGGTGCTCTTGGCGAGTACAAATACCATCCAGTTCCCTTAGATACAGATGTGGCATGCACCATGTCCACCCCCATCTGGCACACTCACTCACCTCAGCAGTGAGCGATAGGGGGTTGCACATGAAAAAGTGAAAAATATATTTATTTAATATTTATTATTGCACTAATATTATATATATTTTATCTATAATATGTCTCTATTTAAAACAATTGGGTGCTGCCTCAGCTGTGGTGCAGAATGTTTTCTGTCAGTTGTGAAAAGAGCATAATTATGACACACACTGTTGAGGCACAGGGAAAGAAAAAGTAGCTATGTCAATACAGTAGTTCCCATCTCAGCTCCTTTCCACAATCACAGACAGGGCCACTCAGAATCGGAGGTAAGAGCATGGACTGTTCTGCACTGGTAAAAATTAAAATTCTGACACTGAAATTGGGAGCAAACCCTGCCCCTCCCCCCAACTTCCGCTCACAGATTAAATTAGAATAAGCAGAGTAAATGCTATGCATCTCTGCTAAAATATCTTTTGGAAATAAAAACTTTTCAGATCATACCTCTATACACTCAGCACTCAAACTGACCAAATATTTTTACATCAATGGCGATATTTCAAAATTTTAACTCATTTTCTTCACAGCATAAAGTAAATAGCTCCTACTCCTTCTCTAAAACCTGCAGGCCTGAACACTGCATGGGGTCACATGGTGAAGTTCCTTGCCACAGTGTATCACGTGACTATCATTTTGCACAGTAAATCAGTAATGTGGCCTACTCTGTTTTGCACTTTGTAAAGTATTACGGATGCAAGTCCCCCTTCCGATGTCTAGGGGTATCCAGATGGTAATTCAAATGGGAAGGGGGGGGGGGGGTCCTGTACACAGTCCAACAGAAATATGCTAGTTATCTGATTCTTCAGATGTTGGTTGCAAGATGGCTTTGCAGGTTGAGGAGTAGGCTCATTTCTTTGCTTCAATGGGGTAACTGCACGGGGCAATGTTTGTTAACAGGCACACATGCACAATATAATCAATTAATTCAATGTCCACTCCAGAATCAAAAGTGCAACAAGTGATTTAATAAAACGAGAAAGTTGATGAACCACTCCATGGAACGTGGGGGTAACAATTACGGTGGGGCATTTCACAGGCCGAAACCTGACATTCCTTCTGCAACAATCTTTTCTTTCAACAGATTGATTTATGGCTTGCAGACCTTGCCTTGAGCTGAAAAGCTACATTCCTGACAGCAGCATTAAATGTGGGCTGAAGCAGACCACACAGAGGTAGTTTAAACTCAGCAGCACTCTCATTTCATATTCCTTCACTTTACTCTGTCTTCATGTAGGCAGTTGCTTACTGTTCCCTTCTTTTGGTCTCAACAATACTGAAACTGATGCGGCAAGTGTGACAGCATGAGACATTTCTGCTGTCCCAATCCCTTTTCTTACTTGACCTTGCTTTAACCTTCTACACAAGAGGTTATTTTAAAACACAGGTGGGCTGCTTTTAAACACAGGCAGCTACTTCTCTTTCTGAGAGGTTGCTCACTTCCTCATCAGTATTCCTTTTTAGCAAGAACTGAAACCACTGAAGACCTTCTCGATACCCAGTCACTGATGCCATGTGTCTGCAGCTGGCCGGGCTCTTCCAGGTGGTTATGCATATGCCTGGCCTGCCCAGTAACTCCAGGCATTGTCTGCTCATGCAGCGATTTCAATTTCTGGACTGCTGTCACCCAGGGGACTGCTTGCTGTGCCACATGGAGCACCCGGACAGACTGTCACCCTGTCAGGGTCCCAACAAAACACTCCCCACATGGATCCTTTCTTGCCTCCACAAGATGCACACCCCTGGGAGCACAAACACTGTAGTGGCCACCAGCCATGGGAAAAGGGGTAGAGCTGCCACCACTACACCCTCAACAGTCCAGCCTGCCACCTCTGGACCACTCCCCTGGCCTCCTCTGCCAGAGCAGGCCTGCCCACAGAAACCGTACTGGCTCTACAGGGTGCACTCACCAGTGGGTGAGATTACTTAGAAAATAGGGCCCCCATCAGTGCTTGCCCTACAATGGTGTCGGAGATCACATGGTGGGCCTACATCATCCTTGCTTCTACAGGATCCCGCTCCCAACAGCACCGATAGGACCCAGGCTGATGCTCCACTGCCTCCCCTCACTCACACTGTCTGAACTGCCACACTCTCATACGTGGGTCTCTGAGGGAGGAGGGCTGGGGTGGCAAGTGGCCGACCCTGGCCCCGCCGCGGTCCTCCCACTGAACTTGCGGGCTGACCCCTAACTCTTCTCTCCCTTCTTTCTCTCTCTGCCTCTCTAGGATCTTTCCTTATGGCACCAAAATCCTACTTTTATACCCCTATGGATGAGGCCCTCTGCTGGCAGCAAGCAGGCCTGCACCCCAGACCTACAGGCACCATGGATCTCACTGCCCAGCTACATGATTTATTAAATAGTATGCTCCCAGAGGATGCTTACACTTTCCCCCCACTGAAAACATTCACCTCCTGGTGAATGCCTACCAGGCCATACTACCAACCCCCCCACCCCAGAGGAGAGATATGGCCAATCTCCCTCCCCCAAGGGTCAGGGCACTATTGGCAACATTGCTGGGGCAGTGGAATTCATATACTTTAAAAGAAAAGGACCTTAATTAACTTGCACTTTAACATTCTACTGGGGCTAGCTGGCGACCCACCCGCTGGTTCCCACAGTCGATTTGCCAGGTACTGCAGTGGAGGTGTCCCGACCCCCAGCCACACTACAGACTATCTACACCAACTTGGTTCCAAATTACCAATAAGAGTGCTGCTGCCAGGAATAGGAAAATTATACACAAATCCCCAGTTAACATGCATAACCAGAAGGTAACCCATGAAGTGGGCACATGAAGAAGGGCGCTGTCCGTTACAGCGACATCTTCCTCGCGCAATCCACTCATGGCAACCGACTGGTAGGGTGACCGGGTGAGGGGTGGGCAAACTAGGCGACAGGATGTTGCTGCCAAATGCGTCTTTGATGGGGGAATGGGGAGCGAAAGCGCAGCCGCGTGGGCTGGGAGGGGTGGAGAGGCTGTAGGGGTGGCGCTGCGGTTGTCGGTCGAGCTGCGGCGTAAGGCCGGGATTGGGCAATGGATGGGGTGGCTGAGGTACTGGTTTGGGTCCAGGTGCTGATGCAATTTTATTGCACCCAGCCCGAACCTTTTATTTTTACTACTTTCACCCTTCGACATGCACCCCTGGAGTTGAGAATCCTTAAGTAGGAGGGTGGGGGTGGGGCACAGTCCCCCACAGAAAGTAATAAAATATGTCCTGGCACCATTGTGTTGAAAGGCTAGGGGCTTGTCAGAGTGCCAAAATGTGTTCGGCACTCTGACTGAGCGATAACGGCGATTGCCTTTAGGCATTCGCCGTTATCACATAGACCCTAACCAGAACATTTGCAAGACAAGCGTAAACTAGATTTTCTTTCTAAACTACACAAAAGCAATAACCTACTACACTAAAATTGAACAGCATTAAACATTTTACTGATTGAAATGCAGTCATCCAACCAACCCAGACTTCCATTCATTTGCTCTCTGACTTACACAACCAACAGGCAAAACACAGAACATTAATTGAAGTCTGCGTCAGAAAAGTGTCATTTATTTATAGTACTGGGGAGTCAACCCCTAAAACATTTTAAAAAATAACATTAATAGCCATAAGAGGTTAATATCACCCAGCCGCCAGCATTGGGGATCCAAGAAGAGTCAGTCCTAATCTTTCCCGATACACAAGGCAGCACCAGGGGGGAGGTTTGGTGTCCAGTGTGGTTCCACAAAACAGTCTCTTTATGTCCCTCATCTTCTCCCCCTGGAAAAGACAGCATTAATTTGAAGGGTCAGAGGCAAACCACAACTTGGGTTCTGGCTTGATACATTCTTCTCCAAAGGCATCCTCATAGATGATATAATGCTTTGTTCTCTGTCCCTCATTATCCTGAACCATCATGAAGGTCTTGCACAAAGTCACTCCAGTTCATGCCGTGGATAGGCTCAACTGCCTTTCTGTCTTGATAATCTGCTGTTTGTGTCCTCCCAAATCCAGAGCACTTCCACAGCTCTTCAATTTTACTTTATCCAGGGTGCCCTGGAATACCCAGTCCTCTCCTTTATCCTCGATAACATCCCATATTCGCTCACATACATAGGGATAATTTTCTCCAGGGTACTCCTTCTTGATCCTCCGGTGAACCCACCGCTCAGCCTGCAACCAATCAGGGATGCTTAATAGACTGGTACATTGGGCAGCACCAGGTAACAACCAACTCCCCGACGTGTACTCTAAATAGCAGGGGTCAGTGGGACACAAAGCATCTATATCCTTCCTTCACAGCACACAAGCCTGCTGCAATTGAGGCATATTGTCGGGGAACTTTCAACTGGGAAAGTGGTAGGGTTTAGGAATGTCCCACTCCCACAAAGGGTCGTCAAAAGTGTAAGACTTAGGCCGAGCACCTGGCGGAGGGGGGTAAAGTATCCTCCTGGTCCTCCACCATACATGAGTCTCCCTCTAACATGATTTCTTCCAACACCACATCAGGGCATTGGACAACTGGGGCCTCTGCAGCAATGGAGGGGGTTCTCTGGAGCTCTTCACAGTACCTGCCACCTAGGGGTGTAAGCCCATCGCAGGGAACTCTGATGACTTGAGCCTCCCTGCCACCCCACGGCCTTGCCCTCTGCCACAGAGAGGGTGAGGCACAGCAGGGAAAGAAGGGCTGGACAGATGGCTAGAACCCCTTTCCTCCAGATCTACCTTGCGGGCAGCCCCCACATCACCCACATCACCCCAGTTTTCTAAACTGGAAGAAGTGATGCTCACCAGGGCAGAAGAGGTTGGCCAACTCCAAGCAGACTGGTATTCAATGGCAGGCCTAGTGGGGAGAATTGCACCACTGCTGCACAGTCCAGGCACATGGGCAAAACCTTCACCATGCCTCCTGTATGGTGGCAAATTACACACCTCTCCTGAGATTACTTAGAAAACAGGGTCCCCATCGAGGCTTACCCTACCATGGTGCCAGAGATCACATGGTGGGCCTCCCTCCTTCTTGCTTCTACAGCATCCAGCTCTCAACAGCACCAATAGAACCCAAGCTGATGCTCCACTGCCTCCCCTAACTCACACTGTCTGAACTGTCACTAGAGATGCAGCAAATTTAAATTTCGCCGACGAAGTGAACATGAAGTAGGCAGTTCGCATTGCCACTCTGCTACGCGGAGTGGGCAATGCAAAGTGCTCACTCCGCCTTGTCATTACCACTTCTCATTAAGGCGGAATGGCAATGCGAAGTAAGGCGAAGTCATTGTTTTTAATGGACTTTGTGTTCCTCATTATGATTCTAAGTGATCCACTTGGTGTTTCAGATTTGGCAGCCCCCCCACACATCACATGGCTTACAGTACTGTAAGTCACATGCTCTTTAGCTAGGCAGGGAAGAAAGTGAATCATACAAGCAGACACTTTTACTTTCTCCTGTGTAGATGGAGAGAGAGTAGTGTGTTTTGTGACTGCTGATACTTTGAGATCAGAGAGAGGAGGAGATTTGAACTTTGATTTAGACCCAACAGCTTTTTTAAAAGCTACATTTTTTTGTCCTTTCTGTACTCTTTTTTACTTAATTTGCTGTTTCTGTAAATTTACAGGCTTAAAAAACATCCAAGTAACTATTAAGAAAAATTAATGTTGTGATTCGTGACGTGATCGTAAATTGTGATTTGTGACTGCATTTGTGACCGTGATGATGATGAAATGCGAATGCCTATGGCTGTACTTCCCCGAGCCCCACCGATGAGGTGTGACACAAAACTCCCAGACTTAAAAACACTCATTAATGAGTACAATGGCGGGGTGGTGAAGCATGGAGAGATACTACAAAACAGGCTCAAAATACATCCAAGTAACTATTAAAAAAAATTAATGTTGTGATTTGTGACATGATCGTAAATCGTGATTTGTGACTGCATTTGTGACCATGATGATGACGAAACATGAATGCCTACGGCTGTACTTCCCCAGGCCCCAATGAGGTGTGACACAAAACTCCCCGACTTAAAAACACTCATTAATGAGTACAGTGGTGGGATGGTGAAGTATGGAGAGACATTACAAAACAGGCTTACAATACATCCAAGTAACTATTAAAAAAGATTAATGTTGTGATCCGTGACGTGATCGTAAATCGTGATTTGTGACTGCATTTGTAACCATCCGTGATGATGAAGAACGTGATTTGTATCATGAATGACTCATGATAATGGTCTTGACTTAAAAACACATATTAATGAGTACAATGTTCATGCAGAATTATGCACCATACCTGTCCGGTACTCTGAAGGGAAGCCAAAGACACAACTGTGACTTAAGTTAGAGATGGAGTTTGGGCCCTAAAGAGATGCAAATTCACAGACAGATTAAGATTGCACTGCGCACTGAAGAGATGCAGATGCAAAGGCACAATATCTAACCAGTGCTCACCATCAGAAATTGAAAACCTGGCAAATAATTAATTTGCCGGTTGGGGGCGGGCTGTGGGTGGGGGCTGTGTACTGCACTGCTGCATTAACAGTCACTAGTGCTAGTACTAGTAAAGATACCACAAAGAAGTTCAAAAATTACACAGCTGCAGTGGATAGAACAGCAAGTTCACATTGTTGAAATTATGTGGCACAATAGAAGGTGTCTGATTTGATGACGCGTCACACACATACTCACACACACACTAAGTAATGCATAGCAAATTGAAAACTTCAGTAATATAACCACATATTTTAAACAAACTAAAATTATGCACCGCTACACCACAACAATCAGCAAGAAAATAGCAACAATTATTGAAAATATTACTGTGTGTACATTAACACAGTTATACCGGAAAAATATCACCAAAACAAAACGCTCTGTCTTTTTCTCCAAGTTAATCTACCTATACCACAGATACGCCCCTCCCCCAAAGCACACTTCCACTGTCTCTCAGTACACAGACTGAATGTTGTACATTAACATTCAAAATCCACACATAAACAATAAACGCTCAATGATATAAGCACAGGAGGGTTTCCTATAATCGATTAACTGAAGTTTCAGCAAAACAAATGACCCCAAAAGGCTTTTTTAACAGCTTTTAGAAGGTTTGAATCACAGAGCTCTCAGAGCAGATTGTCTCCTACAGCTTCATACACACTCTAACCCAAACTGAGGCTGTGCAGTACAATCTAGAGCCCATGTGACCTGAAATCCCATGAATCACTGCAAAATTTGCCTTTGGAGCTTAAAAACAAGGCAAAGTGAGGTGGAGTACATTGTTTTCAATGTTCTTCGCCTTAAGAATTGGTAGAAGAGTGGTTTGGGAAGGCTAAGTAACATGAAGTCATTGTTTTTAATGGACTTGTTATTACCCATTATAACACAAAGTACTCCGTTTGCGTTATGGAGTACTCTGGAATCCACCTTCACTCCTTGCATGGAGCGACTGGGGTAACTCGCCCACCACCAACTGTCGACTCTCTACACGCTGGTGTTGAGGGAGGAGGGCCGGGTGGCAAGTGGCCCACCCCGGCCCTGCCGTGGCCCTCCAGCTGAACTTGCGGGACCACCCCCAACTCTTCTCTCCCTTCTCTCTCTCTCTCTCTCTGGCCCTCTAGAATCTCCCCTTATGGTGCCAGAATCCTCATTTTATACCCCTATGGGTGAGGCCCCCTGCTGGCAGCAAGCAGGCCCACACCCCAGACCTACAGCCACCATGGATCTCACTGCCCAGCTGCACAATTTATTAACTAGTAAGCTCCCAGAGGGTGCTTATACTGTCCCCCCACTGAAAACATTCATGTCCTGGTGAACGCCTACCAGGCCACACCACCAATCCCCCCAGAGGAGAGATATGGCCAATCTCCCTCCCCCAAGGGTCAGGGCACTAGTGGCAACACTGCTGGGGCAGTGGAAATTCATATACTTTAAAAGAAAATCTTACTTAACTTGCACTTTAACATTCTACTGGGGCTAGCTGGTGACCCACTCGCTGGTTCCCACAGTCGATTTGCCAGGTACTGCAGTGGAAGTGTCTCCCCCCTCAATCACACTACAGACTTCCTACACCAACTTGGCTCCAAATTACTAAGGAGAGTGCTGCTGCCAGGAATAGGAAAATTATACACAACCCCCCAGTTAACATGCATAACCAGAACATTTGCAAGACAAGCGTGAACTGGATTGTCTTTTTAAACTACACCAAAGAAATAACCTGTTACTCTAAAATTGAACAGTATTAAACATTTTACTGATTCAAATGCAGTCATCCAACCAATCCCACCAAGCCTTCCATTCATTTGCTCTCCGACTTACACAACCAACAGGCAAAACACAGAACATTAATTGAAGTCTGTGTCAGAAAAGCAGACACTGTGCATAAGCTTGAATGGTAAAACCAAACTGGAAAAAGGTATGAGTAACCTGAGGTCTTTATTAGAGTTTTTAAGGGTTCATTTTGTACACCTGGTTAGGTGCCCACAGGCAAAGATATCTGGCCCCCCGAAGACAAAATTATCCGAGCCTGTGCATTGGGTACGCTAGCAAGAGGTTCACAGTTTGAATCCCTCCAGAACTGAGACCAAAGGTTGATTCGAACCCACAAAACAGACAGGAGGGTTACCCTATTTCTGTTTCCTGTTCACAGGACTGCGCTCAGAGGTTGGCACTGTGGGAGCAGAGGGCCTGACCTGATGAGTGGGTTTGAGACACAGGCCACCAGCCCAGTCAGTGGAACTGGACAGGGAGTTAGTGGAGCAAATAAGGAGGGTGTGTAGAAAGGGGAGTGTGGTGACTGTGGGGGATTTCAATCTGCCGGGGGTAGATTGGAGCACCCCTGCCCCCTCCAGTGTCAGGGAGCAGGTGCTCCTGGACGTGATCCAGGATGGTCTCCTGACAGAGCTGTTCAGTGGGCCAACATGACTAGGTAACATGCTGGACTTGGTGCTGTCAAATGAGAAGACAGTGAGGGAAATAAGGGTGGAAGACCCACTAGTTGGTAGTGACCACCAAACAGTGTGGTTCACTCTCAAGTTGGGCAGGGAGTCTGGAGGCACAGTAACAAAGGGTGTGGATTTTAGGAGGGCGAACTTTGGGAGGATGAAAGAAATACTGCTAGGGAGACTTCAGGGTATTAGGCCAGAGATGGATGCACAGCAAAAGTGGGAAATTATTAAATCTGGGCTATCAGAGGCTACAGAAGCATGCACCAGGACTAGGAGCAAAAAGTGCAGAGCCAGGAAACCATGCTGGCTGAACAGAAAAGTGTTGGAGGGGGTGAGGGTAAAGAGAGTTGCATACCAGAAGTTCAGGAGAACGAGGAAGGAAGAGGACAGGGAGGCTTATGTGAGTTGATCCAAGGAGGTGACCAAGCGAGTGAGAGAAGCCAAGGCCTCCAGGGAGCTAAGCTTAGCGCAGGGCATCAAGGGAGGGGAGAAGGACCTTTTTAGATATGTCAGAGAAAAGAGAAAGTGCAGAGACCATATAGTGAAGATAAAGTGGGAAGGGGAGTGTGTGGAAAAGGGAGAGGAAAAAGCAGAGGTACTAAATGAATACTTTTGAGCATTTTTGTGAGGGAGAAGGGTGGTCCACTACCACCATGGACTGGGAGGGTGGGGGTAGGGGAGGAGGAGATGACAGATGGAATGATCGAGGGAGTAGAGTACTATAGTGTCTGAAGTCATTAAGGGTGGACAAGGCACCAGGTCCTGATGGCATCCACCCCAGGGTGCTGAGGGAGATGTCGGAGGTGTTGGCTGAGCCACTGGCAGACCTGTTTAGCACCTCCCTGGACACAGGATGGGTGACTCAGGACAGGAGAGTGGCCCATGTGGTGCCCATACACAAGAGTGGCCCTAGGGTCGAGGCAGAAAATTCTCGGCCTGTCAGTCTCACTTCCATAGTGGGTAAACTTTTAGAGATGATACTGAAGGAGAGGCTGGTGTTGTTTCTCAAGGATAATGACCTCCAGGATAGGTGGCAGCATGGGTTCTTCTCGGAGAGGTCTTGTCAGACCAGTCTAATAGAATATTACGAATGGGTAACAAGAGAGCTGGATATGGGTCATGCTGTAGATGTCCTGTACTTGGACTTCAGCAAGGCCTACGATTCAGTGCCTCATGGGAGGCAGGGGGGGAAAGCTGACTGCTGCAGGGGTGGGAACGAAGCTGACAAACTGGATAAGGAACTGGCTGCAGGGGAGGCTGCAATGGGTGGTAGTGGGGGGGGGATCTCGACACCTAGACCGATGATGAGTGGTGTGCCGCAGGGCTCGGTGTTAGGCCTGGTGCTGCTTGGGCTCTTTATCTCAGATATTGCACATGGAGTTGGGAGCAGGGTTAGTCTGTTCACAGATGATACCAAAATGGGGGCAGTGGTGAATGAAGAGGATGGATGGGAAAAACTACAAGGGGACCTAACCAAACTGGAGGTATGGTCGGAGAAGCGGCAGCAGGGATTCAATGCGTAAAAGTGCAAGGTTATGCACTTCGGGGCAAATAACCCATGAAGGGACTATTGGCTGGGAGGGATGAGGCTGGGGATCACTAAGGATGAGAAGTACCTAGGGGTGTTGGTAACAGGGAGCATGAACAACTCTGCCAAATGCAGGAAAGTAGCAGCTAAGACAAACAGGATACTGAGGTGTATCGCAAGGGGTTTCTCGTCTAGGCATAGGGAGGTGATCCTGCCCCTCTACAGACCTTTGGTCAGGCCACACTTGGAGTACTGTGTGCAGTACTGGCAGCCGTATCTGAAGAGGGATATTAATTTTCTGAAAGGTGTGCAACGGAGGGCAACAAAAATGTTACAGGGGATGGAGGACAAGGCCTACAAGGACAGGCTGAATGAGCTGAATATGTACACACTGGAGGAGAGGAGGGATGGGAGGATATGATTGAAATGTTCAAGTATTTGAGGGGGATAAACAAAGCTAGCACTGAAGGTGGGTTTAAACTGAAGAGGGGTAGGGACACGAGGGGCACAGACTAAGATTGGAGGTGGAAGATTTAGAAGGGAGATGAGGAGGCATTACTTCACAGAGAGGGTGGTGTCTAAATGGAATGCTCTACCAGAGGGGGGTTGTATCATGCAAGACAGTAGGAAGTTTTAAGAGGGAGTGGGACAAAGAAAGAGGGAGGGTCTGGGTGGAGGGGGCTGAGGCTGTCATGGGAATGACAGATGGGAAGGGGGTTGGGGCGGCTGCAATCTAGGGTGCTAGCTGCACACTCAGGCAGACATTGATAGACTGGGTAGTCTGTTTCTGCTGGCAGATTCATATACTCATAACAAAGGGGGTCCTCTGGAGCTCTTCACAGTACCTGGCACCGAGGGGTGTAGGCCCATCGCAGGGGACTCTGATGACTCAAGCCTCCCTGCCACCCCACAGCTACTCCCTCTGCCAAAGAGAGGGTCATGCACAGCAGAGGAAGAAGGGCTGGGCAGACAGCTAGCATCCCTATTCCTGGATCTACCTTGTGGCCAGCAGCCCCCACATCACCCCAGTTTTCTAAGCTAGGGTGCCCTGGAATACCCAGTCCTCTCCTTTATCCTCAATAACATCCCATATTCGCTCACATACATAGGGATAATTTTCTCCAGTGTACTCCTTCTTGATTCTCTGGCAAACCCACTGCTCAGCCTGCGACCAATCAAGGATGCTTAATAGACTGGTACATTGGGCAGCACCAGGCAACAACCAACTCCCCGAGGTGTACTTTAAATAGCAGGGGTCAGTGGGACACAAAGCATCCATATCCTTCCTTCGGAGCACACAAGCCCGCTGCAACCGAGGCAAGTTATCTGGGAACTTTCGGCTGGGAAAGTGGTAGGGTTTAGGAATGTCCCACTCCCACAAAGGGTCATCAAAAGTGTAAGACTTAGGCCGAGCACCAGGCAGAGGGGGTACAGTATCCTCCTGGTCCTCCACCGTACGTGGGTCGTCCTCTAATATGATTTCTTCCACCTCCACATCAGGGCGTTGCACAACTTGGGCCTCTGCAGCAATGAGGTGGGTCCTCTGGAGCTCTTCACAGTTCTCTGCCGAGGGGTGTAGGCTCATCACAGGGAACTCTGATGACTTGAGCCTCCCCACCACCCCATGGCCTCTCTCTCAGAGAGGGTCTGGCACAGCAGTGAGAGAAGGGCTGGGTAGATGGCTAGTGCCCCTTTCCCCCGGATCTACCTCGCGGGCAGCAGCCCGCACATTACCCCAGTTTTCTAAGCTTGAAGAAGCGATGCTCACCAGGGCAGAAGAGGTAGGCTTGCTTCTACAGCATCCAGCTCCTAACAGCACCAACAGGACCCAGTCTGATGCTCCACTGCCTCCCCTCACACTGTCTGAGCTGCCGCACTCTCATACGCAGGTGTTTGAGGAAGGAGGGCCAGGGTGGCAAGCAGCCCACCCTGGCCCCGCTGTGGCCCTCCAGCTGAACATGCGGGCTGACCCCCAACTCTTCTCTCCTTTCTGTCTCTCTCTCTGCCCCTCTAGGATCTCCCCTTATGGCGCCAAAACCCTACTTTTTTACTGCTAGGGATGAGGCCCCTTACTGGCAGCAAGCAGGCCCACACACCAGACCTTCAGGCACCATGGATCTCACTGCCCAGCTACACAATTTATTAATTAGTAAGCTCTCAGAGGGTGCTTTCATGGATGTTCATTTATTTTCACTCTTGCAGGACTTTGTAATGTTCCAGACCCCTATACTGTTCTACACACACCTCGAAGACTGCACAAAATTTGCATCGTTTATTTAGTTCACTGTGAAGACAACACAAAGAATAGTGAGCAGACTTCACCTATTTCTATTTTTAGGTAACAAATCTTTATGACAGAACCTCTACAGGTAACTTTGGCCAATCTCGCATCTCCCTGCCCTTGCCGACCTGCAATAGAAGCTTGCTTACAATCAACTTACTGACTTCCTCCACTCCATAAACTTCATCTCCCCCACTCCATAAACTTCATCTCCCCATTCTAGTATGAATTCCGTAAAAAAAACACTCCACTTTCCTCACTGATGTGTGCCACTGATTCTGTCCTTAAGGGGATGAACCAAGGGCACATCACTACTGCCATCTTCATTGACCTCAAAATGGCCTTTGACACAGTAGGCCTCTCCCTCTTTTTGGATAAGCTAAGTGGTGTGGGTCTCTCTTTTTGGCTGTCAGTTTGTTCAGATCCTACCTTTCTGGCCACCTCCAGTTGGTCCAGGTTGGTGATGCCTTGTCCCCCACTTCTACTTTTGCATGGGATTCCCCAAGGTCCCATTTCATTCTCTATATAGATCTTCCCTCTGTTTGTGTCAGCTCACATATTCACGTATGTGGATGACACTATACTTCATGCCTCGAATGCCTAAGTGTCTGTCCTTGGACCATCACTCTAGCATGACTTCAATAACATCCAATGCTGTCTGCTCTGCCTCCTACTCACTTCACTCTAGGGACTCTCACACCTTCTACATTCCCAGCTCCAAATGAATTTTCTCCTCCCGTCTGTCTTCTGTTTGGAAAAAACTGCCCCCACTTCATCTTTCCTCTTCCTATCAGTCACATAAGCACCAGCTCAAACTTCTTTTTACTCTTGCTTGCTCTGGCCCTGGCTAGTCTATTATGTGCCTTCATACTTCTTTTGTGATGTTTTCTGCTTCTATTCTCCTATGCTTAATTAAACTCACGGCCCGCAAGCCTGCCATGGTCAGGTAAATTTTGATACTCTTCCTTTCACCCTTTCTTAACTATATCACAACTGTTGTATATAATGTTGTATTTACAGCTTGCACAGCTTCATTGGATACTTTGATAAGCCTTACATAGAGGACCTCCTTAATGGACTGGCAGTCTCAAGGGAGCCTATCAGAAAGTAAGACAGGGCTAAAGGACAGATGAACAGCCCTGTGTGGCCAGTCAAACCCTGAATTGGAAAGAGACATTTCTAGGCTGTTTGGAAGCTCATGGCAGTTGGAGAGAGACACTGAAGCGGACAGACTTGCTGCTGCTAGGAGAAAGCTGGAGGCCAAGCCAGGTCTAATTCTGTGAGCACTCCCCTGGTCTCATTCTTTCTCAACTCTGACTTGCTGTGAACTGTGCTGGTAGAGCATTTGCTGTACCAAGCCACCAAGAGTCGGTGCCTATGGGGCATTTCTGTAGACCTTAGCTGATGAGTGAACAGGGTAAGACCCATGTCTAGAAAAGCTGTTGAGC
Source organism: Neoceratodus forsteri (assembly GCA_016271365.2). Classification (NCBI taxonomy): domain Eukaryota; kingdom Metazoa; phylum Chordata; order Ceratodontiformes; family Ceratodontidae; genus Neoceratodus; species Neoceratodus forsteri. Next base: position 1,477,832,922 of record CM057449.1, on the reverse strand, counting down.
TGTGAAATCAGAGACAGAGCCCTGCATTTACACCAAGCTGCTGTAGAGTCAGGTAGGGGGCCTGCTAGCACTTATCAAATGATGTGAATCGTGCAATGGTTGAGTCACAGGGCATGTGCCCTGAATACATGGGTACTCTTGATCCAGAGGGGAGTTGGACTGTGGGTGTCACTTCCTGGGTCTGGGCTCCTCTGGAACTCACTGTGTAGTGCTCCTGTGAAGGTAATGTGTGAGCTGAGCTAGAAGGGCTGTGCTTGTGCTATTATGAATCACCTGAGAGTGTACCCAAAGTGCTTCATCTCCAGGCTGCTGGGGCCTGATCCTAAATGCTACTTGACCTGCTGCTCTATGCTTCTTTCAGCCTCAACTGAGCTGCTGCATCTGTGAGTCACATGAGTGTTGGCATGAGTGCTGGCATTGCTGTTTGGGTCTTCTGTATTTTTCCTGTTTGGGTTACAGTAATCTCGTTGGGATTACAAAGTTGGTTTCCAAGCATTTTCAATTTATAATCTCAAATTTCTTATTAATTATGCAAGCACACCTTGGCCTATTGGAGGTTTAAACTGCAAGATTGCTAACTCTCAACAAGTGCACCTTTGGAAGAACCCAGGCAACATAGCTACCAGGCCTGCACTGGAACTAGGTAATTAGTTCTGAGACTTTGTCACAGTGTGCCTCTCTCAAGCCATAGAAAAGAACTCGAGACTCCCCCAAAATTGGAAATAATTTTGAACATCCCCACAGAGTAACTACTGTATCCTAAGTTGCACACTACAAAAGGAATAAAGTGAATTGCCTTTGAGTAATTGGTTGAGTTCAGTCTCATTTTATTGAACTTATTATTCTCCCCTTCCTCCCCCAGTCAGCCTACTAGTTTAAAGGGGAAGTCCCCTCAATCTTTTTTCTGCATACCTGTGTAGTTTATAGGAATGAACAATGATTTCCTCTCTTGCATCCCACTAATTTCATCCTAATTTAAAAAGAAATGAGGTTGCTTTGCTCTGTTTTGCCCTGGAGTGAAAACCTGCTTACCTCCATTGCAAAGGTCATGATCCCACTAATGCAAGGCATCACGGGAGTAGGCAATGGATGCTTGCACATGCCAGCAGAAGTTATACTCAAATTCAGTTCTGTTACATGTCTTATGACATCCCTATATTCTCTAAAGCATTTTTTTTCTAGCTCAGATATACTTTAAACTACAGAAAACAGCAAGTCACGTATTATGCCTTTAAAAGTTTCATGGCCAGCATAACCAAGAACATATTACTACAGAGGACAGCAACAGCACTGACTAATACAGTATAACTACTGCAGACTGTAGCACTGAAACATCATACAATTCCAGGATGCCTTACATGATTTAGGTCATGACCTCTGCAATGGTGTCAAGCAGGTTTTCACACCAGATTTAAGTACCTTTAAGAGCATTTTGAAATGGTTGTGGACATTTCCTGTCAAAATGACAACATACTGTATAAATTGATAAACTATTGGTTTTCCTAATTGACTGCATGAATGTAGAAACACTGTGACCAAGTGCAATGGTTATGGATATTGTATGTAACTGGTAGGCAGTATAGCGCAGTGGTTTAAGGCTCTGAGCTGCAAATCTGGAGACCTGGGCTTGAATCCCACAACCCCACTTGCATATACTGTATGACCCTGAGAAAGTCACTTAACTTCCCTGTGCTCCCAGGTTGCACCTGTAAAAAAGCTTTCAGCTTAGTGTGTCTCACCTGGTTAAACAATTGGGGAAAAAAAAGTCAGAACATCAATATTTAAATGGATAAGCACATTATTATTTTTTCAGTTGGTTTCATGTAGGTACAAACATTGTGACCATTTGCCATTTTAGCATTCAACTGTTATGGTGCTTCTTAGCATTGTGCAGATTAGTGGATCAATTAACTTATTGAAATGTCCATGTTTTTTAGCACTGGTAACATTTAGTAGTTATGTATGTAAGTTTGTACTATGGGAAGGGGCACTTTACTTTGACAAAGCACCTGTGTAATAGGTGTGAAATGTTAGTATGTTGGGAAACATCACTTGGTTACACCGGCATAGCCAAAACTCCTATGACATGATAACTGCAATTAATTGATGTATCATGAGCACTTAGCCATAATATCATTAGAGCTTTTGTGCCCATTGAGTGTTGGGTCCTTTATTGATCTTGTGCCTGTTTTGTGTAACCTGCTTGCATTATTTATTGGTGAAGGTAGCAACTGTCTCATTGGTCCCCAGGTGGTGGTCTGGTCCAGTGTAGGGCTGTGCGTAGGTACTGCATCTCAGGGGTGGTAATGCACACAACATCTGACTCACTTAGTCTCTCTCTGGGTGGAGGGCGGAGGCACATTATTTCTTTTCTTTTCTGGGACAAGCTCCCCTTACCACAGGAGGAAGAACAAACCCAACCCGATGGGCCCAGCACAGTGACCAGACAGGGGTGTGAACCAGGACACAGCAACCCTGGGGCAAATGTGTAGACATTAAATCCAACAGACCACAGTGTCACACAAGGTCTGTACATGTGTGTTTGTCTCACCCCTCACCATCTTTCTACAGTCTCTGTCTTTTCCAGTATCTTGTTAGAATACTGTGTAAGACACAGATATTACAGTCTTTGAGGTTACAAAGAAAAACAGTTATAGTGTCAGGTACTGAACAGTAAGACAGACACCTTTCTAATATATATTTTTTTTTCATGGAAACATTATAATCTTTTTCGATATTTATTTAGGGTACTGCTAATCAAAACCAGGTTCCATGTTTTGGATTATACATACTCATTTCTCTGTAAAATTACAAAAATATGTCCAGTTTTTCATTTGATTTTAATAATAGAACCTGAAAATCTCCAGAAGACCATGCTAATATTGAACACTTTTTTTTTGTTACAAAGTGCTGGTTTCTGTTTCTATCAATTCTTAATGTGAACTGATGCAGTTTAGCATTTGCTCGTTCTCAAACAGGAAGGAAAGTTATACCGTATTTTTTATATTACTGTAAACTTCACTAAGCAGTTTATCAAACTGCTATTCTTGCATGCATAAATACTATAAATATTTATAGAACATTTCTTTCTGATAGAAGCACAGCATATGCTACATTTAATTAAAGGTTTAAGTCGTGCTCTGGGTAGAAAGAATACATGGAAACTTTGCATGTGTGCATATGTGCAGCTGATCAGGTTCAGTGAATAATTTCTCTGCGTTTCATTCACAAATGACATTTTCCACTGAGCAGTTTGCCTCTCACACACAGACAAAGCAACATGTTTTGGCAAATCGGAACTGGAGTAAGTGCCAGGATTTCCTGATTTGTTTACATTTCTCAAAAACTTTTCTTCCTGCAATGGGACTGAATTAGATTTCCTTTTCCACTTTTGGCTTCATTCAAAATATCATGGCCTTCTGATTTCTTTTGTCTTCAGTCCCAGCTATACACAATTGTCTCAAAATGTTTTTAGACAAAGGCAGAATCAGCCAATGCATGTGTGTGTATGTCTGTGTGTGTGTGTATATGGGGGAGAGGTACAAAACATAGACCGTATAATGATGTAAAATAATTTTTTTAAAGAAAATACAATAAACCTCAAATATATCTGTGCTTTCATGTTCATGAATGTAGGCTTTCTCTTTGTCCTTGGTGAGTCAGCCTACTAGAGTACACATGGATAAACAGTTCTAAATCAGCTTTTTCAAAGATAGTTCAGACAGGTACCAGGGGCTGTGGAGAGCCATACCATAAAGCACTGTGTCCATTGGTGGACACAGGCTGCCATGAACTATGTCCACTTAGACCATTTTGTGGAATCTAAGTGGACTTGGACATGATCCACAAATGTGTATACAGTCTATATTAGCACATGAGCTGCAGTTTTGAAAATAGTACCCACAGCGTCCATAAGGATAATGGGCACAGCAGGTGCTGTTCAAAGCAAGCATATTATCTGCATCTGCAGCTTCAGAAATCCCTGGCTCTGCATTAAGAGTGATTTTAGAAGTAGTAGTAGTAGTAGCAGTAACAGTAGTAGTAGTAGTAACAGTAGTAGTAGTAGTAGATTTTATTTATTTAGGGTGCCCATCCCCAAAGGCTCAGGGTGCCCTTAATGTAGGATTAGACATACATCTATACATAAAACAGAACAGGAACAGTAATAAGAACATAAACATATAAAATCTCAGATATAATTCAAAACAGCTGAACCTGTTCCAAATCTTAGATAGCTCTCCTCAGACCCCAAAAGTTTATGCAAACAGAAATGTTTTCAATTATCATTTAAACATTTCAGCAGATGGTGCCTCCCTGAGATGCCCCGGTAGCGAATTCCATAACGCTGGGGCAGCTACCTCTAATGCCTGATCCCCAGAGCTCTTTAACTTCACTCTGGGGATCTCCAGGAAAGCACCAGTAGCTGACCTGAGGGGATGAGATGGGACATAGGGATGGAGGAGATCCTTCGGGTAGCTCGCACCCAAGCCGTCTAGGACCTTATAGGTCAAAAGACCTCTCTTGAAGGTGATGCGCCAGCGCACCAGCAGCCAATGCAGCTTGCACAGCACTGGAGTGATGTGACTGAATCTGGAATAACCAGATAACACCCATGCCGCTGCATTCTGCAACAGCTGCAGGTGCCGCAGTGCACCACCTCTGACCCTGAGGTAGAGGGCGTTACAGTAGCCGAGTCTTGAGGTCACAAAAGCATGGACCAGTGTTTCCAGGTCTTTGGGCGGGACAAAGGGCTTGATTTGGGAGATGTTCCATAGATGGTAAAATCTGGTCTGGACAACAGCCGACACCTGAACATCAAATGTCAGCTCGCTGTCAAACACAATGCCCAGATTCTTCACCCTTGATGAAACCTCCAGTTCTGCTGGGACAATAAAAAGGCCCAACCTCTCACCAGAGGCTCCAAGCCCAACACTCCAACCCAGCTCAACTACAAGTACCTCCATCTTCCCAGAGTTTAGTCCCAGCCAGTTCAACGCCATCCAAGCCTGGATCTCGGCCAAGCATTTATTCAGCACATCGACAGCATCTGGTCTACCAGGTGTGAAAGACAGTGGAGCTGAGTGTCATCTGTGTAACAATGAAAACTCAGCTCATACCATCTTATGACTTCACCCAGGGGCAGCATATACACTGCAAACAACATGGGGGAGAGGACAGATCCTTGGGGAACTTCACAGGGCAGGTCTCTCGCGTGTGAGGAACAAGTTCCCATCACTACCCTCTGAGATCTGCCCCAGAGAAAGGACTCAAACCAGCTGATGACCTTGCTGGTGAGTCCTACATAACCCTGTCCAACAACACCCCATGGTACACAGTGTCGAATGCGGAGGAGAGATCAAGAAGGACAAGAATAGTATGCTCTCCTGAGTCCCTCACCCTGAGCAGGTCATTCAACACCCTGACCAATGCTGTCTCGATACTATGCAAGTCCCTAAACCCAGACTGGAAAGGTTCAGAAATTTGGAAGTCTATTAGATGGCTCTCTAGCTGTTCTGCTACCACCTTCTCAAGAACCTTCCCCAAAAAGTGAAGGTTCAAGATGGGTTGGTAATTTGCCAGGATATCAGGGTCCAACAATAGTTTCTACAGCAGGGACTTACCTAGAGCCAGCTTTAAAGACTCCGGGAAAACCCCAGCCGACAAGAAACTCCTGCACCGCCATTGGAGGACTGAATTCCACTTGGAGCAATCTCTGATCTCACAGAGGTCACTCTGCCCAAGAAGAATCGAGCGAACTCCTCAGATTTGTGAGTTGAAAAGCCTCTACTGGGTTCCAGACAGGACAGATGTAATAGCCCATCTACAACCCTACAAGTCTATCATCACAAAACAAAATGAGTGACTAGAAAGATAGCGACTCATTTTGGGCACTTTTATTGTGAGCTACCCTGCAGAATAGCGAGGGTATGGGATAACGACCAGGAGGAAGGTCAAACGGAAGGGAAGAATAGCGAGGGAAAGGGGAGGGACAGTGAAGGGGTTTTTGGCACTGGTGTACCTGCTGCCACTGGGCTAGCCATGTGGCATGGTGGTGTGGGAGGCTAGCTCTGGAAGAGCAGGTACTGGGTTAGAGACCGGGAGTGGGTTACATTTTGCTGCAGCTGTGAGCCGTAGCACTTAATTTTTTGCGAGATCCGGATTTTGCCCCTCCTGATATTCACCCCCCTGGAGTTGAGAATCCTAATTCAGGAGGGTGCGCCCCCCTCCCCCCCGCAAAAACACTTTTTTTTACATCCGGAAGTCGGGTCACCTTAAAGTGTATATCGCCAATTTGCTTTTCAGCAATATACACTCGCCATAATAGTGATCACTGTTTTGAGGTTGCTATTATGACATGGAACCCCCTCTGCAGAATGGAAGGCCTGCATAACAGCAGCAACTTGATCTGGCAGAATGAAGCACAGAGAAAAATCAGTTCTTACCTCAAGACAGGTTCTTTTAATTAGTAAAGTGCTTGACATCTCAACACTATTTATAGACTCCAATGGGAACTGATCAATGAATTTTGTGAGACTAGATCTTAAAAGACCTGCTGGTGCTTCTCTGAAGACTTTGAAAAATACAAGACATAATTCAGCTCATATCCTGTACATGGTCTATATTTCTCCTCACATTACTCATTTATAAAGATACAGCATCTGTATGAAAGCAGGATATTTGTCCATTAGAAATCAGTTGTTTCTTCTGTTCCTTTAAATTTAGAAACCACACTATGTTGCTCTGAAACCATGTTGCTTTGTACTTCAAAATACCAGCTTAGTATGCTGGTAACATCATGCATTACGGAAGTTGACTCCTTGAATACCACCCCCCCCCCAAAGCTACAGGACAGGACACATCAGAGGCAGTAGAAAGCTGACCAAGGGGATGTGTCTGGATCAGAAGAGATGGAACACCAATAAAAAAGCTAAGCCTGTGATTTGATGGGTAGGAGCAATTAGTCACAGCCCTTTTCCTGGGCTTGCATGGGACAGATACAAGGGGACCTTGGAAGTAACACAGGGAGTGGGAATGGCTACAGATCATGTAGGAACTACAGTGGTATAGTAGGCAGGGAAAATGGACAGGCTAGATGGGTCAAAAGGTCTTTATCTGCCAATAACTTCTATGCTTCTATAAACCAGCTTTCTCTAACCTCATTTGGATGCTTTATTCTTTGCTGCAGACAGAGGTCCCACTCCCCCTATGCTTGCTGCTACTTTAACTTGTTGCTTTTAGGCTTTCTTGTGGATTATGCAATTATCTTGTGTTTTGTATGTACCCTCAGTGACTCTCTAGGTTCATATTCTATCTTTCTGCTTTCCCTGACAGTAGCATTCAGCAAGTTGCCTTTTTAGGGCATTCACTCATGCTGCTCTCCTGTCCTCTTTTAACTCCTGTGCTTACCTTCAGTTTTGTTTTCAGTTGTTGACTCACTATGTCCTACCTATGTTATTCTGCTGTATTTCACTTATGTTTTCTAAGTCTGTTCTGCTGGCATACCAAATAACTTGCAAAATTTAAACTTTAGTTCCACCGCATTCATTTCATTAACGTCACCTAGCTCCAGCTAGAGAGGTTCAACCACTCCTTCTTAGTCTTTTCAGTCAGCCTCAGTTAATCTGTCTGTTTCAATAGCTGCACCAAAGGCATGGTTCTAATACAGCGTCATGCTTTTCTTGCTAATGGCTGACTGTTACCTATGATTTTGGCCTTTGAAATGCATTCATATTTTCAGTGCCAAGCCAATCAGTTCTCATTCAATCATTCATTCATTTCAAAAGTCCTCAGTCAGTCCATTTCAGTCATATCAATTTGCCTTCTGTAATCCTCATTCAGTCCATTTCAACCTATCAATTTTTCCTTCATCAGTCATCCTTCAGCCAGATCATTTCTGCATTCATGCCAACAGGCTCTGTAAACACATTCTTATTACTGTCCATTATAATAGTCCCAGAATATTATCTTTAGGGTTTCCTGTAGGTAGACATTTTCACTCGCTCCAGTTGAAGTCTGTATCTTGAGGGTGAGTCCCATGTCATGGGGGGGGGGTCATCTCTAGGCTGCTTGTCTCTTGCAGTGCCTCCTGGCAGTCCCACTGGGTTATAAAGTTCAACGGTCTGTCGGAGCTAACTGTGAAGACCTACTGTCAGAAGCGCCTCAAAAAGTTGTATTTAAGATTTCAGCTACTGAAGGGTAGGGTCCTAAGCCCTCATGGATTCCTTTAGATGTAGACCATGTCAGCAGCACCTCTGAAAGCCATTCTCCATGCACTGCCTAAGGTCCACCTAGTCCCATTCCATTGCACCTTCTTTTAATTTCCAGTCAAGGTTAGGCTTCCCTTTGGTCTTCTGGCTGGGTGCTAGCCTTTCAGCAGTCACTACTGTACTGTCCTCATTCCACATTTTAGAAGGTGAGTGTCCTTTGTAGGTAACTTCTGTCAACTGCAGAGATCAACTTATGGCACCCTCACAGTGTTATCCTGTTAGAGGACAGAGTAAAAGGTATCATTCCAGTTTTCCCCCCACTGAATTGAAATCACAAATTAATAAGGTGAGCTGTAATAATAAATGCCCATGTCAGGAGGGATGGTGGCTGAGGCCATGAATCCCCATAGATGTCCTCCACATGAGTGGGTTTCTCTCCTGAGTGCTAAAGGCCATAATGAAGTTGTATATTTAAGTAGTAAGGCATGACAGGGTGTTGGTGGTACTATGTTCCCCCATGGTCAGGGGCATAGTGAAGCACAAAGTGAAGCCGAGTGCCTTCAGCCACCTGACCATGAAGGAAACCTAGTACCACCAATGTCTCTGGAGTGCCTTATTGCTCATATAAACTGGGCCCATAGGCAACTGTTAAAAAACAAACACTTGAAACATTTTCAAAGCCACAAAAAATATTATAAAATGTTGCTAAATAATGTAAAATAGTCCCTCCACAGATGTTTTTCACCTGCCAGTCATCTGTCTTTCTTCACATTCAATTCATTGTGTGATCGTTTCCCACAAAATAGGAGAGTTCAAAGCTCTGCATTATTCCAGTAGTAGAATGCGCCCCCCCACCCCAACCACACACAAGAATGGTAACATGAAATACATTAATTCAAAATTCTTCAGAGTTGGATTGATCCAATATAAGGTTCTACATAATGCATACTTAACTCCACAAAGAATGTTTAAATGTGGGTTATCTGACTCTGTCATCTGTGTTAAATGTGAATCGGCAGAAGGGATGATTGCCCATATACTTTGGAATTGCCCGAAAGCACAATTTATTTGGAATGCAATTAAAAGAGATATAGACAAACAACTATCTTTGCACACAGACTTTAACTTTGAAACATGCATTTTAGGAAACTTTGATTTGGTGATTGGTGCTTCTGCCAAATCTTTATTATCTATGATAGCCATCTCAACAAAATAATTAATAATACGTCATTGGTTAGACAAACAAAATCTCAGCATGAAGGAATGGACTTCAGACATACTGTTTAACCTACAAATCACCAGATTAATCTATTTATTTTAATAACATCTCTGGATTTTATGAAAGATGGGGGAAGATATATAACTTGCTATTATAATCTACTTTACCAAGTTGTCTAATTTAGGTCTGACGTATGTGACTCTGAGAATTATTGAATCTCTCTCTTCAGGTGACAGACTTGATAAGATCTATCTGTTCATGATCCTTATGGGCACAAGGCATGATATATATACAACACTCTTATAACATTATATATAAGGTTTTTTAGGGTGGGATTTGTTAAGAATGTTTATATGTGTTCAGTTCTGTTTGTTAAATTTCAATATGTTGTATGTTGTGTATTGTAAAATCTTTAATAAAATAAAGGAAAGTTATATAAAAAAAATTCTTCAGCATTCCACTGACGTACACACACACACACACACACACACACACACACACACACACACACACACACACACACCTCAAGTGAAACCAGAACCTCAATTTCATCTGTTGCTAGCCAAGGAGCAGGGAATTCTCTGGCAAACTGGTAGAGATAGGAGTGGGATTTTTCATGGTTATCAAAGAAATAGCAGCAATGGAAACTCTGAATAGTACTTGATTTTTACATTTGTGTATGGGTATAAGGAGGGGCTCTTGAGTGAAAGTAACACTAAATTATGTACTTACTTTATGTAGTTTAATGGACTTTCCTTTTTGGGGCCTAGTTGAAGTATTTTATGTATGAGTAAAGGTTGCAGTCATATTTGTGATGGAAATTAGGAAGTAAGTGGCTTATGAATTCTGTGAATTGCCCTGGTTGGCAGGGACTTGTTTTTAGCCATTGATGGTGCTCACTTACTGCCATGGCTAGAACCAAGTCTTAGCCAATCATGAAGGGAAAAGTTCCTTGCCCATTTTATATACTGTATTTAATTAGTATTTACCTTGTGGTAGGACTTCTGCTATGCATTGGGTTTGGATGAGGGCTCACTTTGTCCTACAATCTTTCAATTTCCTCTCTCCTTCTGGAAGTCATGCCTCTGTCTGCTATTAATCATCACCAGTTATCAGCTGTCTATATCATTGCCCCACTCAGTTTGTGCTTGCAGCGCATGCTTTGCAGTTCTTTTGGCTTCTTCCTAAGGTACCTGTTAGCCTACAGGAATTTTGCTCCCACAGCACTTCTAAGGGTGGAACCCTCTTCAAGAAGGTTGCTTTGCCTTCACAATACCCCATTAGGGTGGTAGTCCCACAGTGGCCAGAAAGTGCGAATGACCAAAGCATCTACAAATAACAGTCAAACAATCCAGTCAAACAACTGGACTTCTGCCTACCCCTGTCACTGCATACTTAGCTAGAGAGTGGATGAGTAGCCATGTGCTGGGTGCCTGGTTGAGCCACTCCTGTGGAGGAGTGGCTAGGGCACCAGCACACAGTGCAGTCGGGAGACCTGGGACTGTGGTTCGGTTCCCCCTCAGGTCTCCCCTGCTACAACATTTTACTGTGATTTAAAAAAAAAAAACTCCCCCCTTCTGAGTTTCTCCCTATCTCATAGGCCCCTCCCTGGAGTTGGTTATTTGCCCTAGTGTGTGGGGGCGAAGGCCCCAGCTGCCCATTGTTTTTGAATGGGCATGTTGCACAAAACAGGTCAGTGTTTTGTCTCAGTCTATTTTTGTTGGGCACTGTTTGGCTGCAGCATTTTTAGCCACCCTGCTTTGACTTGTGGTGGAATGACCCTGTGTCACCCTTGATCAAACCTTATTGCTTTATTATCCTGGGTTTATAAGCATGAAGAACCACTAGGAAATGGAGGGTGCAAATCCTCAAATCAATCATTCATTCAATCCATCAATCAATCAATCGATCAATCGATCAGTCTTTATTTTACCAAGTGAAACACCATTGAGATGAACTCATTTGCAAGGTGGACCAGGACATAGTACAATTAACAGTAAAAAAATGTAAAAGTACATAACTGAGAAGATAAACAAATAAATGATCAGAATACAATGAGGTACAAGACACAATTAATACATGGTAGTAGAGCAGTTATATAAAGTATATACATAAAAGTTTGGTAAAATATGTGCAGTATTTACAGGAACCCCTGAGAATGGGTAAGGAGCATTTAAGAGTTAGACATATATGAAGAAGAATACGAGATGGACAGCCAGAAGATCACATTAGGTAGGTGACCCATGGCCTTGGTCACCAGGAAATCAGGGGAAGCAATCGCAGGACTCCTTGAAGGAATGTGCAAATAACATTTTAAAGGTAGACAGTTTTACTGGGATTACTATCTACAAGGTTTTTTGAAGTTTGTTCCACATTGAAGGGAACGCATGGCTTATGGACGATCGACCAAAATGTGAATTGACTTTAGGAATAAAGAGTGAGGTATATAAATGGCTTCTCAATGTGTAGCTAGCTGAGGTACACATAGGCAAACACTCTGTAATATACTGTGGAAGTTTCCCAATAAGTGCTCTAAGGGTCCAGAATGCAGCATTTTTTTGCCTTCTAAATTTAAGGGATGTCCAGCCTACCAGGGAATACAGGGAACAATGGTGGGTGGAGTACGTCACTCCGGTAATAAATCTTATTGCCCGGTGATAGAGGATGTCAAGTTTGGCTAACGCAGAGCTAGGACCATGACCATAAAAGAAGTCAGCATAATCCAAGAGAGGAATGAATGTCCTTTGAACTAACCTGGTTTTTGCATCCTGAGTGAGCAGGTGCTTAATCCAGTAGATGAGACCAAGTCTCTGTTTATGTTTTTTCGAGAGTTTCTCAATGTGCTCTGCGAAAGATAGTCTGTGGTCAGTCCAGAACCCCAAGTATTTGAATTTAGCCATGAAGTCTAGGGATTCACCTAGAAGCATGGTCATTTGAGGAACTAAACCTAGGGTACACGGAGTGGGTGTGTTAACAACTGGTGAGAAAAACATGGCCTTGGTTTTTTGGTGTTTAATAAAAGCTTTTGGCTCCGGAGGTTTAGCTGCCAGCAATTGAAGTTTAATTGGCGGTCCTTACTGGCTAGTTCTGGAGTGGACCTGTCAATATAGAGAACCGTATCATCTGCAAAGAGATGGATGTTGGCAACTTTGATGCCTGAGTCAATACTGTTGATATACAGTGCGAAGAGTAGAGGTCCCGGGATGGAACTCTGTGTTACACCTCTCTGGACAGTTTTAAGAGGAGAAAGGCCATTGTCTGCTTTAACCTGTTGGTATCGACCAGTGAGATAGCTGGTGAACCATTTTTTTTTTTAAATTCAAAATGCTTTATTTCTTTTTTTATTTTACATTCAGCCCTAAAAGGCTGGTTTACTACAAAACTTGATCACAAACAGTGAAGTAAACAAACAACACATACAGAACCCCCCACTCTCCCCACCCCACCCATGGTATCAGTATTATTATGGTGAAACTTAGTATGAGGGGTGCACCCTCAGAATATCCACAATGCCTGTTAAAGGGAGTATAGTGTTTGCAATTTACTCCAATACTTCTCGAATTTAGGCATCCTGTTGTGCACACTAGCAATTACCTTCTCCACTGAAAGATCGAACAAAAGTTCCTGCAATGCTGGTGAACCATTTTAATGCCAAGGAGTCCAGATCAAAGTTTTTAATGGTGACCAGGAACAGGTCATGATTGACCATGTTGAATGCCTTACTCAGGTCAAGAAATAAGACACACATGTAATGTTTAGCATCCAAGGCATTCTGGCAGTTATTTGTAACCTTAGCGAGAGCAGAAATTGTGCTATGACATGGTCTAAAACCTGATTGTACTGAATTTAATAGATTGAAGGTCTCCAGGTGTTTCCTAAGCTGGATGTTAACTAATTTCTCGAGCATTTTGGAGCATATAGGAAGCAGGGATATTGGCCTATAATTATTTAGATCACTAGGGTCATCAGATTTGAGTAGAGGAATGACATGGGCAGTTTTCCAAATAGAAGGAATATCACCCTGGGCCAGAGACAAATTGAAAAGGTAAGTGATGGGGACAGACGAGACATGGTAGCAGACTTTTAAGAAATATGGATCAATCAGATCAGTGCCTGTGCTCCTCCTTGTGTCAAGTTCCAATAATAAGTCTTCTACTTGTTTCAGAGAGACAGGGGAAAAGGTGAAGACTGCATCAAGAACAGGGGTGTCCAGGGCTGGACATGCCAGATCCTGGGCACAAGCTGAGTACGAAGGTTATTGGCAGGAGAGGAGTCAAATATGAGCCCAGCGGTTGCAAAATGGTTGTTGAGGAGGTTGAGGATCAACTGTTTGTTGGTAGTGGAGGAGTCACCAGAATAAATTTTAACAGGGAGGGAGTTTGCTGAGGTATAACCCTCAATATTCCTTAATCTCTTCCAAAATTTAGCCGAACACTTAGTAGAGGAATCCAATTCGATACAAAAGTATTTGACTTTTTCTGCCCTGGTGATTTTCATACATTGATTCCTAGCTACCCTAAATGCTGACTGATCAGAGAGAAGTTTGATTTTTGAGCTTTTTGCCAAAGAATGTCCCTATTAAGGTGAGCGGTCTTCAGACTGACCGTGAACCAAGGGTTCAATTTTTTTTAGTGTGAACTTTCACTAAAGGCACATGCCAAATTATAGTACCAAGGACAATGCTCCGGAAAATTTCGTAGGCCTAGTTCACAGTAGGGACCAGGTAGAACTCTTGCCAGTTTGAGTACTGAAGATCAGATAGGAAGGCATGATAGTCGATGTTGTGTTTATTTCTTTTAAAGATGTACCTAGAGGTGTAAACTGGCTTATATGCAGATCTGTCACATGCTATGGAGCAGTGGTCACTAATGTCATTAAAAAAGTTGCCCAAATGAGTAAAAAGGTATGGTTTGTTCACTAGTATAAGGTCAATCAAACTGCTATTGGCTGGATTTTTCTTATTAGGACTGGTGGCTTCCGTAATGAGCTGCGTAAGCCCGAAGGTGTCAGAGATATCTTTTAAGGGGTTCAGAGCAGTCAGAGAACCAATCAAGGTTGAGATCACCCATGATGATAACCTCCAAAGACAGTATCTCAAGTACATTACTCAAATGGTTCAACACATTAATCCCTGCCAAGGGAGGTCTGTAACAGCCTGTGATACAAAGTGACATAGAAGGGGACAGCTGAACCTTTAATGTCAAACTTTCAAATTCCTTATGTATTGTGGTAGAGTCCATGACAGAAGCAGTAAATTTGTCCTGAATGTAGTTGGCTACCCCTCCTCCTCTGGAATGTCTGTCAGCTCTGAAGACATTGTAAGATGGGACATTTATTATGTGATCCAAGGTAGAGGATCTGAGCCAGGTTTCAGTAACCACCAATACATCAGGCTTAGTATGGCAAATCAAAGATTGAAGGGAGTCAAATTTCCTTATGAGAGTGCAGGCATTTATATGAAGTAGACTCATCCCCTTAAGATGAACCAGTTCAGAGGGGTCAGTGATAGGGGCAATGGGACCTAGGATCAGCTCAATGTTGCCTGAGTATAGTAGTAGCAACAGCATGAGCTTTTTAAGAGTGCTTAAAAGCAGCCTAAAATGTTGAATCCGTCCCCTTTTGTGGAGATGGGGGGGAAAGGATGTGGAGTGACTAAAATAAAGTCCAAGTGGACCCAAGGATGCATAAAAAAGCACACAGGCCTTATATAATTTGGAGGTCTGAAGAAGCGGGGTTTAATGAGGAGGTGTTCCATATGTTGTTGGCAAATACAGTGCCATGATGTCAAAAGGGATGCAAGGTAGGCTCCAGGAAGGAAGATGGGAGAATAATTAGGACAGTGCAAGTTTCTTTAAACTTGATGCATTAGGAGGAGCCACATATAAGTGTGCAGTGTTTGGCTCAAGGGTTCAGAGAAACAAGCTTGCTGTGCAACACAAGAATAATAAGATGTACTGCATTTTGGAGTCCAGAGATGGGGGATGGCACAGATTGACTAGAGGGGAATGAAAGTACTTAGTAATCGGCCAAGCAAGAGCAAGGAGAGGCAAAACCCTTTAATAACTTCTGACAAGCAGAAATATACTACAAGGTCACAAGATGTGACTCAAAGGAGGAGAGGAAACAAGATGCCACTGGTACCAGGGACAGAGTAGGACAGCAGTATGCCACTTTAAAAAGTAGTGACATGCAAAATCCACCAATGGGAAGGAGGCACCACCAATGGGAGGGTAAATAGTGTACTTAAAGAGCACCTGGGGTGGGGAAAATACAAGTTGTAATGAGTCAGAGAGGGCAGAGAATGGGCTGAAAATCAGAGCCACAACAAAAGCCATAACAAAGACATGGTGTAGAGCTGAAAACCTGCTGAACCAATCTGATGGCAAGCCGCAACTGCTCCAGCCAGTTAGGAGCTGGTACAGAGGGCTGCAGCCAATCAAAGAGCCTAGCTTCGGTCCTGGGCTTAGTCCGGATTCGTGCCTGGGCATCAGGCTTCTGAGGTGGAGATGAGCGGTGGCATGGCTGGCTGGCTTCTCTAGCCAAGCCGCTTAGGCAGTGGAGTGGTATGCCTGATCAGGAGAAGCATGGAAGGGAAAGCAAAAGGGTGGGAGTTAGTCATAGGGCAAAAAGCAGACCAGAGACAAAAGATAAGGTTAATCAGTGGGCAGGGAGCTGGTAGAACAAAAGACAGAGTGCTAGAGAGAAGGGAGGGGTCTGGGAGGGTCGATAGGCTGGCGCCAACAGAAATTAAGTTAGCAACAGCTAGGTGCAGAGACAAAGGATGAGGGGAGAGATTACAAAAAACAGCAAGAAGCAGAGTTAAGGGGAATCACAGTTCGGGTCAAAACACAGAGCAAGAAATCAGTTCAAAAAAATATATTAGTTCACAATCCCCACAATGTTAAAGGCTACCACAATTCTAAGCAAAGCATTTCCCCAAAATACAAGTTGGAATGAGTCAGAGAGGGTAGAGAGTGGGCAGAAAATCAGAGCTGCAACAAAAGCTGTAGCAAAGACAGGGTATAGAGCTGAAAACCTGCTGAATCAATCTGATGGCAAGCTTCAACTGCTCCAGCCAATTAGAAGCTGGTACAGAGGGCTGCAGCCAATCAGAGATCCTAGCTTTGGTCCTGGGCTTAGTTTGGATTTGTACCTGGGCAGGAGGCTTCTGAGGTGGAGAGGACAGGCGGCACAGCTGGCTGGCTTCTGTCAGCCAAGCCGCTTAGGCAGCAGAGTAGTATGCCCGATCAGGGGCAGCCTGGGCAGCAGTCCTCTAAGGCAGAGAGGAGAGGTGGCATGGCTGACTGACTTCTCCAGCTGAGCTGTTTAGGCAGTGAAGCGGTATGCCCGATCAGGGGCAGCCTGCTGCTCAGGGCTCTTCTGCTGCCTGCTCCAGTGTGTAGCCTGGTGGAAGGGACAGTGCTTTCAGAGAGGCTGCATCTCAGGGCTCTTCTGCTATCTGCTCCAATGTGGAGTCTGATGGAAGGGACAGTGCTTTCATACAGTCTGCTGCTCAGTGCTCTTCTTCTGACTGGCCAAAACCACATGCAGCCAAGATGATATCTCAGTACGTAATCACAGTGTGAAAGTAACTGTTCATGCATCAAATCAACAAGCTGTTCATGCCATGAATCAAAAGTAGGTCACGCTGTCAGTCAAGAATCATGATTATAGTGCTGTGGTAGTGCCACTATAGTTAGGGTTGAGTAGGCTGTTTAACATTAATCCCCCAACTTTGCACTTTAATATCTTCACCACCTTTCAGTGGATGTGCACAAAATTTTGCATGAGCAGTCTAAGGGGAATGATCCCTTGACTTGCCAAGTCTTGTTTTAGTCAGATGTGCAGATTCAGAGATTCAGACAGTGAAAAAAGTTAACAAAATTGGGGTTTTATTGATTTTTGTCATCACCTAGCAACCAGATGATTTGGAATTTTGATCTGAAATTTTCATTGTAGGAATGGATTGTGCATGAGTGGTGCCTTTAACTGCTTTGGTTAAAAAAACCAAAAAGTTCCAAAGTTATAAGGCTTTGAAATTGTGGTTCTGAGCATGCTCAGTATGGTCTTTTGGATAGCTATTTATTATAAAAAAGAATTTGGTCCATATGAACAAGGATTCTGTTTTGTATGGGGGGGGTAATCTTTTTTGTGAGAAAAAATTTTTTTTTCGTATGACTGTGATCTTGTTTCCTTTTTTTTTCTTTTTTTTTTAAATGTTCAAAACCCATAAAAAATGTATCATACAAACACACCTTCACATGTATCTTGCTAATCAGGAACCCATTAGGTGGATGCTGTAGTTACGTTTTGGAAAAATGACCCAGAAATGTGTTTTTAACACATTTTAAAATTTGTTTTCATGAGACAATTTTCTTTTCTTGTATGGCCCTATGGAATAAGAATCGGCCATATGAAATAAGATTGCCTTCATACAAATAAAAAATGTAGATTTCATTTTTTTTTCACATTCTTTTTTCGTATGAAGGCATCTTTTCCCATGAGTATGACACAATCTTACAAAAAAGATTCTTTCATATGAAAAAAAAATTGGACTTAGTTTTTTTTTACATTCTTTTTTCATATGAAAGCATCTTTTTTCATGAAATTGAGTCATTCTCACAAAAAAGATTCCTTCATATCCAAAAATAATTTGGACTTAGTTTTTTTTTCACATTCTTTTTTTTCATATGAGGGATTCTTTTCTTTTATGAAATTGTGTCATTCTCACAAAAAAAGAATCATTCATATGAAAAAAGAATTTGGACTTACAATTATTTTTCCATATTTCAACTTTAACAATCGTATATCCATGAATATCTGCAGTCAAGGGACAATCTAAATATCAGAAGAAAGGTCTTAATGAGTACTACATGACTAATGCTTAACATCCCCACAAAAAAATTAGGGGCAATATAAAAAACACATGAACATTTAAAAATCAAATTTCCATTGGATAACACTACAACTTTAACAAGCCATAAGTCTGTCAATAATTGGAGTTAAGGAGCAATACATACATAAAAAAAAATGTCAATGAGTTCTACAAGATTAACACATAATCACCCCCTAAACATTGATGGGGTATGCATTGCACCCCAAAAATACCTCCAATCTTCACCATGGTTCCAAATCCACAATAAAAGTCAATCATCATCAAAAATGCATCAAAGGTGTATCTAGTCTTCCACTACAACCATAAGTTATCAACCCTAATGCTCACCCCATTCTCATGTAGTCTGCACATCTGAGCTTATTTGCTAATGGAATGTGGGGCGCAGTTAGGGCTGATAACCCCAAGGAAGACTCCAGGCCTGATTTGAGAAGACTCAAAACAGGCAAAACCCCAATGGTTTTTCCTTTTGCTGCTCGCAGGGTGAGGGTGGGGTGTTAGGGTTCATAACCCTAATGCCATATTTCCCTACTTTAGTCAGTTTAATTGGAACCCTGATTGGTGCATTAATGAAATTTTTTGCAAAAAATAAGTTATATAGTTACAGTTTATAACATATTTAGCAACTGACTTTTTTTACTCATTCAAAACCGGATCCGTTTTGCAATCTCAGTAATATACACCAAGGTGTGCAATATCATGGGATATCAACCATTCTCAGATGGATGAAGTCACTCAGCCTGTGGCCTCACAAGACACCTGAGGCAGGATGATATATTGTTGTTTTGTCACTCATGTTGCTCAGAAATCATTTCAGGGAAGAAGAAGAAATACCAAGAATATCTAACTTGTGCATGAACAAGTAATGGGCTACAGTATCGAATTGAATGTCTTACACAAGTCTAGGATATTGCTTCAGTCATGTGTCCTGTGTACATACCCATTAACAAAGCATTGACAACAGATGTAATAATTATTTATCTGAATCTCAGATTACAATACCTTTGAACTAGAGGCTCTTTTACAAAGGTTTCACATCTATGGGGTCAATAACAAGGAAACAAACTGGGAATACATTCAATACAGACAATAAGTACGCTCAGGCAAACTTGGGCAGTCAAACAATACATACAGGAAGTTACAGTAGTGTATACAAATATTGAGGCAAGCATAGAAAAAAACAGGACAATAAGTGCGATACAGGCAGAATTTGATGAAGTCACATTAATTCAAATTAGGGAAAAACAACACTGAGGTCAAGTTGAGTTAACTGCATACTATAACAGGAGAGTAATTTACTTGATCTAAATAGAGACAGGAGCAACCTGTAGTAGGCAACTGTTAGGGGGAGGGGGAAGGGGAGGTGAGCATGGGTAGGGTGTAAGAGTGGGTGGAGTGAGTAGTGGAGGAAACAGTAATACAGCACCCTGGAGGTTGGGGGGCAGAGGAGAAAGGGTCAGTATCAGTAACTGGTTGGGGCAAGGCAGCGGTAGGAGAGATTATGGCAGAAGTGCAAGGAGTGGGAGAGAAATGGAAGAGGATTAGTGGGTGAGTGGAGTGGGGTGAGAGGAGGAAGCAGGGGAGAGAGAGGGGTGGGGATAGTGGGTGACAGGAGGGGAGAGAGCAGGGGTGAGAGGAGGGAGGGAGGGAGAGTAAAGAATGGATGGGGTGGGAAGAAAATTGTAAGTGTGGGAAGTAGAAAACAGGGCTGAAAGGTGGTGATTACGGTGGGGGGCCAGAATGGGGGATGGTGTAAATCAATGAGAAGGCAGTCTAAAGGTGGCAGTCACAGCAACTGAGTGCTGAGAGGTTCTGCCTAAGTTTATGTTTAAAAGGGCCTAACCTAGTTTCGTCTCAGATATTCAGTGAAAGGGTATTTAGCCAGCAGGGGGTCCAATAGAAGAAGGATAGCTGTGCTTGGGAGGTGTGACAAAAAGGAATGCAGTATCAAATCAAATGTTATTTGTAAAAGAGGCCTTTCCATTGATCAAGGCGCCTGTACATAAAATCAATGACATCACAATAATTTAAATACAATACACAAACCACCAATAAGTTAAAATCTAATAAAG
This sequence comes from Neoceratodus forsteri, assembly GCA_016271365.2. NCBI lineage: Eukaryota > Metazoa > Chordata > Ceratodontiformes > Ceratodontidae > Neoceratodus > Neoceratodus forsteri. The sequence goes on along the minus strand of CM057449.1, from coordinate 1,477,812,531 downwards.
CCACAAACATAGAACATAAAAATATAGAATTTGACGGCAGATAAGGACCGCTTGGCCCACCTAGTCTGCCCATTTCCCTACCTAACGGATAAGCTGCAGACCCTAGTTAACCAACAGCCTACTTCCTCCTACCCCCCACTAGATTTGCCTTATGTCTGTCCCATGCATTCTTGAATTCCCCCACTGTATTTGACTCTATGACCTCCTCAGGAAGGCTGTTCCATGTATCCACAACCCTCTCTGTGAAGAAATACTTCCTCACATTACCTCTGAGCCGTCCCCCTCAATCTTCAAATTGTGCCCCTTGTTTTTCACGCTCTTTTCTGAAAGATGCTACCCTCTTGGACTTTGTTGATTCCTTTGAGGTATTTGAAAGTTTCTATCATGTCCCCTCTCCTCCCTTTCCTCGAGGCTATACATCTTTAGTTTCTTTAGTCTTTCTTCATATGTCTTCTGATGCAGACCCTGCATCATTTTGGTTGCCCTCCACCCTGTCTATGTCTTTGCAGAGATGGGGTCTCCAGAACTGTACACAGTACTCCAGATGTGGTCTTACCAACTGTCTGTAGAGAGGGCCAACAACTTCCTGTTTTCTACTGGTGATGCCTCTCCCTATGCATCTCAGTGTCCCCCCAGCCCTCCTTACTGCCTTCTCACATTGCTGGCACACTTTTAGGTCGTCTGATATGACTACCCCCAGGTCTCTTTCCATTTTTGTTGTTGTCAGTATCTCACCCCCCCATTGTGTACTCTTGCCCTGGGTTTTTGTTTCCCAGGTGCATTACTTTGCACTTCTTTGCATTGAATCTAAGCTGCCATACATTTGACCATTCCTCCAACCTTGCCAAATCCCTTTTCATCCTTTCCACCCCACCTTGTGTATCAACCCTGTTGCAGATCTTTGTGTCATCTGCAAAGAGAAATACTTTCCCTTCCAGTCCCTCTGCAATGTCACTTATAAAGACATTAAAAAGGACCTGCCCCAGTACTGAACCCTGCGGTACCCCATTAGTAACCTTCCTTTCTTCACTGTGGACTCCATTTACTATTACCCACTGTGTCCTACTGTCCAACCAGTGTTTTACCCAGGCTACCACCCTAGGACCCACTCCCAGGCTGACTAATTTGTTTATTGATCTTTTGTGCAGGACTGTGTCAAATGCCTTGCTAAAGTCTAGGTAGGCCATGTCCACAGTCCCTCCCTGGTCTACTGCTTTGGTCACCCAGTCAAAGAAATCAATTAGATTTGTCTGACATGACCTTCCCGCTGTGAATTCATGCCGCCTTGGGTCCTGTGCCCCACTGGCCTCTAGGTGCTCAACAATTCTTTCCTTCAGAAGTGATTCCATCATTTTTCCTACCACTGAGGTCAAACTGACAGATCTGTAGTTTGCTACCTCTGTCTTGCTCCCACTTTTGCGAAGGGGAATCACATCCGCCTTCCTCCAGTCCTCAGGTATCACCCCACCCTCCCATGATTTGTTAAAAAAGGGTAGTCAGTAGTGTTACTAGTTCTTTCCTTAGTTATTTTAAAATTCTGGGGTGAATCCCATCAGGCCCCATTGCTTTATCCACCTTCAGTTTTGAGAGTTCTTTCAGAACCCTTTCTTCTGTGAAAGGACTAATATCAACCCCCCTATCCAGAGTGCTTCTATTGACCAGATTAGGTATTTCCTCCTGCTTTTCCATTGTGAATACTGAGCAGAAGTATTCATTCAGTATCCCTGCTTTTTCACTGTCACTCTCTGCCCAACCACCTTCCTCTTTGTTCAGCCTCAGTATCCCTGCCTTAGTCTTTCTTTGCTCCCTAATGTACCTACAAAAGGTTTTATCCCCCTTCTTAACTGAGATGGCTATCTTTTCCTCGGTTTGGGTCTTTGCTATTCTGACTGCCTTACCACTTCCTTCTGCTTTAACTGGTACAGTTCTCTGTCCTGGTCCTTCTGTGTTTCCTTTTATTTCCTGAATGCTATCTTTTTTTCCCTTACCTTCCCCGCCACTTCTTTTGAGAACCATAGTGGTTTTTCTTTCATTTTGATATGTTTATTTGCTTCACACAAAGACTTGTTGCCTCTGTGATGGTGGTTTTGATGTTTCCCCATTGTTGTTCCACCCCACCTTCTTGCCTGTTTGCTAGTGCTTTTCTGAGGCACTCTCCCATTTTGACAAAATCAGCCCTCCTGAAGTCCAGTACCTTCACTTTTTGTGTGGCTTGACTCTACAGCTAAGTTTATCGTGGAACCACACTGTTTGGTGGTTACTTGTTCCCAGATGGCTACTCACTTCAAGATCAGAGATCCTTCTCCATCCCAATTTGAGAGTACCAGGTCTAAGATTGCTGTCTCCCAAGTGGGTTCCAAAACTAGCTGTCTGAGGCATGCCCCCTGTAGGGCATTGACAATAGCCCTGCTCTTGGATGTGGCTGCAGCAAAGGTGCCCCAGTCAACATCTGGCATATTCAGGTCCCCCCATCAGCAATATCTCCCCTTTTTCTGCCATCCCAAGGATGCCTTCTATCATTTCCTTGTCCATTTCCCTCCCACCAAGATGGGGGTCTGTATAAAACCCCTGTGCAGATTGTGGAGCCATTTCTAGTCTACAGGGTGACCCACAGTGACTCCTCTCCTCCCTGTTTACCCTTTAGTTCTGTTGCTTTTATCCCTTCCCTTACATAGAGAGCTACTCCTCCTCCTCTTCTTCCCTCACTGTCCCTCTTGTAGATTGTGTACCCTGGTATGTTGACATCCCAGCCATGGTTCTCTGTGTACCATGTTTCTGTGACTGCCACAATATCCAGGCATCCATCTTCCATCAAGGCCACCATTTCAGGGAGCTTTTTACCTAGACTATGGGCATTGGTACTCATTGCCCTCCATTTTTTATGGCTTTATTTCTTTTTGCCCATCCCTGTCCTTACTGCCTTTGTCTTTTTCTCCATTTACCCCTGCCCTTCTCCCTATTGACTGCTATATTTTGGTGTTTACCTCACTAATTACCCTGATTTTTTTTTGGGGGGGCTAGGATTTCCCTTCCCCTTTTCAGTGCCTCCCCCCGTGGCTAGTTTAAATGCTTGCCACTGAAGCATTTAAACCTGTCACCTAGGATCCTGGTTCCCCTCCAGGATAGATGCAGACCATCACGCCTGTATAGGCCTGCATCCCTCCAGGTAGAGCCCCAGTCCCCAATGAAGCCAAATCCCTGAGCTCTGCACCAGCTTTTCAACCAGTCATTGAATCCCCTGGTGTGGAGTGCTCTAGACTCATCCATGCCATAGACAGGTAGCACTTCTGAGAAAGTTACTGTGTGTGCTACTTGTCTAAGGTCCCTCCTCAACTCCACAAACTCCTGTTGCACTGCTCTGATCCCATTCTCAGCCAGATCATTCATTTCTAGGTGGATAATGACATCCAGCTCCCTCCCCCTTGCTGCTGCTCCCACAATCCTGAGGATTTGTTTCCTGTCTCTCCAAGCCTTGGCACTGGGCAGGCACCTTACCTCCCTTTCCCCTCCCTCCCCCAGTTCTATCCCCCTAACAATTGAGTCCCCCACCAGGAGTTGTTTCCTTCCCTGTGGGGTCCTGGGCCACCCTCCTGTGGGTCTCCATTGTGGAGGTTCCCAGCATCCTCCTTGGTCTCCACTGCAGGTGCCTCCATAGAGGAACCATGCTTTGCCAGAGTGGTGAATGAATTGTGGAGAGGCACAACTGGAGGGATGCACCTCTATTCCACCACCCTCACCCTCCCTGAGCCCACTGTGGTCCAACCACTCCTCTTTCTTGGCAACCTCTGAGGTAGTGGCGGTGGCCTGGGTGGTCCCTGGGTGGGGGAGCAGGTTTCCCGAATCCTTGCCAGGTCAGCATGGAAATGAACAACCTCCTCCCTCAGACTACAGAGGTGCCTGCAAATAGGGCAGCAATGCAGTTTCCAGAATGTCTCCCGGAAGACTGCTGCTCCACAGCCAGTGTATTGCACCACTCCCCACATGTCTGTGTCCCTTCCAGTTACAGATGCTTTTTTGGTTTTTGTTCTTGTTTTAGTGTGTGCAAGCTTGTGAGTGTCTCTATCCCCTATTCAGTGTGCTGTGCCTTCATGGATATGAACAGGTGTATGTTGTTAGCAGTTTTAAGGAAGTGAGCTTCTGCTATAAAGGAAGTTATGCACTTGGGGTGGGTGGGGTGAGGGGAACGGTGGGTGGGAGTAAACCTGCTATGCTGTCCAGAAATAATAGCCTACAACTCTTACCCTCCACCCCAGGGAGTGCCTTCCTTCCTTTCAGGCACCTATTTCACAAAGGCTAAGTAACAGGTCTAGTCGCAACTGACTGCAAATATCTCCCAGCTACAGTTCCTCCCTGGCAAATTAAAGTTAAAACTAAGAAAATTCCTCCCCAAAAACAGAATCAATACTAGTTACTTACACAGGTCCAAAAGGTAATAATTTAGTTCAGTGTAGTCTAGAAAATAACCTCCTAGATTCAAGGAAGCTGATGCTGCTTTCTCACTCTCCCTGTCTTCAATGTGAGAAAGAGACTGCAACACCTCTGAGACAAAACAAAACCTTTTCAGCAAAAAATAAATAAATAAAATAGGGGCAAACAGTAATTTTGCTTAGCCTAATGATAAAAAGTCACAAAACTTTAAGCACCACCTGTAATAATTTCACAGAAGATATGCCTTGTAAGAAACACTTTGCTACAGAGAAAAATAAAGCAGTAACAGAAGATATACCTTGCAAAAGACAATTTGAATCAGAAGATTACAGCAGTAATCTGTTAGCACACACCTGCAGGCACGCCTTGTAATAATGCAGCAGAAGGCATACCCAGCAACAGCAATGTGAATCAGAGAAAAATAAAGCAATAAAATGTTAGCAACAAACAGTAACAACCCCTGTGTGTACAATATAAAAACAACAACATACAGTAAATCTGCCTAGCCAAAAGTCTTAATCCTTTCCCTTACTCTGGTAAGGTTCTTAGTTCTGTCCTTTCAAGCAAGCTAGAAGGAAAGAGCTCATAAATAAACCCATAAATAAGATGACAGTCCATTCTAATTAGGTGTTAACATTCTTCGGGAAATGCCAGGCCAAAAAGGTAGATCTTTAACTCTGTTTTAAAGCTTTGGATGGTCAGGCACTCCCTTACCCAATGAGGTAGAACATTCCACAGGGTAGGGGCCAGAAATGCAAAGGAGTGGGCCCCAGATGTTTGCAGTCACACCCTGAGAATCTCTAGCAATCCCTCATTGGTGGATTGGAGTGGTCAGGAGGGGCGGGAGGGAGAAGAAGATGCCTACTTTGACATGTTCCAGGTTAGGTGGGGGTTAGTTGCAGGGATTAGGTATTTCTGAACACCTGGGAGAACTGAGCTAGACTAATTTATTTTGCTAATAGGCATGTCTGGTAGCTAATTATGTCCTTCAGATTTAGCCAGCTAGTCTGCGCATACAGATCACCCATGTGTGTTAATCTATGTACTCCAGAAATCAGCCTGCATGCCTTGTTAAGTGCTATGCAAATCCTTTTAAGTGTGGTATCCGTGGCTGCCCTATAGACTACTAGGCCATAGTCTGTAATGGACAGAATCTAGCAGGTTACAGCAGTCCGGAATGCATCAGTGGTCATACAGTACTTGTGCCTGTATAACAGGCCTATCCTGGAGTTAACAGCCCTTGTTACCAAGTCTGCATGGACACCATAGAATAGCACACTGTCCAAAGTGATCCCAAGATACTTGAAGTTTTGGACTTGTTCAAGTGTTGAGCCTTCTTTATTCAGTATGGTTAGCTGATAAGATTTATATTTGTTATGCGGGCTGGTGAAGAGCAGGGCTTTGGTCTTCTTGTAGTACATTAGAATCTTATGGTTATAGAACCAGGCTTCTATAGCAGTGGAACTATCCTGAAGGCGTGATTCAAGGGGGATGGGGTCAGGTTGACTAGTAAAGATGACAGCATCATCAGCATATAACAGTAAATTATCAGAGCATGCCAGGGGAAGGGTATTGAGGAAGAGATTAAACAGTAGAGGACCCAGAATAGAACCTTGAGGGACACCAGATAGCACTTGCCAGCTGTCAGATAGGATGCCACTAATTTTGACTTGCTGGTACCTGCAGCCAAGATAGCTTCTAAAGCACCCTATCACATCAATTGATAGACCCGTTTCATGAAGGGAGTTTAAAAGGATGGAGTGGTAGACCATTTCAAATGCTTTAGCTAGGTCGATATAAATCACCCCACCAGCTGACCCCGGTCAAGTGCATTATGTATATACTGTATGATGTGTATTCAAGCAAGACCATGGTGGTGCTATGAGCTTTATGGCAGCCATGCTGTTGTGTGCATTGTATATGGTACTTCTTGAGATACACTGTAAGCTGGTCTGCCATGATGCATTCAAGCGCCTTGGCAAGGGGGGGGGTAGGATGGAGATTGGTTGGTAACTTGTATGCAGGGCTCAATCACCACTCTTGTGGACAGGCATAACCATGGCCAACTTCCACTGCTGTGGGAACTGGCCATTGCAAAGCGATAGATTGAGCAGCTTAGTGATGGGTGCTAGGACCTTGTCAAGGGTTAGCCCAATAAGTCTGAGGTCAAGTGAGTCACTACTGAACCTAGATTTCCCAAGAACCTTCAGCAGATACTTTTTTGCCTCCATAGGGGTGACTATTTTAAAACAGAAAGGAGGCTGATCCTGGGAGGTGCCATGGATACTAGTTTCAGCAGAGTTGACTGGTACATTGAAAAAGTCTGGGGGAAGTATATAGCTCAGGTCTGAGAAGGTTGTGTTGAAGGTGTCGGCAATGTACTTAGGGTTCTGAGTGGTAACCCCATTAACTTCCAACATGGAGGGGGATGATTTGCTGGTTTTGCCTATAAGTTGTTTGATGTTGTTCCAAAATTGCCTTCCATCCCCCGCCCCAGGAGCTTGTGAGCTCCTCCTTAAAATAGCAGCTTTTAGCAAGGCGGATCTCACGAGTGCAGGTATTCCTTGCAGCTCTGTATTGTTGAGAGTCAGCATGCTTGTCAGTGGCCCAGGCATGATCCCAGTGGTGGTCTCTGTGGGCCATAAGATTTAGGCGGGACGGGGTAATCCAAAAGTTGCTAGCCCCTTTTAGTTTACGCTTTTTGACAGGCACGTAAATATCACAGACCGCATTGAATTTAGCAATCCAAATGTCCAAGGCTTGGTCTACATTTTTGGCCATGTTGATAGGGGTCCAGTCAGTTTGTAAAAGGAAGGCCTTGAGATACTTGAGCTGTTCTCTCTTTAGAACATCGTGTATTGCCATAATGGGTGGTAATTTAGGGGCCTTCTTTGATCAATGGCAGGTAATGGAGGAGAGGTCACTAATAGAATCAGGGAGGACAGTGGTATCAGAAATTCTGTCAGGGTGGTTGGTAATTACTCAGTCTATCAGCGAACTGGTTCCAGTACTGTAGTTTATCCTGGTGGGGGAATTGAGCAGTTGTGCCATGTTGATGGTAGAAATAGCGTTCTTGTAGTGGTCAGCTTCAGGGGCCAACCAGTTTACACTGAAATGCCTGAGGAGCACCACTTCAGTATTATGTTGCAGCTTGGACAGGTATTCAGTGATTACATTGATACTACTGGCCTGGTTGGTGGGGGGGGGTTATGTATACAGAGACTACTGTAAGAGCCTTACTATTGGATCCTAAGGTTAGTTTGATGGCCAGGGTCTGCATGGATTTCCTGTGGTCCAGTTAGGGGAGGACATACCCCCTAAGGGAATCCCTAAGGTAGATAGCATACCCCCTTCCCTTTTTCCCATTCTATCTTGCCAAAATAGGGTATATCTGGGCAGGGAAATAGTTGTAGCCTGGGTCTTGGGGGTAAGCCAGGTTTCAACCACCAATAACACGTCTGGTCTGTGCTGGGTGTCCCAGACATGAAGATCATCATATTTGGACATCTGGCTGCAGATATTAATTGATGCTAATTTATGCATTCTTTGGTTTGCCCCATGCTGGCGTACATGTTGCTCACAGCCAGGGTTTGAGCGAATGTTACCAGATAAGAGGAGGAGCAGAAGGGCGATCCTCAGTAGATAACGTTTGAGTATTTAATATTGTTTTGCGGTTTGCATCTGCTGACTTGCCCATGCATCTTGTAATATAGTGGCGCAGTGAAGCGAATGAGCAGGATGAAGGTTGGAGAGATTAGTGTGCAGGAAGAGTAACTGGGGTGGCTTGTGAGGCTGGGGTCAAGCCTGATTTCATTGCTCATAGTGGTGGAGCCATGTGTGTGTGTGTGTGTGTGTGTGTGTGTGTTGATGGAGGTAGTGATAGGACCTATTTGGTAGGTGCTTGTAAGGGCCTACAGTTATTATCAGTGCAAAAGATACTAGGAATAGAGGGACCCACATGGTGGCCTTATAGAGGGGGAGTGCATGGGGTTGACAGGTGAATATGTATTCTTAAGGTGGGTTGTGATAGGGCTCAGCTTAGTAGTGGGTGGTGGGCAATGATGTGGTGAATGTAATCGTGAACTCACAAAAGTGGGGTCACTGGTGGGGGAGGAAAGGGTGTTACCAAGGAAGGAGTGGGCTGTGAGTGGGGCTACTGGAAAAGATGTGGAAAAAGATGGGAATAAAGTGTGGTTGCTGGAATGGCCTAATGGTTAGCAGTCAGTATGTCCTACATTCCAGTTGTAATCCTGAATGAATAGGGCTAAGACAATTATGTACTGACCAAAAAGTAATTAATTAATTGGAGACAACATTTCTCTACAGCGTTCTAAATGACATGAAAAGAGAAATAAGCCAATTGTTAGAAACATTAGAACAGTCATCTAGTTTGAACATGGGGCTTTGGGCAGCCATTAATATGCAGGGAAAACACTCCTGTTGAGAAAGAAAAAAATGAAACAATTAGGAGAAGCATGTTAGCGTGAAACATTAGGTTATGTGACACCACTGGCTATCCAATGAAGAACAGTTTTTGTTTTGCACAAGTTTGCACCATACCCATTTTTTATATAAATAAAAAGACTTTAATTTAATTATGGAGATCTTGGTTTATTTTGTTGCAACTGGGGAGTTTAATTCTGTCATCTTTTTGGCTTTTGTTAGTGTCTTTTGGGACAAGGCCCCACTTTGCCCTGGAGATGTCTCTCTCTCATTTTTTGTGCTTTTGTTGGAGTTTACATGTAGCTGTCATCATGCTATGCAACACCATGCTGCACTACAAAGTTTACATGTCACTTATATGTGTCAGAAAATTGCTACCAGGAACAGTATTTTAGAAAAGCATTAAAACTGACTTAATTAACCGGCCCAATAGCACAATGCTAGTGCTACTGCTCATTGTGTCAGTGATCCCAGTTCGGGAAGGGACTCAGGTGAGTCACTCAGGGGCCAACTGAGGGAGGGAGGGAAGAAAGGAAGGAGAGCAGGGGGATTGAGCTTCCCAAGGACTGCTGTCATGCCTAGGGCGTGTGTGTTGGGGGGGGTTGTGTCCCACAACTTGACTGCCACCTGCTGGGAGACCATGGAGCAGCACAGTGGGAGCATCTAGATGGGGAGAGGGGCAGCCACTAGATGGCATGTTGTTGCATGCTGGCACCATCAGGAGAAAATCCGAAGCTGGAAGAAAAAACGTGGCCTGTCATTGCATTGGCACCGTCAGCAAGACCACACATGACTGACATGTCATGCCACCCACTACTATCGTGTTCCTGAGTAAGTGGTGAGTAATCAGTAAGTCAACATGATGGTTGATGATGGGTCTGGGGTGTACCACTGGGTGATCTGGAGGCATCAAAACAAACAACCTAGCTTAATTTCTCATTTTTGTTTGTTCATGTTGGTACAGGTTTGCAAGCAGAATCACATTCAATGTTGTAAAGTGGCTGGCCCGCTGGCGTAGTCATAGTGCTACTGCTTGCAGCACCAATGACCTGGGTTCAGGACCCAACCTGGTATGTAAGAGGATCAGTCAAGGGAACTGAGCATCCATCGGACATCTCCCTTTCTCCAGGCAGGGTGAGAGCAGACACTCAGCAATAGTCTGACTTCTGGCTGTGGCAAGGAGGCAATGCTCCCAAGTGTCTCTGCAGAAGCTGGTAATTAGCAGCTGTGGCAGATGTCAGCATGCAGCATACAGGAGCAAATGCTGTGTCCCACAGACATCACTGCATTCCCATGTTACCAAGGATACTGCAATCAAAGAAGAAAACCCTTACAGTCGCACTATGAAGCCCAGCTCCTGGCACCTCCTCTATCTCCTTGGGGTAAGGATTAGTATATTTCACTCCCTCTCCTCTCAGCAGCCAGTGGGGCAACCATTCAGGTTAAAGTGGTTTTCCGGAGAGTTCTGAGGGGGCTGGGAGACCACAAGGGCTGATAAGGGGTACATCCCCTCAGGTTCAGGGAGCCAAAAATAGAGTTGAATAACAGAAATATTTTTTTTTAAGTATAAGTTATTTTTCTTTAGAAAAACTATTATTCCCAGTTATCACTGAAAGTCAGTAACATTTAAACCTCTGGCAAACACCTAGGTTGTGGACAAGCACTGATGACTTCAATTAGTGTTTTATTCTAAAAAAGTGAAGAAAACATACAAAAAACACTAAACAGGATTCCACTTGAAACCCTATATATGTATCAGTTTGAACATAAAAAATGTGAGGTAGTGAGTAGTGAAGCTAGCTTTTGACATTTCTCTCTAAACAGTGGTGCAAGTGGTAGACAAGAAGTACAGGAACTCACGCACTGACAATTATGAAATGCAGAATGAAGATCCTCAATCTAAAGGATAGCGGTGTTAAGACACAACTATCTAATTCGACAGTAGTAGAGTCAGTTAGAGATATTGAAGTATTTCTAGGAAAATAGCATTGTTGTACAAGTCAAATGTTGTTATGGAAACCCTGATTGCAGATCACAGGTCCTGAAACTGTCACTGTGTTACTGGCTTAAGAATTTCAATGTCAGTGGGAAGAAGCACAGGAACTCACTTCCTGCTACAAAAAAGGTACAGGAACTGAGTTCCTGTGCATTCCTGTTCACTTTTTTCACTGTCATCACTGTCTCTAAACCTTGCTTGTACTTGTTCTGACAACCATCATCTCCACGTTAACCCTAGTGTGCAGCATAGTGTAATGTCATGTGTTGTACATGTACATGTGATCACCCTCAATGGAATTAGCGTTGTATCTGATGGTTTACATCTACAAATCTGATTCACGCTGTTGAAAGGAATGTGTTGGGCCTCCAAAATTCAAGCTGTTTAGTTTCAAGCATAGTTCGTGAATGACTCCACATGGGGTAAATATTTACAGTGTGCACCAAGGGAGTGACAAAATGACTAAACATCATAAGCTCTTAGGATGTTGCCACTAAACACACGTACACAGGGCAGAAATATCCCTTGACGTAATAAATTACTAAGAAAGTATGCCTCATAATCATAGGATGTATGACACAAAAAGGAATTATGTTTTATGTGCAGCTAGAGCACAATAAAGAAATGCATCTTTCTTCCCAGTGGAATTCTGCTAAGAAAACGAACATATAAGGAAGTTCTTTTTTAGAGATTTATTTTCCTGTGTTTGTATGGGTCACCAAATATCAGTGCTTTAATCTTCACATATACTAAAGTGCTTCAGTTTTACTGCATTATATCAGTGGTTCTCAAATGGCGAGGTCAGCCTTCCAAGGGAAGCCCCAAACTGTTCCAGGGGAGGCCTAGTCAAGCCTGAGAATGTACAGTATTTAAATTTTAAGTTTTGGCTGTTTTGTGTGAAAAGATAAAACAAATTGAATATGGATAATTGCAGGTGAATTTCTTTACTTATGCACAGATGTGTGACCATATCTTTGGTTGCTACCTGACGTGGTACTCATGTACCTATATTATGACTACCGTGATCTACCTATTGCCAAGCTTGTACCACCAGTAAATTCCTGTAACACTGCTTGCTTTTTTAATCTAAGTGTTATGTACTGTACTGTTTTGTTTGCTGTGATGTGTTGCTCTCTTGACGAGGTGCCTTTGTAAATGAGTCTTTGACTCAAATGTCTGTAAACTGATGATCTAATAAATAAATAAATAAAGCAGTAAGTTACCATTGAGCCAAACCTTGTTTATAGGTATGTATTTATATGTAAATTAATGCCTGTGGAACGCATGTTGAGTCAAGGTTTGTTTCTACAATAGGTATTTATATGCAAATTAGTGACTTGGAAAGGAACACTGAGCCAAGGCTCATTTCTATAGTAGGTGTTTATATGTAAACTAGTGATTGGGAAAGGCACAGTGATCCAATGCATGTTTTCAGGTGTGACCTGAGGTAGGCATACAGGAAGTTGCTTAACAATAGGGTAAGAGTGGGAGAGATGAAGTGGCTAGGTTTGGTTGTTCCAGATAGAGAGGAAACAGAGTAACAAGGGCCCAAGAGTCAGAAAAGAGGAGTGACAAGTATAACCTGGGGTGCAGGGTCAGGGGTGGGGAGCAATAAGTTGAATAAAAAGAGAATATACTCAGTTAACGTTATTAGTTGCGCTTTAGTCCTGGTGTACTGTGCAAAGTAGGAGTTATTTTTTTCTGTGGGGAGGCCTAACATTTTTTTCAAAATTTGAGGGCGGCTCAAAATCTTTTTCATGGCTTGGGGAGGTTCACTATCACAAAGTGTGAGAACTAATGCATTATATCAAGCACTACTGTGGTTTCTGAGTTGTGTGAGTTTTAATAATATAAACATGTGTTTGTGCTCTTATTCATTATCCTTAAAGTGGGCACGTATGGCAAGTCAGAATGCGAGCTACTGTATGATTTAGTGTCACAGCTGATCATGAGTGCTTATGAAATGCACATTTGGCTTTCTTTCCTTATGTAAATACACTTTTGAAGAGATACAAAGGGAAGGATTTCAAGGCAAAAGGCTAACTATGGAGAAAAAGAGTGAAGCCAAAATATCTGGAATGTAAGAACAACAACAAGGCTCCTAATGTACAGCAAATTCATGCATTGAGGAGAGAAAAAAACTCCATTTGGAGGAAGCCTCTTGGCTCCAAGGTATGAGGTTTGCCTTCTCTCCAGGCTAATTTATGAGGTAAAAGTAAACTGACTTTGTGAATTTCTGCTATGGCTTGTCTGATATAAAGCTGGAAACAGGAATAGGTGCACCAGCCCATTGCTTTAATGATGCAGACTAGTATGTTTTTCAGGAAGCAGTGGTTGATGTACTGACTCTAAAGAGGTGATCTGAAAGTTTGCTAGGCCCAATCAGATTATCAGGATTCTGAAATGAGAAATGAAGCAGGTGAAAGTCATAACTGAGTTTTTTTCTGCTGTGAGGAGTGGCTGCCATGTAAATGGTTTCTTGTTCCTTCATAAGAGCTTGTCTAAGACTGAAGTTGGACACCATCAATTACTAGTGGGAAAGAAGATGATCAGTCTTGGATGTTTTTAGACTCAGGACATATGAATCTTGGGCAGATTTGGGTAGAGTAGTGATACTGAGATGTGAAGCAGAACAAAAAAGTGCAGTATGATGCAAAGATTAAGATTAACTGCATGTCAGGTTTGAGAGAACCCAGAAGTTGGATAGGACAAAACTTATAATAGATGTTTAAAGCTGAATAGTATGGGCATCTTAAGGAAGGGGTCAGGGATTGCCACAACTGGGTCCAAATGTAGGTGGTGGTTTATGTTATTATGAGGTCTGCAAATATGGGTAGTGTTGGCATATGTTGAGCTGCAGTCAGGATTAGGCACTTGAAGATCTGGAAATTAAAATGTGACAAGGAGTTAGCATTCTATTTGCAGAGTCAGGAATATACAGTACATACAGTATATTATAAAGTATTATAAAATGGACAGGGAAATACTGCATCCTGATTGGCTTGGACCTTTGCCTTAATAGAGCACAATGCACTGGTAAAAATGAGTGCTGGCACAGCACACTAACACTGTTAATGCCTTTTATTTAAATTCATGATTCATATTACAAACATGGCTGCCACCTTTGCTTACTATAAAATCCTCTAGCCCCTAAAAAATAAACACCCTGAAAAAAAGCAAACTGATTAAATGGTGCTTTCCTTTATATTCCCATCCTTATGCATATACAATAATTTAAAATAATGTACTGTTTACAGTTTTATTTTTTGGCACTTTTATTCCTACCAGGGAGATCTTTGCTGCTTGCCCTGCTCCAGATACAGCTGAATCCTTGATTTTACTGAGGCCTTCTGCTGTGTGTGCAGAGTTGAACATTCAGTTAGTAGTATTCTGCAGAAGTTTTAATTCCTGCATTTAAAGATATGCAGTACAAACATCCATTCTATTGAATGTGCTGATAGATGCTTGACAGCTGGTGTGGGACTACTTTTACTAGTTACTTTTAACAAATAAAAATGCCAATTTTTAATAAAAAAGTGGGATTTTTTATTTTATTTTATTAGCTTTTCCATTTTATAAGTGCAATAAGAGTCTTTGGAGGTGTGTAATATGCTAATTGGACCACACTTTCAGACTCAAAAGACACTCCGCCTGCAGCATTGTGTCCCATTACACTGCAGGGCATGAAGTTAAATCAGCATAATACATATCCTGTAATGTCTTATTGCTTAGGTATTGAAGAGGAACCCAAATCATTTTTCCTTAAAAGTTTCATGATGTAATGAATGATGATTGTCCTTTGTTTTGCATAGTTCCAGCAAATTTGTTACCAGACTGGAAAGTATTGAACGACTGACCTAAATGTGCCCCAAGCTGCAGGCTGCAGCCACAATAGTGTACTGTAGATTTCAAACAGATCAAAGGCAAACAAAGGATTTGCTCACTCTACTACTCCTCAAATGACGTAATAGTCCTGCCGAAATCAAAGCAAAACACTATAATGTGATTTGGTTCCTCTTCAATACCTAAGCAATAAGCCATTACAGGATATATATTATGCTATCCCAAAGATCTCCCTCCTCCACCTCCCTCCCCTTCCTTTCTGTCCTTCCACTGTTAAGTTTCCTTTGCTATATAGCCGTCCCCCTGTCAAGTTCTCACCCCTTGCCCTCAAATCTACCTCACTCTCACTGCCAATCCTCTCTCAGAGCCCAATAGACACATTCCCCTCTTGTCTCCTCCTGCCTCATCCAAGCTTTCCCCCTCCAGTATCTGGCCAATTGGCCAACCATCCCAACGACACACAGTTCTCCTGACTCTTTCAGCAGCACTTATGACAAGAGCAAAGTAAACTAGTTTGTATCATTTTTACTATTTTTGTATGTCACTAGCTAATGGTTTTACAATGAACTGTGTTTGTCTTGGTCTGCAACTCTGTTCTTAGTTCTATTGACTCTGTTATTTGTGCTATTCTGTATTTTTCATTTTGTCATTTCTGTATTTTTTACTGCTGATGTGGAACCTTTGTAAACGAGTGTGTAGCTCAGAGGTCTTTGTAATCTGAAATTTCAAATAAACAAATAAATAAGAAATAAAAGTAAGTATGGCATCTGCCGAAATGAACAATTTAAGTGTTTTATTGTGGTCAAAAGCAGAAGGCAGACTAAACTAACTCCCCAGTGCTTCAACTCACTCTGAGTCTTCTTCAGATGTGGAGTAAGAGATTCACATGGTTCTTTAAAGAGTAACTCTGCACTTCACCATGTACTGTACATTCATAAATATGATATAATTACTGGTGACCCCCTTTAACATATGGTTCCAGTGCTAGTTTCAAATGCCGTAATAACTGGGCTTCCCAGTTATTATGGAATTTTGTGATGAATCTCAACACAGTTCTATCCTCACCCCAAACAAACACTGTCTTGAGACTGCACTTTTAGGCCACTTACCGTTAGCGCCTCGCACAACTGTGGAAGCGTTCACTCCCTCGCTGTCCATCGTCTCGTCTCACACCAAAACAGCAGTTTTCTGACTGTTCTGGTTAAGTTCCAGTCCAGTACAAGTTTAAAAAAGTACTGTTGAAATAAATGCACTGAATGCTAAAGATTAATTTTGTCTTTGCTCCTATTAAAGAATCTCAAAAGTCCCTGCCCAGCAATTATAAAAACTAATGTCTATGCAACATTTATGTTATGTATTTTTTTTTTACTCCCCCTCAGTGTGTGATACCTTCATAAGCCTCTGAAGCTTTGCTCTTGAGGTTTATGTGGCATCACACACCACGGGTGAGTAAAAAAAAAATACATAACACACAATTGCATTGCCTTTATTCTCTATGTTGCAGTTATTACAATTTACTAGAAAATATTTTTTTTCCATTTTCAATGTTCCTTTCCAAGATTTACAGCACATCTTGGCAATCTATACAAAAAGTCAGTTTAAAAAGCATTTGCCTTTCCCCAGCTAACCTTGCAGTCATTTGTTTAGTGCTCACTATGACAACAGACTGTGATGTCACAAACAGCACTTATGAGTTCAGCAGGGTAGAGACCAATGCATTTTAATAGACTCATTGAAATAAGTATTGCATTAGCTTCAATATTTAGTTAACCAACAACATGGCAAAGTAAAATAAATAAACAAAAATAATACCAAAAGACTAGAACACAAAAAAAGTTTAAACATAATTGGTGCAATCAAGTGGTTTTAAGTTTGTTATCATTCATTGGTAACTGGGTAAGGTCCACTAGGCACAAGTGCCTGTTTTCAGGGGTGACCTCTGAGCATTGGGAGGTTAAGTGACTTGCTCAGAGTCACACAGTATGCAAGTGGGTATGAATAAACTCAGGTCTGCTGGATGTACCCAGCTCATGTGTAGCTCTTTACTCTAACTTCTAGGCTATACTGCCAGCCCATCATAGCAGAGAGTTGCTTTTAAGTACCAGCCAAGTGCTGGAGTGTAACAATAATTTAATACATTAAGAAAACTTACACTGTAAAAACAATCCTTAAAGACAATGCAAAAAAGTGTGAAGAGATGGAAGGACAGAAAGTGGAAACATACTGAACAATTTTATGAACTGTGGGGTAACCGGAGGATAACAAAATGGTATTGCTGGATAAGGCACAAAGTTCCCTTATTCTCTAACCTAACATGGGTGAGCAATATGCCCATCTGACTAGTTATCAGAACATTTAGAAAATGTTTCATACTGTCTAGCTGAGAAAAACAGCACACAATTAATATTTTATTAAAAAATAGAGGACCCGATATGTGGATAATAGATGGAACTAATAGAGGAGAGGCCGGCTAACATGGTGCTAAGAGTGGAAACATCATTGGCACTGAAAATCTGTTGTTTTTTGTCCACTGCTGGACCGTGTGAGGCCATAATAGCTAGAAACTGCCCTACCAAGATTAGAGGGGTCAGAAGAGAAGAAGGGAGAAGGGAAGCAAAAACTATAAAAGTAGAAGTTAGGAAATATTGGAACATGATTCACATCATCAGTCTCTTGAATGTAATAATTTTTGTTAGAGAAATGGGCTGAAATCTAGTATCATTTAGGCCTAGAAGACAGCTAGACCTAATTAAGGATCCAGTCCATCTCTATCTGCAGTAGAAGACATGTTCCTTCTCCTACTCTCTCCCGTAAGGTAATTAATTCTGTTCCCAAAACTAACGATTGTTAGGATTACTTGATTTACTTCCATGGAAGGTAGACCCAGGGGGGTGTCAGGCTGACCATGTATAATATCCCTGACATGTTCCTGGATGCCTACTTTGAGCTTCTGGATTGTATAGCCCTACAGTATTTCCTTCCAGGGACACCACATTATATAGACAACTCTGGTACCAAAAGCAAAATCTAAGGAAATAAAGCATGTTACTTTAGAAACCATCCTTACTGTCAACTTGGCAATATCATTAGCAAAATTACTGAACAGTTTTACTGTCAGATGAGAAATTGAGTTCAGTGATGGGAGTCAAACCTAAAATCACGTTTTAAACGGAAAAAGTTTGAAAATGATCTTGACCTATAATTACTGTGTGGAAAATCTGGTCTGTAGAAACTGGCTAGCTTTTAGAACAATTACAATATTTCCAATTTTTGGTTCCCAGCAGACATTTTACACTGTATTCCACTGATGACTAAATACAAAATCAAACCGAATCTCTGAAGAAGTGTTAATATAGGTCACACAAAATATGTCAGATCATGATCTCAGCCTGTTTTGTTGCTGACAGAGTTTTTTTCTCCTGTTTTTGGGATATGTATTTTTCATCGAATGTTGTGCACACTGCCAAGAGTTGACCTGCCTTCAATAGTCTGTTTGCACTTGAATTGTCATACTATGATTCCCTTCAGCAAGCATCACCTGGGGTTAGTGAGAGCTGTTTTTTTTTTGTCTTTGGCTGTACAAAATCAAATACTTTATTAATTATGATACTAGATTTGTAGTCTATGTGGTATCCCTGTGGGGAGTACTGTGTGGGCCATGTGATCAGGAAGCTCAACATGCACACCCAGGAACAAATCAAATGCAGGATCTACCAATTTTATTTTATTTTATTTTTTTATTTTATTCTTTGTTAACTGGGTAAGGACACTGGACCAATGGTCCCTTTTCAGGCCCAACCTGGACAAATAACAGAACAACAACAACAGCATATAACATGCGATAAACAAATAAGTACAAAAACATTTTAGGAACAACAATTACAGATATATTTTTGCAATAAATAATTCTTTAACCTAAGTTTAAATTGAGGGACTGATGTAGCTTGTGTAACATTAACTGGGAGAGCATTCCAGTACATAGGGGCAGCAATTGAGAATGCTCTAGAACTAACCTTTAATCTATACTGTGGAACTACATATTGTGGGCCAATAGCAAAAACAAACATGGGGGCACTCAAAAGTGTGACGAGCAAAGGCTAATTTTATTTATTTACTCATGACCAATAAAGACAATGGCTAGAAGACTCGACTCTCTGCATCATCATCAAAGACAATGCACACCAATGTTTTGTGGAGAATTTCCTCTTTTTTGAAAGACCTTTTTGGCATGCAGCTTTGGATAAGGATGTTGACCCCTTGCTAACAGTAACTCACAGTGGCTATAGCACAGAACTGTAAATCAGGACATGTCCCAGATCTGACCCTCAACACAACCATTGGTTCACTGTCAGATGCTAAGCAGTAAACATTAGGAAAATGACTTGATCCCCTCCTTGTGCTTCAGTAACTGAACAACCATACAGCAGTAACATAATCTGTCCACAGAACTGTAAAACTGGTCAGAAGCAGCAGTACCATCCTGAAAACAAAACAAAATGCTTCAGCTCAGCTGGGCTATCTAAAGTAAATAGATATAGACACCCTTTGGCTTCTTACCCCTGACTGGAATGTAAAGTGATGCCACCTGCCCTGACACCTTTTTTTGTTTCCTGGCTTGATGTCTGTACTGCTGCCTTATCTGATGCCTCTCAACCACACCTGCAGTGCTTGCTCCAAGCTAGGCTGAGCGTTAACAGATGTGCCTTGGTGTACAGTATTCTCACCTACCTGTCCAGATACTGCTGTAGCTCCCACTCCCATTAACTCTCATGGCAGTTCCCACAGCAGCATACTATATGTGCCAGGCTGGAAGTCCTTCCTCATTGCCTCCAAACTAATCAGGTTGACTAGGCTAGGGGCAGAGGGACAAGAGTCTTCCCCTGCCAACCTGAACACTGCAAGATTTTTGTTTATGAATGGACCCTTAGGTTAAGAAACAAATCACACTTTTATTACCTATAGGCATGTCACCTTTTGTATCTCCTATTTGGAGGTATTTATATTTGGGAGTTTATACAACAGTTGTATAATATAAACAGACATTTGACCCTTCCTCAAGGTGTCCAGGGCTAGTTCTATGACAACCCACTCCATCATTCATCTCCTGTCCTCTAAACCCTCCCTGGTCCTCCTGGTAAAATGAATAAAAAAAAAATATTTTTAGCATCCTGCAAACCTTTCACTCTAACCAGCACCATCTTATTTAACCCACCTTCCTCCCTAACCCAACCCCACTAAGCCTTTTAAGGGAACAAAACAAATATGTGCTCCCAACCCCCAATCTATGAGGCGGTAGTATAATAAATCAAGGTTCTCAGTTTGGACCGCCTGCCCCCGCCTGACAGCATCTTTCAAATCAGTGAATCACTATCCCCTCTCTAACCTGACAATTCTGCATGTGCCCAGTGCCACTCATGTGCAAGAACGTCTCTGGAAAGCTGTGTCTCCCAATACCCAATCCATGACAGACAGCTTCACTAAAGTCCATGTACTGTATACAATGTCCACTGACTTGCCTCTGTCCAGGATTTGATTTTTAGGCTGATGAACACAAAGTAAGTTAATTAAGTATGCAACCTTTCTAAACTCATGCTCAGTTTCATTGCAGCTGCCTATTTGGCTAGGGAATTTTCAAACTCTTTCCTTATTAGGAAAGAAATTTGATTTTACATAGCGCCATTTGTATAAACTGTATCCTAAAATGCTTTACAATCTAACAGAGGTAGTAGAGAGAAGGTTGCTGCTATTTCTGTTGCACAGGGAAATTTAAACAGCACTATGGGGAAGGGTGAGGAAGAAAGAGTGAGAGTGAGAGAGAGAGAGAGAGAGAGAGAGAGAGAGAGAGGGAGAGAGAGGTTAAGCACAAGGAGGTGATGTGACTTGCTCAAGGTCACACTGCAGCTGGCGGCTGTGGGTTTCACACCTGGGTCTTAGATTCACAGTTTTGCTGTCTATCCACTAAGTGAGACTGCCTCCTACAAAGACTCAGTGATCAAACATAGTGTTGATGGAAGGGACTTAACATCCATTTTGTTTGCATCTCCTGCTGCACAGTAGTGACTTTACCAAATTTGAGTAAAGCTACACATCCAAGCTTCTCAACTAGAATGTTGCCCATACACATGCTGTGTAACCTTCAGGAATATTTCTAGCCCTGCTGTGAAAGCCTAACAGTCCTAGCTTCCACAGACTCCCTGGGTAGGCTGTTCCACACATTAATCCTCCTCATTAAGTAATATTTTCCCATGTTTCCCCTTATTCTGCAATCTCTCAGTTTGAGGGCCTGCCAGCAATGGTGTACTCTGCCCAGTGTAGTCACTTGAGTATTCAGAAAACCGTGATCATGTCCTCTCTCAGTCTCCTCTTTTCTAGACAGAATAATTGGATTATGTCCAATCTCTCCTCATGACTCTTACTTCCTAAGCCACTATTTAGTCTGGTGGCCCTGTGGTGGACCCTCTTGAGCTCATCAATGTCTTTTCTGTACCATGGTGACTGGAGCTATTGCACCACACAGGGTGTATGTTTGATCCAGATTCCTTGTCCCAAGGTGTAGTATGCTGCACTTTCCCAGCTTAAATCTAAGCCCCCATTTCTGAGCTCATCCCTTTATGTGTTTAGGTCATCATCTAGTGCCTTCCCATGCACAAGTGAGGCTAACAGTTTTCATAGTGCCTTTCTAAGGCTATTCAGCATCATCTGCAGGTTTATTGGAGTCAGGGCAATGAGCAGTCTTACAGGAAGGAAGTAGAAAATGTATCCTTCCCTCATGGACTATATTTTCATGAGTCTCCACCTAATCCTGCTTGCCCAAGGTTATCTTCATGGAGACTGCATGTAATATGGACTTACTGTATATAGTGCATGCAATTTCTATGGATGGGCTGCTGCAACCAGAACTACTTGCAACTTGTGACTGAAAGTCCACTGACCCGCTGCCTCTCTCTTGGTCAACGGGGGTGAAAGCACAAACTATTGTATGTCACCTGGGCTGGGCTATCCTGGATAAATACAATCTAAAATGGGTAGAAGTAGAACCCCACAGAAAACAAGATGTGGCATCTCAGCTAGGCTATCCTGGGCACTGCACTTGCCATTTAAAAGGAGGCAAAGCAGGAGATATTGTACCTCTCCTATCCACAGTAAACACAGTGTAAAAATGGTACCTTTGCTTCATTTGAATGATTTGTATACTGTTCCAGTTTCATCATCAGCAGTTACATTTGCAATTTTCTGTTGTCTCTTCTCCCTTGTAAAGCATCCTCCCCAGAGCCACCTCTGGAAATGAATCTCAGCTCAGTGTGCCTTTACCATAACATACAAGAAGACAGATAATGTTCAGTATGTTTTTTTGTAGCTCTCCAAGAAATATGTGCATATTCGAAAACAAAAAAAGGCAAAGCATCATGGGTATGCTAATCCTTCTGGATGGGGTGGGGGTTTTATATGAAGACCTATAAACTGGCACTACATTATGCTGGTCATGTCTATACTTAGGCCTCACTACAGCTGTTTCAGACACACTAAATGTAAGAATAATCTTTAATGATCTAGACAAAAGGTACACATCACAATGGTCATGCACTACCATTAAGTATAGTTCAACAGGTGCTGAGAGATGCATTTTCTTTCTCATTTTGCATTCAGTTATTGGATTCCATTTCCAGGTTTGTAGTACCATATAGACTAAAACATCTAACTTGATCACCAACAAAGAACAACAGCAAGCAATCAGCTCATGTAATCATTGCCAGCCACAGAGAACCAAGGCAATATTTGAGTGTACCCTCTTGTTATAAACCCTTCCACCCTTTTGATTATATTTTAGATCCATTATAGTCTGCATAACATACATAATATGCAAGCACAATTTGCAAAAAGGCAGTGTGTACAATTATAAGTTTAATTAACCATTCATGAGGGAACACATACTCAGACTGGCTGATTTACTGGGTGTTAATCCTTTAGAAATGCCCAGTACAGCTCAGAGCGGCGCATGCATTTGTAAATGTAATTTAAGAAAAAAAGCCATTTCCCCATTACAACTGTGATTAGATTTATAATTGCAATAATGACCTTGCAGTCTATCATGTCAAGGAAGGATTAATGGCCAGTTGGGGGCCCTCAGCTATGCCTCAGGCCACCCTTCACCCCCCCAACTGGTGGTCAATCTCCAGAAAATGACGGGCTGTTCAGTCATTATTGCTTAATGCATAAACAATACCAGAAGGGTGATCATTTCCAATTTGTTTAGTTTGTGTACTCTTTCCAGCTCATTTGGATGTCTTCTAAATGATAAAAACCAAACACAGAGCACTGTAGGTATGCAAACCTTTCAAGTGGGAGCTGTATAAGAAATCTCTTCAACAGGCATTGCATTCTTCTGGCCATGTCCCTGCTCAGACCTCACCACAGCCAACACACACACACACTAAATATAATAATAATCTTTAAAAATCTGCATAGAGTGCACACATGACAACGATCATTCACTACCAAGAATCAGAGTTCAAAGGGTGCTGAGAGATGCCCAAACATACTCTTTCTCATGTTGTATTGTATTCTTTCATTTCATTTCCTGGTTTGTCAACCCATAATGAATGACCTACCAGATCCCCAACAGAGGGCAACAGTGAACAGTTAGCTCAGGTCATTACTGCCAGCCACAGAGAACCAAGGCAGTACCTGACAATGTAACCTCTTGTTGTAAACTTGCAGGAGGAATGTTTAAGCAACCAACTTGACATTTTTATCTCACAGCATTTGTTTTTTCTTATAACTAAGTCTCTTTCATAAGTATTTACTATTCTAACACCACACTGCTATGGCTCACTACTCAGCTGAAATTCCAACAGAAAAACAGGGAAAACTGTTAAGTCCCTGTAAGGAACTAAAGTGCATCTCTTGCTAAAGATATAAAAGTAATCACCAGAATTAGAACTCATTGGGCTGGATTCTCAAAACACTTCTAAGGTGCAAGAAATGCACAAGTCCCCCAAAATTGTGCAGGTATGGAAAAAAGAGAATAATTGCACTGAATTATATTCACAAAATGTCTGCAGCTGAGGAAAAAATACACCGTGGCTTGTGGGAAAAAACTCAGCTGCAGAAGTTCTTGAGCAAAAAAAGCCATTGAAAAGTATGGCTTATCTCCTTAAAGGCTATTATTAGCCATGTTTTTTCCGCAGTTGTGGCAAAAATATTGCACACATTCTGCAGGCAAACAGAGTGAGGCATAACTCATCCTGATCTGAAGGCAATGTACTATCAATTGAGAAGCAATTATAGTGAGGATTTAGGCACCATGCAACAGCAAACCAGGGGGCCTTATAGTAGTGTCAGATCTTAGACAACAGATAGCACACATTTCAACTGAAATTCAACTAACCACAACCACATGGCCCAGTGCAGCCCATAAAGGAGCCCCACAGGCAGTAGAGGCAAAGGCGGTAACATCCAGAAGTGTGTGCTACAGAAGGAGGCAAGAAAAAGACCTCAGAGAGAGACATAACCAACAGTTACAAAATGCCACTGGGTGCAAGGCCTGCTGGTACAGGATGTGGTGCTGCTGATGTGGTCTCAGTTGTGGGACTGGCTGCGGGCCTCACTGGGAGTGTTGGTTCTGCTGCATCTTTTGCAAGACTGTCACAGTCTACTTCTCCAATTACTATGGATAATCTGTTGTTCCGTCTGCTGGGCCTTTTATATTAGTTCTGCAACTGCAGATCCACACGTGTTCAAATTCTGTAGGTGCAGGATTTCGTAATTCACTTTTATTTTGCGATTTTCTACACGTCCGGAACTTTTGACTGTGGATATGCCACGTGCATTTCTACAGCTTTGCTAGCCAGTTTTCCACACATGTGGAATTTTCTTCTCTTTGTGAATGATGAATCCAGCCCATAGTCTCTTGATTATCAGCCTGTTGACATTTCCTCTTCATCACCAAGATGACATGGCAGTGAATGCTTGTCTTGTAATCTAGTGGTTGATTCTCATTAGTGTCATAAAGCAAGAAAAGTGAAGCTGGTTGCATATACATTGCTCTATGTTATAAACACTCCCTACTCTTTCATTTACAGACCAATTACAGTTGGCAAGACTTGCATTAGATGCAAAGAAGTTTTCAAAAACTGAAGTATGTAGAATGCATAAAAAAATACGAGAAGACAGAGAATGTCATATTTGTTTAGTTTTTGTTACTCTATCCTTTGCATATACAATACATGTATTCTAAAGATTAAACACCAAGTGCAGAGCATCATGGGTAGTTAAATCCTGCAGGGGTGAGCTATTTAAGAAATCTCTTCAAGATGTACTACATTCTGCTAGCCATGCCCCAACTCAGATCTTTCCAAGTCGAATCACACACACTCTAAATGCAACAATAATCTTTCAAATCTGCACAAAAGAGTACACATGATGACCATAGATGGAAGCAATTGCTTGCGCCTAAACATGAAGAAGAATCAGCATTTATATAGTGTTTTCCATATACAATGTATCCCAAAGTGCTTTACAGGCAATGGTAGTCTGGTAGTGAAGTGACTGAATGTGTAGTGGTGGCCATATCGCACATCAACACCCACACACAGACTGGACCATTGCAAGAACCGGTTTTATGGGAAGGGGAATATTGGCCAAGACACCAGGAATGTCCCCTACGCTTTACGAAGAATGCCTTGGTTTCTTTTACTTCCACCTTGACACCCACCAGGATGGGTAGAAGGGACCTCAGTTTAACATCTCATCCAAAGGATGGCACACCCCAACAATACAGCACCCCCCTGTACTGCACTCGGATGCCAGCGTTTTTAGGTATGAGTCCAATCCTGGTGTGGGATGAGAACACATAACCTTCTGGTCTGGAGGCGGATGTGCTACCAACTGAGCCTCACTGACACATGGGTAAGAGCAGAGCCTTACTGAAATAAAGATCTGGAATCTCAGATGGGTTATCCTGAGCAAACACAGTGTAAAATGTGCAAAAGCAAGACCCCAATAAAAATGAGATATTGCATCTTATATGGGCTGTCAGAGTAAATACAGCCTCCAAATGAATAAATACAGGATACAACTGAAAACAAACATTGCATCTTAGCTAGGCTACCCAGAGTACCTTGTAAAACCAGTAAAAGCAGGAGCTGACTGAAAATAGAGAGCACAGCTCAGCAAGTTATCCTAAGTAAATGCAGTGTAACAACAGGGTAAAGGAGAACCCCTCTGAAACCGAGATGTAGCATTTCAGCTGAGCAAACCTGGGTACATACATTGCAAAAAGGAGTATCATCAGAACTCTACTGAAAGTGAGATATTACATCTCACTGGAGCAGGGTAAGCTTGGGTAAATACAATGTAAACATGAGTGAAAGCAGGACCCCATTGAAAGTGAGAAGTTGCATCTCACCTGGGTTATCTTGGGTGAATGCATTATAAAAGCTGGTTAAATCCTGACCCCATTGAAAACAAGATATCAGGTGCTGCATCTCTGCTGAGCTGTCATGGGTAAAAACAAACGGTTGCATCTCAGTTGTGTAATCCTGCGTAAATACACTAAAAATGGATAACACCATAACCACACTTAAAATGAATTGCTGATAGTATTGCATGTCAGCTGGGCTGTCCTTGGCAAATACGGTCTAAAGATGTGTAAAAACTGGACTCTCTGAAGGTGAGATATTGTGGCTCAGCTGGTTCATCCTGTCTAGATACAGTGTAAAAATGGGTAATGCAGTGCTACCACTTTTGGTGCCAGCAACCCAGATTCGGAAGTGAACGCAAGGCTTTGGAGGGCTGACCGGGGGGGGAGGAGGAAGATGTTTCATCAGCTGGGCTGCTCTCCTCCTTTAGCGGCAGGTCTGGCAGACCCTGATGATTGCCTGGCCCCCAGTGGAAGCTGGGGGGCAAGGCACCTGGGATTGCATAAAGGGAAAGGGGGGGGCATGGCAGATGCCAGTATGTAGTTCACAGTAGCATGCACCTCTTGGGAAACCACAGGGAGGAAAATGTGTCTGGCGGCAGGATGGCACTGGACACCCACAGGCCCTGCACCTGACTAGCTGGGATCATTAGCCAGGAACTGGATCTGTCTCTGATGGGGGTTGGGGAACCCCTTCATCCTCACTGGGGGGGGCAAGCCATGGGGGAAGAATGGCTAGCAAGTGAATTCTGATGTATGTTAGGATGATGGGGCTGGGGTGTCCAGCAGATGGGGGTCGTCTGACAGGGAGAAAAAAATTAACACAAAAATGGGTAATGACGGAACCCTATGAAAATTAAATATGACATCTCAGCTCAACTACCCTCAGAAAGGAATGTATAACATTAGCAAATCAGGACCTGTGAAAGCTAGATGTGGAATCTCAATGGAGTATCCTGTGTAAAGACACTATAAAAACAGGTTAAAACAGGACTACACTGGGAATGAGATATTGGCCAATATTTTCAAAGAGTTTCCGTGGAGGCAACAGCAATTTATGTCACTTCTGCGTTGCAGATTGCAGCTATGTCTGTGCCAAGAGGGTGCATTGCTGTCAGAAGATGGATGTGCCACAATCTGCAGTGCCCATGCTTACATCCATATAAGTGATTCAAACATTATGCAGATATGATGCAACTATAACTAAAGCATATTTCACAGTGCAAATATGACACAGTTATGATGCAAGTGTGTCAGTTTTGATATTGCATAATATGGTGCAATTATATGTTGCAGTTAAATGCTGCAAATTTGCATGTCGTGACACAACTGCATCATTTTTGAACAAGTTTGAAAATGCCATTCATTGCATCTAGCCTTGGCTTGGCAATCTAAGGCAAAACAATGAACAAATGGGTAAGAATGGCATATCACTAAAAGCTAGATTTGTCATCTCTCATAGGCTTTCCAGGGTAAACACAATGTGCAAATAAGTGAAAACATGCAGTTAGCATGCACAGAGGAGAAGAGAGACCTGTGGGTGGTGATCAGCAATATCATGAAATAGTCTACTCCGTGCAGCCAAGTATACAGGAGGGCAAACAGAATCCTGGGGTGTATAAGGAGACAGCCTACTAGCTGAAGGAGAGAGGTGATGTTTGCTCTGTGTATCTCACTGGTGAAACAACATCCATAATAATGTGTTCAGTTTTGGGGTCTATACCTAAGGAGGAACAGGGGTAGATTGAAATGAAGGGCAGCAAAGACAACTGCTAGCCTGCTGGGCAAGGCATAGTATGAAAGACTGAAAAATCTCAACTTGTATGCTCTGGAGGACAAAAAGGAGAGGTGGAACATGACTTTCAGATTTATGAAAAGTTTCAACAGGGTGGACACAGCATCCTGTTCAAGCTAAGAAACCGCACATCTGCCAGGGCACATACACTCAAGCTGCAGGGGAAGGTTCAAAAAGGACATTAGGAAGTATTACTTCGGAGAAAGGGTGGTGGATAGGTGGAACAAACTTCCTGACAAAGTTGTGGAGGCAGAGACAACAATGTAATTTAAGAGGAAGTCAGATGCACATTAAGAAGTTATCAGATGGAAAGGTGGGGGTCGAGGAGACTGCGGAGGAGGATCAGGACTACTGTAGAGCATCTCCAAGCAGAGAGATTTGGGGTAGACCAGATGGGCTACTCAGATCTTTTTCTCTCTGTGACTTTTCTACAGTTCTATGTTTCAGAACCCCACTGAAAATGAGATGTTGCATCCCAGCAAGAATATCTTGAGTAAATACTGCATAACAATGAATCAAAGCAGGACCCTACTGAAAATGACACCTTGCCTGCCAGCTGGCCAAGGGTAAAGCAGAATTTCTATTAAACTTATTGTAATGTCTTTTTCTGTTAGTTTCAGAGTTTTCATTGGGCATTCATTCACTGTTGGGTTACACATGCTTACCAACTCATGACCTCCAAATCTGTGACATCATCATAGAACACTGCAGCCTCCCCTTCTGTGACAGTTGGTTTAGAACCCTTAGTTCTCAATTTGTCAGAGCCATATCAACACCAAGGCTAACCTATTTTTTTTCGTAAAATATACAATGAAATCACAGCCTTAGCATGTGGAGATGTGCAGCAGCAATGGTCTCTCTCTCTCTCTCTCTCTCACTCTGTGTCCCAATTAAAGTATTTAGTCAACCAGACTGTGCAAATGTAGCTTCTTGAAACATAACTACACCAGAAGTTCCAACTCAATCCAGAGAATTTCTGAATGTATGAACAATGAACTAATGAAATGCATGCCAAAAACCAATAATGTCAAGAAGCGTTCCTCACAAGGACCTACCACTGCTCCCAATGCGAGGACATGCATCAAGCTTTACTGATAGACAGTAATTGAACTTAATCAGTATCTCAGGTGAAGAATATTCCCAGTGACAATGGTGAGACCAGCAGAAAAATAAATTATTATAAGTCTGATAGAATTTATTCTTTCTGTGTCATTACACATTGTCGATAGGCATTTGTTTGCTCCAGGGATTTATTAAGCAGTACCTTCCCCCAGACTGTAGACAGGAGGAAGAGAATATTCTTCCAGTTTATAGTGTCTGCCATCTCACAGCTGCTTGAAGTACCTGTCATCGGATGCCCACATCAGTGTAACTCTGAGTGTCCAATCTGAAATGTTTTGTGAATGTTTACATGCAGGACCAAGTACCCACCATTCACAATTCAATTACCAAGGCCCCTGCCTTTTCTGCCTAGTTGGCTGCCATAGCCCTGCTCAAGAGTACTTTGGTCAAAGTGGGTGGCTTCAATCTCTTTGCTAAATAGGCTATGGATGTTCTGACCCATGTTGCCTTGGAAATCTTTTGGCCCCTTTTAGCTATGCCAGACAGTACAAAAAGACTGTTTGATTTCTGTAAAGACTACATTTGTGTTAGGGAAGTGTTAATCAGTTTTGCAAATGTCTAGTCTTTGCAACTGCTTCTTGTCATTGACTGGCTTAGGACTGGCTTGGGGCACTGGGTGCAAATTTTTGAATGATATAAAGGAACTCTGCGGCCAAGTCCCAAATCCGCCCCCGGACCAAATGGTAATAGACGTTAACCTTTCCTCGGATCCCCTCAGTATAGCCTCAGCCCTGAACTCTGCTTTCACAGATCTCAACCATGTTATCCCTCCTAATTTCTTCGATCCCCCACCTGCCCGGATCCGCCCCCCTCCTCCCCATGCTCCACCCTTCTAGCTACGCATTCTTACCCCGGAGGCAGCCAAACCCTACCTAGCCAAAGCCCAATGCTACTCCCACCATAGTAGCGATTCTCTAGTCCTGAGACTTCTCTGCCTCACCCTCATGGAAGTCCTAAACCCACTCACCCATACTCTCAACCATTCCCTCTCTCAAGGGAAATTCCCCTCCTGCTGGAAATTGGCTTCCATCACCCCCCATCCATAAGTGTGGGGACTGCACCTCCACTAACAACTACTGCCCTATCTCCATTCTACCCCCCCATCTAAAGCATTAGAGTGGATTGTCACCGATCTAGTCACTAACCACCTTACTAAATATAGCCTTCTATGTAACCAGCAATATGGCTTCCAAAAGGGACATAGTACCACCACCGCCCTCTCTGAATTCACCTAACATGTCCACTCAGCCTTCGATCATGGCCACATCACAGGAGGAGCCATCTTCGTGGACCTCTCTAAGGCATTTGATACCGTAAACCACACCCTCTTACTGGACACACTCTCCTACAGTGGCTTTTCCAATGATGCCTTAAGCTGGTTCACCAACTATCTGTCAGATAGATCGCAGCAGGTCAAGATAGGCACCGCCCTGTCCCCAGCCTCCCAATCCACTGCAGTGTTCCACAGGGCTCCATTCTTGGCCCCTTGCTATTCAGTCTATATCTAAACTCCCTCCCGTT
Source organism: Neoceratodus forsteri (assembly GCA_016271365.2). Classification (NCBI taxonomy): domain Eukaryota; kingdom Metazoa; phylum Chordata; order Ceratodontiformes; family Ceratodontidae; genus Neoceratodus; species Neoceratodus forsteri. The sequence goes on along the minus strand of CM057449.1, from coordinate 1,477,781,964 downwards.
GGCCTGCCCCGGCAGCTTGCTCCTATACGCAGACAATGCCATCCTGTTTGCCTCAGATCCTGACCCCCTTAAACTCCACCAGACACTCCAACACTCTTTCTGAGAAGTTGAACATTGGCTCACCACCCAGCATCTAATAATCCACTACAATAAGACAAAAGTCATGATCTTCTCCCATCCACAGAACCCCCTTAAGAACCTCTGCCCCCAAATTCTCACTACCAATCAAACCCCTCTTGAACAAGTGAACACCTTTAAATACCTAGGGATCACACTAGACTCAGCCCTCAACTATAATCAACATATTCTACACCTATCCACTGCCCTGAACTGTAGATTAGGCGTACTTTATCGGTACAAACATTGCCTCACTCCTGAGGCCCTATGACTTACAGTCAATTCCTCTGTCCTCTCCCTGCTGGACTACAGTATTCTCATCTACAGTGCTGCACCCACCTCTGCACTCAGCAGACTCCGGCTCGTACTTAACAAAGCCTGCCACCTCATCCTCGGATGTGATCATTTCACTCACACCTGCTCCCTCTACAGTACCACAAACTGGCTAAACCTAGACAACAGAATCAGGTATCACACCTGCCTAATGACCAGAAAGATAGCTTTAGGTCTCACCTCCCCTGCCCTCTCTGCCATTATTCACCCAGCATCTCCTGTCAGAGCCACCCGTAACTTGGACAAGTCATTGATATGGGTACCCTGCTGCCAGACTTCCCAGTTCCAAAGATCTTTCAGTTACAAAGCCCCTTCCTGGACAAACTCACCCCCAAGCCAAATAACTAACAAAATAAGGCTTGGCCCTTTTAAATCCAGGCTAAGGGAACACCTTCAGACTTCCAACCTATGTGATTGCCCCTGACACCTTCCCCACTTATGATGACTTATTTTTTCATTAACTGTTTTCGGGTCTCCGTACCTAAATGCACCGATCTTACTAAATGATTATCAGCCATCTACAGAACCTTCTGCAACTATATGGCTGTGCTAAAGTATTGAAACTTCTATTATCCTTGACTGATAGTCACTTACTGAACAATTATGTAACCCAATGCATGTTATGTAATATAATGTACTGTAATCTGTAACAAATGTTGTCCCTGTACCTTTTATGTATGACATGGAACCTTTGTAAATGAGTCTTTGACTAAAAGGTCTTTCTGAATATCTCAATAAATACAAAAATAAAATAAAAAGGAAGCAAAAGGAAGGCAGGCTTACCTCCTGGGTAACATGGAACTCTGTAGGTACCTTCTGGAAGAAAGAAGGCTGTGTACGTAAAACTACCTTATCCTGGTGAAAAACAAATATGCCTGTTTGATCACATTTCTTTGATTATCACATATGATGAGGAATATAGATATACAAAGTCTGTTCATAATTGCATAGGGTAGTTTGTTGTGTCCAAAGTGCAAAAACCAGTCTGAAGTCACAAATTGTGCATAATTTGATCACTGTGGTTGAGATGGTTTAGCCTCAAGAAGTTTTGGCAAGCAATGTCCACACCAGTATTGATCACAATTGGATCAGTGGTTCTGAAGTGAAGCCCCCAAAGACAATGGTGAAAAGAAAAAGACCCCCCCCCAACAAAAAACAAGAGCTAACATAAATGATGTCTGCTCTTGCTCAGATGACATACTTCTAACAGCAAAAAGATTGAGCCCTGATTATGTGAAATGTAACACATTTATTAAGGAGGGCCTGTATTTTGCTTTCACATCATCTCTGCTTTTTGGAGAAACTGAAATTTGGGATCCATTTTTCATAAAACAGAATACGTTTTAAAAGAGGATCAGAAAGAGAGCCTGATATTTGCATAGAAAAGGGGTTTGGGCTGCCCATTCTCATGGCAGAAAATAAAATAATTATGCTTTCTGTTCACTGTGTATCTGCCCTTCCGATGACTTCACTCACAAAATAAGCTAAATAAATTCATGTACCAATAAAGGAAAATAAAAAAACAAACGGTTATTAGAGTTGGTCATCTGTTGGCAAATACTGTATCTGTTGAACTGGTGCTATTCCATTTTAAACAACTGTATTTGGTTTGTATAACTTCCAGATTCTTTAAAAAAAACTAAACCCATATGTTCATGTTTCTTATTTTTGCACTAAAGAAGTCAAGCATAACGTGGGTCATCTTGAAACAATATGCGGTATGAATGCACTGAAATATGGAAACATTAATTTATAAACCTTTTTAAAACGTTTGCAACATTTTGACTTCCCCTTTTTCATACTAATTCTATGAGGATGGCATTAACCAGCAACGCTTTTTTTTTTGTGGTCCCACAGTTTGCATTATTAGATGATGATCAGTAACCTAGTTCCTGAAATCTGTCTCTCTTCCTTGTCCCGCAAATCTTATCCTGTCTGTCACTTAAATGATTATGTTTCTATTTAAAAAGGAAAACAAATGCAACGTCATTTGCCCTAATGAGCAGTTGCAAAGTTGTTTGCGTCTACTGGAGTCCTTAGCGACAAAACAAAACAACAAGGCATGAAGCAGTCTGCTGCTACAAAGACGTTCTATATATGGGTATTTCACATGTTGCTTGGATGCCACAGCAAACTATTGTTTCTATGATGGCATTCATCATTGGTTGAGATGACTTGCTATGCTCCTTTCTTTGAGTCACCCCTTCTGGGCACCCAATCATCAGTGCTCCTGTTGCAGTGGTGTGCACCCCTAGCACTTGCCATGAGTTTCATGTAATTGTGCAACTTTCTCCTGCTACCATGGATCACTGTTAATTTTGAAAAAAAAAAAAAAAAAACTGGAGTGAATGTATGAAACTGTCTACTTGCATTATCTTGGGTGCAATACTGTGCTGACATGCTGGTCAGGTTCTGCCCATACCCAGTCTACATTTGGGCTCTGGGCATATTTACAACTGGCAGTGGTTTACAACATAGCAAATTATACGTGGGCAACCATACACAACAAGGCTATGTTTCCATGCAGGGATTCTAATGAAATCATAGAGACCGAAGTTCAAGGCATCCTTGGTTGCCCATATATTACTTTGAACTGTATATGATTTGAAAAAATCAAAGTAAATAAAATAAATTAAATAAATAAATAAACAAATAAGCTTCTTTTTTTATCCCAAGAAATTTTCATTTTAATTTTTCATTACTGAAAAAAAACAACAGCCCAGCAACCCTCTCTCACCTAACTGCTGAAACCCACTCGAGTGAGGGGTGGGTTTCTTTACTTTAAAATGAAGAAGCAATAGAAGATTTTGTGTTAGGAGAGGGTCTGGGTTCTGTGTGTATGAGGAAAATGACAGTAAAAATGGCAGGTGGAACATGTTTCCATTCTAATGACAACAGCAGTTGCGCTTCTGAAGAGTATAATCGCATGCCAACTTTTTTTTAGTGTGGAAATCCATGCATATCAGAGGACGACCATATACTATCATGTTGTTTGAGCTAAGAATCCTTTGACTTTTGGGCAGGATGTACACTGTTTCTGGACAACATATGCCCAAGGAGGCCTTTTTTTCAGACAACACAAGGATGTTTAGCTTGGGGACTGCCCCAGAATGTTAAAGGGGATGGGGGAACGAGAAGAGGCAATTTGCTGGAGATCTAACAAGGGAATCTGCCAGTTTCACAACTGCAAGCACAAACACATGTTTAGTCTCTGAGGCAGAACACTCTGCTACAAAGTACAGGGGTCCTCAACATGCCACTACATGTTTTCTCGAATGCACACACTAGAGCTGCACAAATTGGAATTACGTCTTTATTATCAAGGAGTGTCGTGTGCATATATGTTTGAAATATAGTTTTATAAATGAGAAAGAAATAAGTGCCACAGCTAGTATTTGAACCTAGGTCTGCTTGGAATACCGTTCCACTGCACTAACCAGCTGTGGGACCAGGACAACTGGAATCAGAGGATCCCCAACAGCACACCCCATTTTCTCAAATGGATACCCTGGAGCCACGCAAATTAGAATTAATTCAAATCCCAGCTGGGGCAGTTATTTATTTCTCAGTTCTAAAACTGTGGCTATGTCCAAACTTAAGAATAGGGGTGTTGAGGAGGAAGCAAAAAAGGGGGTGTAATGAGGGGAATCTGCTCCCTGCCTCATGTAGTGGAAAAGGTGTGCAAAGGACTCCCCTCTGAAGTTGGGTGGGTGTGACTTGTTATGGGGGGGGGTCATTTCCATTGCAGAGTTGTTATGAGTTTCTCACTGAGGCCATGATCAGAAGGAGGTTTTTTTCATTGTCTGTGTGTACATATGATTTCACTGTATCATAAGTGCCTGAAAAAGTGATGAACGGGAACGGTTTTGATAAAATGTTTACCTGTTGAAATTCAACGTGTGTGTGTGTGTGTGTGTGTGTGTGTGTGTGTGTGCATGCATGCATGCATGTATTGTTTGCTTGTGGGCAGTAAACAGGGTGGGACTGAAACAGGGGAATGCTTTGGCACTTCATCTTCTACGTGGAAATAGGAGGGACACTTTGGCAGCTTGGCCCTACCTCTCCTCATCCTGCCCAGATGGAATGCTCTGTCCTTCCTCCTTCCCTCAACACCTGCCACTGAGAGGTATAGTGAAGATGGATGAATTGCATTGACTATGTGAACAAACGTCTGGGAGTTATTGGGTTAGGCCATAGGTTGGCTGCCTGGTCTTGGTGACTGGAGCTCTCCTTTTGAGCAGACACACCTGATGAGGTTAAAAACAAAATTGAGGTGCTATCCAGACCTTTCAGCCTCCTGACCCATATCTGTCAGATATCTTCCACCATAGAAGAACAAGGAAAGAATTTCCCACCCGACCAACTGTGGCAACTAATGGCCTCCAGCATATGTAGTTTTTGCCTAAATTGGTAGCCTTCAGTGAATTTGTAGCTCCCTATTTTTATGTTTGCTTGCATGCACAGCGGACAAGAAACACAGTGAGGTAGTAGAACATTTCAGAGGCGTGGCAGTGTTGTGGCCAATGCAGTGGATGCTTTAATAGGCATGTCTCTCGGCCAACAATTAATGCTGAAGTTGCTGATGATGGTAGTTTCAGAGCAAGCGCCACACTTGAAAGAAATCTGCCACTGCAATCTGGGGCAGTTTCATCATTGCAGCAGCAGTCCCCCCTCCCTCCCAACCAGGCACACAGCAGGACAACAAATTTAAATGTCAGCTCCCTCCCACTGCTGCTGGCCGCCCCACATCCTCCGTTCCCTGTCCCCTGCCGACATCTGGGTGCTCAATCCCCATGTCAGCATGTATCTCCCCTTCCCCCATTAATATAGCACACTGGGAACCCATACTAGTGTGCTAAAAAATACTTCTTCGATGTTTCCGACACCGGGATGCCCACTCCCGGTGTCGGATGTGCTGTCCCCCCATGCTCTTATGTTCTCAGTCTACCTCACTGTGCCCAATCCCCGGGTCAGCATTGATCCCTCTCCCAGTACTCTGGCACACTCCCCACCCCAGTGTGCCAAAATCCGTTTTGTTAATATTTCACCTGTATAAAAGAAAACAGTCCCACAACATCTTTTTTTTTTTAAATCCTGAAAAAAAAGAAAATGGTCCCTCTTCATTCCTGCTGGTCCCTCTCCCCCAACCCACACCCTCCCTCTGCGCACCCCACCTTCTCACCCCTCCTCACCCATACTTACCTCTGAAGGTCAGGAACAGCGATCTTCTGTGGACCAGAAACATGTCTGCACTCTTCAAAGATCAACGGGAAACTGAAGAAATGACGGTAAGCCCTATAATAGCAGTCAATGGGGGTTTTCAACTTAGATTGATATCTCAGTAAATTTTTGGAGTTTTGGTCCCACATTTTCAACATGGGGTTCTTGGGGCCCCACCTCATGAACACTGTCATGGTCATTTTTTTTCTTGGTCCTGAAAGGTTATTTTGCGATCGCTGCATGGAATCACCTTTTGGGACCAATTAACAAAATGATAATGCCACTGTTAATGAGGTGAGGTCCCCAAAAGCCCTTGCTGCAAATTTGGTGAAAAAAATCCAAAAAATGACCATGTTGTGAGTGTCTGTTTTGCAGTTTCTATGCACACTCCTAACTTCATCAATTTTTAATATTTTCACTACAAATTTCCGACATTGCCATTTTTTCAGACCCCCTTATGAACAGTACAGCTGTCATTTTTCGCATCCTTCACGAAATGTGTTTTTGCACTTGTAGTGTAGAATGGCACAGTCGTTGTGCAAAATCAACTTTTGGGACAGATTAACAAAATCACAGTGCCACTGCTCATGAGGGGAGGTCCCAAAAAATGTTGAAAATTTGGTGAAATCATTCCAAACAAGCATTTGTCAATGCCAAGTGTTGCTTGCTGTCATTAGCAGTGGAAGTGCAGGAGTTAGACAGATGCAGTATAGGAATGGCAGTGAAGTATTGAACTGATACCAACTTCACCCCCGTCCTGCAGAGATGGACAGGCATTGGGGTGTACCTTTGGGTCATTGCCCATAACGGTCACGACATTTCACCTCACCCTACCCTGCAGACACTTACAAATGTCGAGGTGTGCTTTGAAGTGTTCAGGCTTTACACTCACATCATTCCAATAGGAAATACACTGAAATGGGTGCAGTATAGGAGAATGGGTTGAACTCTGGGGCCAAAGGGTCCAAGATGCACCTCGATGCCTGCCACTGGCTTCAGGGTGGGGGTGGAATGGCGTGAGCATTACTGTCGACAGTCCCAAGTCACACCCCTGACGCCTGTCAGTCCCTACAGGGTAGGGCGTTATGGTCAAAAACCCTAACACCCTGGGCGTTTCTTTGTATTTTTACTCCAAGTTTTCAACGTGTGCTTTTTGTGATCCCGCTGCATGAACAGCAACACTATCAGTTTACTAGCCGAAAGCTGATTTTGCACAGTGACTGTGCCATTTGGCACCACAGGTGCAAAAACACATTTTGAACTAGATGTGAAATATGATAGCTGTTCTGTTCAT